>BSAI01000191.1:1136931-1286997 GCA_036245035.1 Adrianichthys oophorus | reverse complement strand
GTGTGTGTGTGTGTGTGTGTGTGTGTGTGTGTGTGTGTGTGTGTGTGCACGCGCGTCTGTGTGTGCATAGCCGACAGGCTAGCATGCTCATCATCTCCTTCCCCCTTCTAGGAAATTCCCGCAGTAATCTGCAATTATGTGAAACCGCAAGTAATTAAACGCAAATAAACGGGATAATGCTGTGTTCATTTCCATTGTGTTTCACTTCCGTTGTGTTGTCGTCTTTTGTCGTCATGCTTTGGCTTTTGTCATTGTGTTTTTTTCCATTTATGTGAACGTAAATCGCACCACCGTAGCTTTTCTCCGTTACACACTCCGCTGGAATAGTGTTAATTGCGTTAATGCTTGAAAAGTTACGGTAGACAAAAGAATGTAATGACTGGAGCAAAAGCCCTGATTAAAGAGTTTTAACAGAGTTTTTTCACCCGCTCCAACTGCTGCAGAGCGTGTTCAGGCTATTGTTCTCTGTCTATTTAGAGATTCCTTTTCAAGATAAAGTGTTTGTTCTTGGTCGTGTATTTTGTTAACACTTTAACACGAGAGGTGTTGTCAACAAACCCCTAAATAATGCAATTGCATTAATAAACCCCAATTAATGCAATTCCAACGGATTTTGACGTGGAGGAAAGTGGCTTTGCATATTAGCTTTGCGCCGATAATGCAAAGTGTTCAATAATGGCACAACTCCACTTTTCCCTGTACCAGAATCTATTGATTTACATTGATTATACTATTGTAACATGTTGCATTTCAGCACAAAGCTGCTTTGCTCTGCCTCAGAATCCACTGGAATTAAGATAATTTTGTAAATGATTAAAGAGTTGGGGTACTTGAAAGACTGTCAACACTGGATCTGAAGCTCTTGCTCAGACATTTACAATAACTGGACTCATCCTCTCTGTTGTCCCTGTAGGATTCTAACATGTTGACATCAAAGCATTCAGTGATGTAGCAACAGACAGCAGACTCAAAAATTAAAGTGAAAGTAAAGTGAAAAACAACAAAAATTTCCAATACAAAGCTGAACATAAGTCATTTTCTGGGTAAAATCCGTCACTAAGAAGTTTCTGCCCTCTGAGACCAAACTCTGGTGGTCATTTGAGGAACTGCAACATTTGGCACTAGAACTTTTAACACCAGACATCCCTAACTCTTTCACTGTTAACATAATCAATGTGAGTCAGCTGATGTAGACTCGGAGAAAAGCAGTTTTTTGTTTTTTTTTTAAATTTAGGCTTTTCTCCACCACAGAATCAGATGATTTACAGTGATTGCCTAAACTCTTTGCTACTGTAAATACTTGCATATCAGCCCAACGCTGGTTTTCTCTGGATGACAATCCACTGAAGTTACCTTAATTGGGTAAACAGTTGAAGAGTTACTGTATTCCCAAAAATGCCAACACTGGGTCTAAAGGGTTAAATACGTTTCCCCTAAAAGTTATGTTTTTTATGCTGCTGTCTGCTGCAACTTATACTCTGGACCAAGTTATACTGCAAAAAACAGTAAAAATATCATAGCAAATGCAATGTAAGAAAAACAAAGGTGCTGTTCAGCACTCCTCTAGCTCTGCTGTCTCATAAAATCCACTGAGGGGGAGTTCTAAATGACACAACTTAACAGTCTGGAAACTCCTTGCACGTTCTATGATTTTTTTCTATTGTTATAAGCTGCTTTTGTAACTTGGGGAAAAGCCTGCGGTTTATTTTAATGAACTGCTAAAAACGTGTACTTTGGCAGCTTGAATACACACCATTAGGCTCGGGCTGTTAAGTTCAAAGCACCAAACTGCAAACATGCTGTTCAGTTTCCATTTTCAGTTCTGACTTTAGAGGCGATATGATGCAGAAACACGACAGTGACACGATTAAAGTTTGTTAAGTTTGATCCACGAACATTCTGTAAACCGTGCAGCTTGAGCTCAACCATTTTGAGTAAGTGTTAGAGATTTTATGATTCTTATTCTGTTTTCTTACTAATGGTGACCCCTCTGTGGAATGGCAGTTCTGAGTGTATCTTAAGAGGTTGTGACCTTTCCACACCAGGGGCAGGACAAACAGGGAAACCTCAAAGTCTTACATTCCAGAATTATCTACTATCAAACCTCAAAGTCTTGTCGTGTGACCCCCATCTCAGGAAGGGGCACGGGTTACCTCTCCTTTTCTCTTCTTATCTACAAACTGCTTCAGCCAACCCCCTTTTTCTTCCCCTCCCTTAGTGGCTGAATCAGCATGTAACTAGGGTGTTCCCTTTCAATAAATAGCAGGGAGGGACGGAGATCTGCAGAGTGTTTGGAGGAGCTTGTAACAGAGCGATCTCTGGCACTCTCCCTGCAGGTGAAAGCCATACTCAGCTCTCTTGTGTTTCTTTGCAGATTTACTAATGTTTGGGTTTTGAACCTAACAGTAAGAGTGGTCTTTGAGCTGCAAACTTTCTCAACTGCAGCAGAGGTCTCAGCTCGCTCAGTGTTTGCTGCGACAGAACCAGGTTGGGTCACCGCCACTTCTCACTGCAGGCGCCACATTGGCTCCCATGCACACAAAAAAGCAGGAGGCAGACTCGTCTGTGCCATCAGGCCTCTGGACCACCATCAAGCAGCTCCATTAGAGACTGAACATTCTCAAAGCTCCTAAGGAAATCAATGACTTTTCATCATCACAGCAGCCTAAAAATGTTTTAAACATTCATAAAATTGCTCTAAAGTGGAAATAAAAAAATGCTGTCAGAACTTCAAATGAGGAACTCAACAAATAGTTTGTTTGCCAGGTTGAGTCATTTCCATTTAAACACCATCGTGCTGATTTATTCAAATACTACAAGCTCACACCAGGGAATATTCTCCCGAGAAAAAGGTGGGCATTGAACAAAGAGCAGCTGGTATCGAATGAAAAGGTCACCGCTATTGGCCGATTTATTATTCAAGAAAACAACAGGGGTCATTAGTGGCTGCAGGGAGCTTCTGCCTGGAGAAAAACAGATAACCGCTGATGAACAGGACTTGTGTTTGCCTTCTGACCACATTTAAGTCCTATTTTGGTTTCAGTGTGGATCCATTTCAGAGACGCCGTCATGTCAATTCAATTTGATGTTTTTTACTGCTGAGACATTTGTAGAAAATATTTAAGGTGATCATTTTCATTTATACCATAAACAAGAGCACGCCAAAATAGATGAGTGAAAAACTAAAAATATTAACCCTTGAATACCGAAGCTGTCGCTGACAACAGCAAAAAAACGCACGCTCTTTGAACCACAGTAACTCTTTGACCATTTACACAATGTACATAATTGCAACGGATTTTCAAGCTAAAAGCAGCTTCAGCAGCAAAGAATGAGCGTCAGAATCTGTTGGAGTTAAGTTGATTGCATAAAAACGTTACGACTGTAAAGAATTGCATATCAGCACAACGTTGCTGTTCTCAGCTTCAGAATATGTTCAAATGATGTTAATTGAGTAAAAAGTTTATAAAGTATGGTAGTTTATAGAACGTCAACACAGAAACCAAAGTCCCAGAGTTGAAGAATTAAAGACGTAAATGAAATGTTTCAAATTGAGAGAGTTGTCGCTCTTAGCAAGTGGCCCATTAAGCTAAATTAGCTTTCAGAATTTTGAATATAAACTTTCTAAAGTTGTACTAATGTGACTAATTCTTAATGTAATATTTAAAGAAAATAATTCTTATTTAAAAATGCATTTATTAATTAAAAAAACTAATTACAAGTTCTAGAACAAAGGATTTTAGCATTAATGTTAAGGAACAAGCTAGCATTCATAGCAAACCAGGCTTAGGGTTAGGGTTACGCCTATGAGTGAAGCAGTCGCGGCCTACTCTTTGATGAGATGATATATAAAAGTTTTATTTAGCACAAAATTTGTCATGTTTGTTACTTCTCCTTTTGGTGAATTTATTTTTCTTTAATACTCATCCTCTACTGTACGCGTAGGAACCCCCCGCCCTTTTTTTGTTGTTAATTCCTCTCCATGTAGTGTTTTCTTTAAGCTGAGGTACCTGAGTTTGGTTCAGCTGAAAGTTTGTTTCTTTCACAAGACGTTTGCTCCTCCACATAATCTCAGAACGAGGGTTTTTTGTTTTTTCTTTTTGAAAATGTTAATTTACCACTGGCTTTTAAAGTTTCTATTGTGTATAAAATTATAAAAATACCAACTGAATTGCAATAGACTGAATTAAAATCCCTGCCATAACAAAAATGTTTGTGTTGTGGATTTATTCAATTTCTATTTTTTTTTTATTTTTTTTTTTCTCTACATGTTACGCCACGCTATAACTTCAACAATGCACTAGCACTTTACCAATAAACTAAATTCGGTAAAACACACAAATACAACACTAATTATTATATTTTTCTAATAGACCAAAATGTGTGCTTCACAAACTATGTAGAACTGTTTTAAAATATGTATTTTTAAAATGTACCTCACATAAATAACCTAAAGTAAAACCTGTTTCCAAGGTTAATATGTCAATATTCTTTTAATCATTTTGTAAATGCTTATTATTATTTTTTTTGTTTTGCCTTATTTTAGCTTTAAAAATGACTCTAAACTAAATTAAGCCCAACTCTACATTTTGTTGATATGTCATACAAACTGTACCCCTTTTTTTGGCCATCTAGGTCAAAAGTTAGGGTATGCAATTTAAAAAAAAAAGTTGACGGGATGCCACCGTAATGGCCACCTCTTGAGAAACTAGAACTGATTTGTGTTTGGTCAATTCGTTAACTAATCTCTCAACCCGTTTATCCATTCTTCTTCTTCCGCTCCCTGGGGTAAGGTCAAGTGGGCAAAAATGCCCAGACTTTCCTCTGCTCTGTCACTTCCTCCAGCTCCTCTGGGGAAATCCTGAGGAGTTCCCAGGCCAGCAATGAGAAGTAGTGTCTCCTGGATCTTCCTCTCCCCTGGGAGACCCCCCAGGTAGGACATGCCCAGAACACCTCCTCAGGGAGGAGTCCACGTGGTATTCAGACCAGAAGGCCAATACACCTCAGCTGACTCCTCTTGATATGCAGGAGCAACGGCTCTACTCCAAACTCTCTCTGGGTGACAGAGCCCTTCAACGTATTATCTTATGCCTTAGTCACTGCTCTTACAGGTGGATATGGGTGTCTGTGGGCAAAAAAAGCGCAAGTTTGCACTGGGCATGCAGAAAATTTTACAATCGCAGGCCACTGTGAGCCTGTAAAGAAAAACTGTTCGTGCATTTTTTTTCTACGGCATGTTGTGAGTGGCAGATCGTAGCTCACACTTATGCAACACAAAGGGGAAGTAAGAGGGAAGTAGGAGAGACGCAGGCACGTCACACAGATTTTTATGTTTTTTAACTCCCTTAAGTGCTGTTCAAGTAATAAATACGCGCTCCTGGGTCCTTGCACAACCTGCCGCTCTGTGCTTGCAGCCTGACTGTTAAAAATTAGGAAATTATACATTCAGAGCATAGCTTGTGTGACCATCACACTGGTGTCCTACAGGCACTTAAGTTTCACCTGTGCACCCCGTGCGTGTAGCCGTTGCAGTCAGTAAGGAGTGCTGCGTAATGGCACTGTATGACAGCATTACCCGTATGTAATAAGGACATGCAATTACATTAACCTTACGGATATTTCCCAATAGACTTAACCTACGTACGACAATTGTATGTACGTTCTATTTTCATGACGTCTCTTATAGTGGCTGCAAGAGCCTCAAGGGAACTGCAAGACACACCTGCACTCTCCTTTAATTGCAGCCACACCTGTCCACCACCAGACAACCCAAAAACCCACATCACCAACCCCTGTATGGGTGTTTGTGACTAAGGCATACGGAAGCGCCCAGTCACCCAGTGAAGAAAACTCATTTTGGCCACTTGTATCCAAGACCTCGTTCTTGCAAACATGACCCAAATGATCTCTAATTCATGTAATCCTTTCAAGTGTGAACCTGACTAAGAGTCTCTTAGCTATGGCCACTTCACACTAGCTCTTGTGGCCAACTGGATGGAGACGTGTTCTGGATGTGCCACTGCTGGCAGCTCTCTGAAGGGACAGCTGTTTAGCTTCTCGTTGGTGCAAATACCCAACAACAAAACAATTCATTTTAACAACAATTCAATTCAAATCATAATTTGTGGTTGTCTATGCAATTCATAGTTGATTTTGATTCATTTTGAACGATCCGATTCTATGACCTAAAATGGATCCAGAACATCTTGATCCAAACCTTCAACCAGTGTGACTCAGAGATAAATATCTGGTACTAAATAGTGCAGGAGAAGGTTTCCAGATTCCTTGTATTTCTTCAAGATATTCAAGTGTAAATTAAATATGTGTACAAACAAACAAGTAAACAAGAATGGATGTCAAATTCATTCACATTTTTGTTTGATAAAGTTCACTGTTGTTTTTCCACATCAGAATAATCCAAAGGGAACATTATTAGAACATTCTACCACACTGTATGGTCACATGACTTTGTAAATTCAGTGTTTCCACACATTGGACTGGAACGATGGTTGATCAGTTTTAGCTGCATCACACGTGTGTTGTCCTCTGTGATGGAACTTGATCTTTTTTACATTATAGCAAAATAAACCTACCATGTCTCAATCCAAATGAGATTTTTCAATATCGATTATTTATTTATTTAATTTTGAAATGATTTTATATAGGTTGATTTGATTAACAACCTGCATCAGATCAGATCAATCGGTTGGATCGTAGGAATAGAGATTGATTCATTAGTAAAGTCAATCATTCATTACACCCCTAATACAAATGGGACATCTACATGCATTCAAGCTTGAAGGTATAGTGAATGTGTAACTCAAAAATAAACTGAAGATAATTTAAGCCCGGAGCAAATGGACTACAGCAGAACCAGGATCAACACAAGGCTCACCAACAGATGCCTGGAAATTGTCTGGTGAAGGGATGCTCCGCTAGATCTTCCAGGACTCATGGACACTCGCACCTCTCTGTTTCTCGGAGTTCTCTGACTACATGTGTGCTCCGCATCCCTCAAACGCTTTCTGTGAAAGCCCTGCGGCTCTCCCCCCACGGTGGGAGCTGACAGTGCCCGGACCGAGGGAGGCTGAGGGAGGTATCCCAGCACGGAGCTGCCGAGGCACCACAAACACATCCGGACGCACGCGCACCACAGACAGCAGCCCCCACGACCCGCGGAAACAGCAGGAAACCCCGTAGGCTGGGACAAAAGAGCGGGAATCACGTGACGACGGAGGGAAAACGATGCTCGAGCCGGCGGTTTACCTGAGCGGGAGAAAAAGATGTGAGCTGGTGTGTCGTGGATGATGAAGCCTCTTCCTCGGTTGCTACTGATGCTCCTTCTCCTTCTGCGCTCCTCCTTAGCCTCCCATCCGCACCCTCCAATGCTGTCTCTCCTCCACGATGCATGCCGGGAACGTGAGGCGTGTTTGTTACCGCAGTCTGGTGGGGTCATTACACGCCCACCACAGACACGCAAACATTTAGCCAAAACAGAGCAGCTTTCTTTCCTTTTGCATTTTTTTCACCAAAATGATCATTTGTTCCCTGAACATCGACCGAGGATTCAGTAAGCATGTTTTTCATTGTGTCAAGACAAAAGAAAGAAAAAAACTGAAGAAAACTACAAAGTATTAAAAAAAAAAAAAAAAGGAAAAGTGAATAAAAGCCCAACTATCAAGGTTCTTAATTGACCGGAAATTCATGGGATTATTTTGTAAAAATTCTATTTTTTTAAATTTCCTTTTGAGTAAATATTTCTAGAATTAAATTGAGGTTTCACTTTTTTGTTTTTCTTTTTCTTTTTAGTATCTGGAATGCAACTATTTTTAAATTTGCCTAAAATAGCTAAGCTCTGTATTTTATTCTTTTAATTGTACATATTTTCATTTTATTTCTTTCATATTTTTTATTTAGAAGCAGTATTGAAACCTTTGCCCTGTAGTGTAATCTTGTCCTGAGAACTTTGTAGTTAGATGTACAATTAAAAAAACGCATTCATTTAGTCTTTTATTTTTTCACTAAGTTGTTTTGATCTTCTTTTTCTCATACACTATAAAACAAAAGTCGACAAATTATTTTCAGTTTGAAAAAAACTTCCTTTTTTGTCCTTTGGGTGTTCCTTTTAAGACCCACTCTGACCATCTTTTGAGCTATTTCATCTATTTTCCAAGTTTTCCCAGTGGTCTATTATTATTATTTATTTTTTTTAAATATACAATATACAATCTAAAATATACATAGGTTATACCTCTTTATATCAACATTGAACAGTGACATTAAGAGTTAAAGGGGAGAGGAGGGTAAATAAATCAAAGAAAAAATAGAGACAAAAGAAAAACACGAGGGAAACCATTTTTACCTATCAACCTCAATTGTCAATATAGTTTAAAAGTCATAAATCCAGAATTTGAGTCTTACACAAAACTTTCCGAACAGGTTTAACATATTCTGTCCATTTTGACCACACTTTATAAAACCTTTTTGTTTGGATTCCAATTGAGAATGAAAGTTTTTCCATAATGTAAATACTGTGAGTAATTGCAATCTACTGCTTTTTGACTTGCAGCCAGCAGAATGTATAGTCGTTTTTTGTCCATATTGTTTAATGTGTTCAGAGTCCAGTTACAGAGAAACATGGCTTCAAATGTATATGGGAAATGAATCATAACAACATTCCGCAGTATCTGTGGATTTCAACCCAGCAGAATTCACGCCAAGAATTCGACCCAGTTGTGACCCATTGTGCCTGACACCACCTGTCCCAGTCTTTTTCTGAATTTGTTAAATTCCCTTCTTTTTCCCATTTTTTTTTTACTTAACATGTTTTTCCCTCCACTTTGAATTATGCTATTATATAAACTTGAAGTGATTTTGGTTGGTGACTTTGATTTAGTCAATGATATAAAGGTTTTCAAGAACCCTTGCTTTTCTGAAGGGATTCTAAGTTTGTGGTTAAAATAATGTCTAACCTGTAAGTACCTAAAGAAGTCTTCTGGGCCGAGATCATGTTTTTGTTTAAGGGCGTCGATGTTTGAAATGTTCCTTTGTGGAAAAATGAGTTATAATCAGTTAGCTCTGTGCTAATCCAATTCTTAAACCTGCTGTCATTTTAAATTGGGATAAATTCCGTCATGTTTACACCATCGTGAGATTTTGGAGTATTCTTCCAGCGTGCAGTTTTTTATTGTTTGATTCCACGCCGACACCATTCTGATCTATTTCAATTTTGCGAGCTGTTTTGTGCAGGAGATACGGCACAGAGATGAATTGACAAGGTCAACAACCGATCAGGATGAACAAAGTGCACTGTAAAAAGAAAAAAAAAAAAACATGCAAATTCCACAGAAAAGAAATCCACAAAACATCGAGACCATGAAAGGTGAACTGGGTTATAGCAAGGAATTACTGTATTCCACTCAGTCTCCAACAGACTGGAGAACACTCATATTCACTTATACATTTGTGTGCTTCTTTAACATATCTCCTTTATGGCTAAATATGATACTGAGCAGATTCTTCTTAACCCAAAATATTTGCTAGATGTAGAAGCTTCTTTTGGTCAATTTTATACTAATTGAGATATCGCTTATTTTTTTCAAAATTGAAGTCATAAATCTGCCTCAAACAGAAAGTCTTGGAGTTGTCTTTTACTATAAGCCAACTTGACCAAATCAGTTATGTGTCTTTTAAATTATTAGGATTCCAGTGAAACAGACTTTAGTAAACTCTTTAAAAGAACTCAAGAAGAGATGTGGATGAGCTGCAAAGCGTCTCCCAGATCAACTTTTTAAAGTCCAGTTGCCCTGAAGAACGGAATCTAGCTTCAAAAGAGGTCAGCTGATGCTGCATTGTCCATCTGCTGTTCACAGCTGTTACACGTTCAGGCAAGATCTGATTCTCTCCCTCTGAACCCTGGAGATTCTCATCCTCTGTTCTCCCTCCATCTGCTTCGGTTGCATCATGACTCAGCATTTCTATTGCGTGCATAGAAAAAGGACAGGAGTCATATTTAATTCATAAGCTCGAGAAATGCTAAAAACTCAATTCTCTGATGTGCTGCAGCATGATGTGGAGGGTCGACTTATCCCAATTGGAAAGAATACCAAGAGCACGAAGCAGAATCCCATCCCGTTCAGAGAGGAAAAGGATCCTCAGGCCCGGTAATGTCAGAGAATATTTACAGCCACCAGGCAGGCAGGCTGTTGCTTCCTGCAGCGCACAGCTGCACGTCTCATAGGACAGCTTCATGTTAATGAGCTGCAAAGAAATAAGGAAGCAGCAGAGGCAGATAAATGGATGCAGTGACTGATAAAGTGATTTTCGCTCTGGGAATTTTCCCTTTGTGTTTTTTTCCCACAACATTAGCTACGTTTTCAGCTGAAATAGATGTGCAGGCATTGACTGTAAACGAGAACTGGATTGAGTGACCCTTCCTCCCTCACCTTCCAAACAGGAAGCACCTGCTGGTTCCAAGAAGCCAGAATCCCATAGACTTCTATAGAGAAATAAACAGTAATAACTGAGTCATTCTATTGGTCAGAATATTTTTTTTTCACAGTCTTCAGAATTCTACTTTTTTCACAATGTTTTCTATGGTTCAAGTTATAAACTGACCAATCAGATGCCTCAATAAAATTAGGCGGCCTCGAATTGAGTTGACTACTGAAAGATTTCGAGGGAAATTTGGAATTGTAGATTTAAACAGCACTACAAAATGGAAAACGCACTATATATTGCCCTATGTGGTGAGTAGGGAAAGAATTCGGACACAACCATCAGCTTCCTTTGGTTGGAACCAGAAGTAAGTCAGTCTAAAAACCAGAAGACTCATGTTAAAGTAGAGACAAAAACAGACGCAAATGATGAAAAAAATTTATTCTGAAACAGGATCATACATCACACTGACTTTAGGTTCTGGAAATATTTAAAACCATTATAAAATCCCCTGATTTAAAGTCTAAATCAAAGATTTTCCACAAAGATCTGGAGCATTCACAACAATTTCACCAAAATTTAAATCCAACAAACTAAATCCAAGAAAAATGTTAGCATTCATATAGAGATGTTAAAGTAATGTAAAGCTGAGTCAGTGGAACTGAAACTTTGCCCTGAAATTACATTTCTTGGTGTTGTCTAATGGATTACATAAAGTTTACGGGGAAACGCAAAACTAAAGGCGAAGTTAGGTCAGAAGAGGTTTTTCCATGTTCCTCGTCTTCCTAAACCACAAGTATAAAGTACAATGCACTGCTGCCGTGGTAACCAGCATCCAGTGGGGTCTTGGGCGCAAAAATGACGAAAGCTTTGCGACCTTGCTAAATCAGTACAATAACCTTTCATTGTC
Source organism: Adrianichthys oophorus (assembly GCA_036245035.1). Classification (NCBI taxonomy): domain Eukaryota; kingdom Metazoa; phylum Chordata; class Actinopteri; order Beloniformes; family Adrianichthyidae; genus Adrianichthys; species Adrianichthys oophorus. Next base: position 1,275,650 of record BSAI01000191.1, on the reverse strand, counting down.
TGATTTAGCTCCCCGACGATTACGATGAGATTTTACAGGATGAACCTTTTGTGGTCAGGCGTTGCGCTACATGCTCACCTAGACACTCAACGATAAACCAACGACTCTTGAGGAGTTTTTTTAAACTCACACCCCACTGCTCATACTGGCATGGTGGAGGCAAAAAGGCAACGACGTTCATGGTCACTTTGTCGTGTGTCAAAGTGCGACAAAGGGCCAACATTTTAACCCTTGAACAGGCAGAGCGAGTAGCGCTCCTACATCAACGTTACGAGGATATTCCCACAATTTTTGTGAGTGAGTTTATTTTTAGTATTTTATTTTTATTTGCTATGTTTAAAGGTCAGCAGAAGTGCTGTAAGTTAGAAAAGAACGCAGACTTGATTTTAAAAGCAAACACAGATGACACTGAATGGAAAAAAGGCTTCCCGATGCATTCAGTGAATTTTCTTCATCTGTTTTTAACCAATAACACAAGAATCCTGCTGCTTTCGCACTGGTTCTGCTCTCGGCCTTGATTGGACTGGAGAGTAATTTTGGACGGGTTGGTGAACTGGGCTGGTCTGGTACAGTGAGGACGGTACACTCGATCTATACACAGAGGATGTGGCCTGAGAGGGCGAAGATGCAGTGGGCCGGGTCGAGGATGTGCTAGAGTGATGCAAGGACAAGCTGTGGTGATAAGTCACTGGGATGGTCGAAGCAGACATGCTGCTGCTTTGATGCAGAGAGGGCGGCTTCAAACCTGCCGTTTGCCGTGAAACTGGAGTGGACACTGACGCTTGACTGACCATGCCAACAAGTGGGTGTGTGGTTCTGTACTGGATCAGGTACTCAGGATAGATCTGAGGCTTATCAAACACTACAAAAATTGAGGGGTTCAGGACGTTGTCCACACAACTGTCATAGAAGTTCACATCTCCACCGTCTTTGGACGGAGGTCGGCAGAACTCAGAAGACCCCCTAGTGTAGCTTCCAATCAACACGCGAGAGATGAACATGGTTCTGAATTGATTATCGCCTGTGTAGCTGTGCGAGTATTTGGCATCTCGGGCAAAGTAGCTACCTAAGTTTGAAAACAGAAAAAAATAACATTTTTATCAGTTCAGTTTTTTGTAAGTTGAACCAAATTTAAAAGCCTTTTTTTTCACCTTTGCCATAAGCTGTGCCGTGAGTGCCGCAGATCCTCCAGTCAAAGTTGTCCCGACAGATGGCGTTTATGTGTTTGTTGTCTGTACCATGGAAGAGCAGCTTTTCTGTCACATCAGAGCCGCCGTTGTGGGTCTTCATCTTTTTTTTCTCCCTTAAGTTTGGACAGACACAAACAATACTTACTAAAAGCAGCATTTCCTGCTATGAATTTATACCATGCTGGTAATCCAGTCCAATAAAAGCAGCCTAAAGTTGAGCTCTGACAAAACTCAAAGCAATGTTGGGAACTACACTCACATGCACTCAACCTTTGATATAACATTTGTAAAAGAAAAAAAAAAGCTCTGATATGTCATTTTCAGTGTGAATTTGAACCCTGAGGAAATTACAGAAACGTTTGTAGCCATTTGGGACGCTTTTCACTTGAATCATTTAACTGACTTTTAGTTAGGATTTTCAAGATGAAATGAAGTCTATTTTCCCGTTCAGAGAATTTGACTAAATGATAGAATGATTATTCCATCATTTCAGGAATAACAAAACCTTTTAAGTTGATTTCACTCTAGACGCTTCTATCCATGAAATCAATCAAAAAGCTCACCCCCTCCCCTTTATTTTGTTTTTTACACTGAAAAAATCATTTACACAGAAAAAGCAATCATTAGCCTTTTCCAGCCCAAGTGCTTTAAGCCAGCTAGTCCTGGGACATGTGAAAGACTCTCACATTCACACTAGACCCACATCAGTGGGTCACAAAGCAAATGTGGGAGAAGTTTGATCATTTGATGTTCAAAGAACTTGAAAGTCAAAGCAGAACCTCTGCTGCCACACAAGTTGGCGATGGTTCTCTGTTCTAACACGCCTGGACAACAACTACACACAAATGCTGTTTGTTGACTTCAGCTCAGCATTCAACACGGGTATACCGTCCAAGTTAATTATCAACCTCAAAGATCCCGGACATCAACACCCAACTCTGCAGCTGGATCCTGAACTTTCTGGCAAACAGACCGCAACATGTTAGGTCAGACCACAACTGTTCCACTCAGCACTGGCGTACCCCAGGGCTGTGTACTGAGCCCCTTCCTCTACTCTCTCTTCACTCATGACTGCAAACCCATACATGGAACAAACAACATCCTAAAGTTCGCGGACGACACAACAGCGACTGGCCCCATCAGTAACAATGATGCTCCTTGCAGACAGGAGATCGAGCATCTGGCCATGTGGTGCAAAGACAATAGTCTGCTTCTCAACACTAACAAGACAAACGAGATTATCAAGGGTTTCAGGAAGGAGAAGAGGCTCCTTTCACACTGATGCGATGGCTGTTGAGCTCGTCTTGTCTTTCAAGTTCCTGGGGATCCACATCTCTGAAGACCTTCTGTGGAGCATCAAGACCTCCAGCCTGGTCAAGAAGGCTAAGCAGCGGCCGTTCCTCTTAAGAACACTTAAGAGGAACGGCCTTTCCAAGGCCATGCTGGCGAACTTCTACGGCTGCACAATAGAGAGCATCCTAAACAACCGTGTGGCAGTCTGGTATGGGTACTGCCCTGCCATTTAATGTAAAACTCTTCAGCAGAAAACCGCCCAACACATCATAGGATCTTCACTACCAGCCTTAAGGGTAATCTACAAGAATCTGCCTGCACCGGGTACGCGGTTTCCCTGAAAGGCTCCATATTTAACTTTTATTTATTATAAATTTATACCCTGCACTTTACTGCTTGTTTGCACTCTGGTTAGACACAAACTGCATTTCATTGTACCTGTACATGTGTAATGAGAATAAAGTTGGCTCTAATCTGATCTACATTATGGCCAAAATTAAAACATGAACAAAATACATATTTGTGGCCGCAAAATCGATAAAATGTTTGAATGAAATTCTAATCTGTGGCCATGAAATAGTTAAAAAGTGCAAAATAAATAGGCCACTAATTAATTATAATGATATAGTATGTGGTTTATTGGTGTATAAAAATAGCAATATAAAGTAACGCTACATGATGGAGAGATACAGTAGGAGTTACAGCTCTCTGGATTGACCCAACTGTCTAGGGACAGTTTTACGGTTACTATTGATATTTGGCGGTCACAAATTTGTATTTTACTAATTACTATTAGAATTAGAATAGAAAATAAATCCAAAAAGGAGGAGACACATCCTGACCATTTGGTTTACATGTTGGTTTTTTTTCCCCATACGTACAGCTGAAAGATTTCCCACAGGTATTTGTTCTGGATCCTCTCAATCTTTGTGATATCAAAGCCTTTCATCGTAGCCGAGAAAAGTGTTTCCATTCTCTTAAATTCATCTGAGGAGCGCTGGAGCAGGATTTTCTGGAGAAAACATACAGATGACATCAAGTCTGTTAAAGGCACATCAAGTTTGTATCAAAACCTGGAACATTTTCTCATTCCTCATAAAGAAACTGGATCCCAGGTCATCAAAATGGTCAAACATTGGCTGTAGTCTTTTTTTTTTTAAATAAAGCATGAAAAAATTGGTTTATTTGAATCTTTTGTGAGATGACAGTTTATGGTATATACTGTAGACAATGATAAACCGAGACAATGACCAAACCTAAAACAGAAAAGTCAGCTTCCATTTGTTAAAACAAACTGCAGAGGGTTGTCAGTCAAAGACAAAGTAATAATAAGGAAAAAAAAGCACATTCTCTTTTTTTCCTGAAGTAAATATCATGTAAACAAGATCCGTCATTTCGATAAAAAATAATTTAAAAAAAGCACAAGAATATAAACAAAATGCATGCTAATGTTTTCTTAAATCAGCTTTGTTGGCAAAAGAAAATGTAATGTTGTTTTATTGCTTGTTGAGGCATTAAAAAGGCAATGAAGAAAGCCGCCGACTGTGGACTGCCGAACAATTAGAAAGTTAGAGAAAACTTCCTTTTCATCCCAGCTTGACATAAAACTAAATGTACAATCAGATTGAAACAAAAATGTTGAGATATTTATCTCTTCATTTTCTATTCATATCTGCAGCTGTAGTGTGGTTTGATGGGGGGTTAAGAATTCTACTTAATCACTGTTTTTTACACTATATGGCACGCTTAAAAGCCTTGTTTATTGTTGTTTTTTATGATCCAGAGCACCTTCTATATGGATTCATTCTGCTGCAAACAGGGTTGGGTGTTAGTGGGATAAAGTGTAACGGTGTCAGATTGTTTTTTTTTCCATGTTAATGTAAAAATGAGGAATCTTCACCACATTTTGGGGTGGATCCTAAACGTATCTGAAAACGATGCAAGCAGATGGGTGATCTTGAGAAGACAGCAGCGGAAAAAGGAACAAACTAAAAACTTTCTGGTGGAGGTTCAATGTAATGTTCATCTGTTGTCTGCATTTTGTGATGGAATTTCACCTCGAAATGAACCCATTAACACATCACCATTCTATCTTTGATGGAATGAACGCCGGTCTCCAGTAGACGCCTGTCTCTAATAAACGCCAGGCCGGCTGTCAGGTTTTTGGAATAGACACCAGGGCTATTATCAATCCTTTTTCCATCGTTCATTACCCTGTGGTGTGAGGTTAGTGCATATATGTGTGTGTTTACTTCCGCTGTCTTGTTTATCATATTGGTCAAATAGTGAACACTGCAGTGCTAAGAAAGTTGTTTCAAAGCTGCCCAACAGAAATCAATGGGGTGATGTCCCACTCTCTGTCCATTTAAATATACAGTGACTGAATGAAATAGTAGCGGTCAGCACTCTCGGCTCGCAGTGAGAAGGCCCTGGTTCAAATCCCAGCTGAAAACCAAGTCAGGGTATTTTGGTGTACTTTAGCTGAAATAAATTAGGTCATAACTCATCCGTACATCACTACCAAATCAGAGTCCCTGATTGGTCAAACCATCCTGGTTTAACTCACAACGTGCATTCAGTGGCTACACGTGTACACTGAGTCAGAAAATGGTTGAAAAAAACTCAGATAGCTATGTGAACGCAAGAGTTTTGAACACAGAACCCCAAAAGACGCGTTTACGCTCGTTTACACAGACTTCCCATTGGAAGTGGCCGCTTGAACATGTGATGCTGGGGACGATGTGAACGTAGCTTTACTGACAATACGGTGATCAGGACACAACACACCTGAAAATCGGTTAAAACAAAAAGTCGCAGGAGCAAACTATGATACACATGACCCTGGCCAGTGACATCCTTTTCTGTCATAAAGAAGAAGGCCATGGTGCTTTACGTGTCCAAATGCAAGACAAAGAGGTGGAGTTAGATGGGGATGGGGTGTGGTGTGTTCACTGTACCGAAAATCCGCTCTCAGGGATCTGTTTCTTGTCCCAATGGTTTGGTACAATCACTGAACTCACTGGAGGCTTCCTGCAAAGAGAAAGGTTAGGATGACCACCATCACCAACTTGTGTGGCAGCATAAATGACCAAACTTATCCCACATTTGCTTTGTGAGCATTAAACACTGAAACAGCACACCTCTTTTTTGCTTCTTTGACCTCCACAGCCGAGACAAATCGAGGACGTCTGCTCACAAGCCTCTTGGTACCAAAGCGCTTGTTTGTTTGGATCATGTCTATGGAATTCAAATGTTCAGTTTGAATGAAAAAAAACGTGTATGGAAAAAAAAGTCGTTTCCAAAGTTGTTGGTTTACCCTGAAAGCTGAGAGAATATGTGTTTGAATCAGTGGTAAACTCCACCACGTCTCTGCTGTTGTCCAGAAACTTCCTCTCCAGCTGTGCACTGTTGATGTCTGATGCTTTGTGATTGGTGCTCTGCAACACACACCCAACAAAGTCTGCTCAAGCAAAGTTTGAATATTTGACCCAGAAATCTGCTATTAAATGTCCATTTTCTAAGTAAACTGTGACAACAGGTCACATGCAGGACGTATCCCAGCTTCCATCCAGTTACAGGGTTGCTCTTTGGCTTATCTTATCTTACCTTTTCTTAAAGGTGAGATCAAGTTATTTAATGACAGTCATTTCTGACATACAATTATCAAATGGGATTTTCCTGTTCTAACACACTTACTGGAATACTAATGGGCTCAAAACTACTCAAATTTTATACTTATCACATAATTAGCTTGGATGTGTGACACCTTTTGTTTCGGCACACACACATACACACACAACATGGTTAGAAACTTCAAAAGTTGATTCCACCTAGAAAAGCTAGAAACTCAGGCTACATTCAGACTGGAAAAGTCCATTTGTCCGGACCGAGTCCACTTAATTTGATCTGGACAGAGTCCTGAGCTTTGGTCTGTGTTCCGACTGCCGTCTACTGGATATTTCTGTTTCAAACTAAAAGTCTGTAAACAAAACCACGTGACTAAAGATCTCTTTAGTCATTAGTCAGGAATTATGAGGGCGGGGCAAAGCAACGAGAGGTGGAAATGATGGAAATCCTACGCTTCGCAATCCTTGTTGGGATAGTTCACTTATTCAAACTTAATATTTCTCTGATTAATTTTGAAATGAAGCAATGTGTATCACATAAATAAATGTTGAAATGAGCCTGCATTTATCCCACCAGATTTCAATGAGTTGCTGTTGCATCGCTGCTCCACAACTGTTTGCAGCTCTCTGTTTACATCTCATGAAGCCCGGCTACTGTGGCCGTTCTGGTTCAGTTTTTCCGCTGCGAATTCCGTCAGGAATGTCAGAGAGAACCAATGTTCAGTCCAACTGAAAAAACAAACCAAGACCACCTCAAAAGATGGGTCCAAGAGCGGTTCCTGGTCCCGGACCACGGTTTGCTTGGATGAATTCAGACAGAAAATTTGTTCTGGATTATATAAAATTTTAAAATTATTATGAGCTCTAGTTCACTTTAAGCGGACCAGATGTACCCAGTCTGGAAACACCCTGTGAAATGCTGGTTGTTACCAAGAGCATTTGAAACAATACAAGTGTTGTGTTTTCCTCTTTATAATGCACATTTAAAGGCCTTCATTTTTTCAAAATCTTACAATCCAGAGCATTTTATATATGGATTTATTCTGGTTGTGCCAACTAATGTTGAAGTGATTTGACAGGTAAACGGAGCTCTGTCTTTTATTAAGAGTTGCCAATAAAGTTGGGTGTTAGTGTAAATACACTAACGTGGCTAACATGTTGGACTGTGTTTTTTTGTAAGGTTAATAATGAAGTTAAACTAATAAAGTTGGGAGTTGGTGTAGTCACAGTAGTGTTTGTTTTAGTGTAACTCCCAACTCTTTAAATTGGCAAACGCTTCTAACGTGGCTAACACGTAGTGTTACAAACAAGTTCTAGAGTTACTGTCAACGAGGTCAACACATTTTGACGGAAAAACGTATTTTTGAATATTTAGTCTCACTTAATGCGCCATATAGTTTGGTGTAACTCATGCATGGCATAAGTTGGAAAATAGACCATTCATTGATGGTGCGCCCTGTAGCACAGAAAATATGGTAATCCAACCACAACTTTCTGCCTTCCAGATGTAAGCGCACTAAAATTAAAAGAAACTGCAGTCATGCAAAGTTCCCCAAGTAACATCTATGGGCTTGTTTTACATACAAGTCAGTTCCCCTTTGCTCAAATGTTAAACACTGGAAAAAATGAATGAGAGCCTTCACCGACATATTGATAAAAGATATTACACAACAAACACATTTCAACATGGTTCCAGAATTGATCCAGAATCTTTCTGACCGTAGGGCGCGCTAAAATTCTTTCATTTTTTCAAAAAAACAACAGTGCGTCTCATGATCAAAAACATGGTGGTGAAAATGTTCTAGTATAACTTCAATAAAGTACAGCAGTTCTTGATTGACTGTTTGACTATTGTGGGTATCGTAGTTAAGAGCCTTTAATTTTATGTGCTACAATTGAACGGTGTTGAGAGTAATTCTCAATAAAGTTTGACTAATCTGTCATGTTGTCTGTCTGCAAAGGCGGCCTACTAGTAGATAAAAACACGAAAACCAACACAGTTTACTATAAAAACTTCCCATCAACCCCATGGACCAATCACCTGCCTCTGGCCCTACTAGCATTCTGGGTTGTGCAGTCATATTTCATCATATGCTACTTTGATTGCCTAATGTGCCGTATAATCGGAGATAGCTTATGCCCTATGGTACATTTCTTTATTCTTAATCATTTTATTTCCTATAATTTAAAATGACAGAGAACAGGAGAGTATTCAACTTTGTTTCTGAGTGGTGGCCTTCTATTGCAAAACACCTGCTAAATCTTCACTGTGAAATTTGTTTATATTTTTATCATTGCAAATACATCAATGTTATGTTTCCACCTTTGCAGCAGGGTCCTGCACTGGGTTGGGTACTACAACTACAAACAACTATTTCAGGCATTGGGTGTCCTCTTGGAGAGCAGGAGAGCAATGAGGTAAGAAAGCTGTCAAAAAGGAACATATTCATAAAAACAAAGTTTGCACAAATTTATATTTTGTGCACAACTTTGCAGGAAAAATATGAATAAAACCTTTAGTTTAAAGTTTCACATGTCTGTTTTAAATACGATTTGTCTTTGTTTTGAATACGACTTTTCTTTGTCTTGAATACGAATTTCTCCTGTTAAAGCGCTGTCAAAAATACGTCACAGGCAAAAACAGAGTCCCGGAGCATCGATTCTTCCAACTGCGCATGCGTGATAAAGTTTATTTATTAAAATAAAATAAAATAAAATAGAACTTTTGGGAATTTTATTGATACCACAATGAGAAAATTATCTTGATAGCCATAGCTCTGTTGAAAATGGGATAAAATAGATTTTTTTAAAAAAACGGTGATCTGGAGACCAACCGCATTTTTTTGTTTTCAGGCTACAACAGGCGATGGTGTAAACAATGCAGCAGAGAGTCGTTTTAGAACCAGAAGTGTTGGAAAACAGCCTAGAAAGACGTAGCAGACGTACGACTCCACCCATTAAGTGTAAAATAAAAACATGTCTGCTGAAATGAGTTGATAATCAGAGGATCCAACGACACCAAAACGGCTAAGCTAACTTGGAGCTAAAGTATGCTAACGGGCAGCCGACTGTTGCAGCAGTAAAAACAAACAAAAACAGACAATTAAAAAGTCAGTAGGATCAGAATACACAACTGTCCTTCTGTTTCTGATTTTTTTTAACTATTGTTACGGTGGGATGCCAATTAGCCTACTTTAGCTCTGAGTTAGCTTAGCTGTCTTTGTTATTTCCATCCAGTTTCTTAACCTGCTATCTCCACGGTGGTGACAGAGCCTGTGGCGGGTGCGGGTGCGGCCGCCCCTCCTGTCCCGGGTTGCTGCCCAGCTAAGCGGGGATCCCCCACGCTAATATGCCACCGCTGGCTGGTGTTGTGCCAAGGTACGTTCCCTCTGCCAGAACCAAGTCTGAGACTAGGGAAACAAATTCTGGAAGGGAGAATGTATCTATGCACAACACCGGCACGGCAGAACGGCAGCAGCAGAGAGACAGGGATGCCTCTGCCGCCTGCTCAGGCGTTTTTATTTTCTTTAATCGTTCTCTTATTAACATCTCTTTTTTTTGCCACCACTTCCGGGTCTGTTTTACTGTTTTTACGCTCTGCTGATGTCGCATGGCAAAAAATAAAAAAAGGGCAGGACTTGGCTGTTTATATCTTTTTTTCCAGCGCAGCAACGGTAAAAAGATAATTTCCTGCCAGGGGATCAATAAATTTCTATAAAGTTTAATTCTATCATGCTCATTCAGATGAATCGACGTTCCTAGACTCGATGTTTATGCCTGTGACCCTGTGACGCATTTCTGACAGCGGCTTAACAGGAGAAATTCGTATTCAAGACAAGCAAGAGTCGTATTCAAAACAAAGACAAATTGTATTCAAAACAGACATGTGAAATGTAAAACTAAAAAGTTGTATTCATATTTTTTTCTGCAAAGTTGTATTTGTTTGTATTTATGAATACAACTTTTTCTTTATGAATACGTTTCTTTTTGACAGTTTCCTTACCCCATAAATGTGGCACAGGAAAAGGTAGATAATAAATTTTTTTACAAGTTAAATAAACATTCATAGAATGTTGATGATCAGCAAACACTGGAGCTGTTTGATGAAAAAAAAACTCAATGTTCTGAGCCTTTAAAATGTCATTTTCATTAAGTGATGGTCCATACACAGTTTGTGGCAGTAAAATCTGGAACCAAAGCTCATTTCTCTGGGGACCAAGAAAGAGAAGAAAAATCCTAGAAGTTGGTTAGCACATCTTTGAAAATTGACCTTGGAAAAGATATCTTCAGAAAGTTCCAATCAGCATTTCTTAGTCCATCATCAGGTTCAGTTTAGACAACATTTGTATGTAGTGACATGAGTTTAACCCCTGCAACAGCCCCGCGACCCCGAAAGGGATAAAACGGTTTAGAAGATGAATGAATGGATGGGTTTAAAAAGTTCTGTTTGGTAAATGTGACAATGCCAAAAGTCGTAATGTTGGCTTTTCTGATGTGAGAACTGAGATGTCTGTAAAACATGCAACACGTTATGTTGCTCTTCGTTTGCCCTCCACGGCGAGGAAAAGGTAAGTACCTTGGATACCCACAACTTTAACATCTTACGTTCTCTCGTTTTGTTTCAATAAATCACATTTATTTTATTTACTTATCAATTATTAGATATAAATGGGAAAACCTAAGACAATTAGATGATGGTCGGGTGTTTGGTGAGTTTGCAAACAGTCTCAGTATTAAATGCTGAGCAGCCTCACTGAGCATACTCCAGTGAATGCTTGGCTGTTTTTTTTTTTTTGTTTGTTTGTTTATACACTTGCTAAAAATAGTTAAGGGCTGGATTTACTGATGTCTTATAATATACATCACAATCTAAACACCACACTTGAATGTCAGTAAGCTACCCTAACTTCATATTTCCCACTTGAAGGGGTAGTTTTTACATTCATATTACAGTATTTGGGCTTCCGGTAAATCTTCCAAAAGTCACTATAAAAAAAGGGAGAACCACAAACTTTAGTGCCTGGAACAGCTGGGTTTATAAAAGAAGTGGAACATAAACACTGCAGCAGTCACTTTGCTAATCTTTGTAACGTGGAGTCACTGAGAGCAAAGACCTGTTTCTCTTGAATAACCTGGGTGGAGCTCTGGACTTTGATGCAATAATTGCAACACCTCCATGTTTACTTTTAGAGTCCAGCAATCCAGGTTCACCTCAATGTGAAGGAAGTATGGCCTCACATTGACATCCCACATCCAGAGTAATTTGACAAACATGGATTATAGTCAAAAGTTAAGTAATAACACCACGAAGGTTCAAAAATTCAAATGATTACCCCTCCACCACTGTGCTTGACATTTACTGTGAAGGATTTGTTTGATGTGTGGTTTTCTCTCGACCCAAATTCAACATCTCAACTTGTCTTTTAGTTCAGAAGACAAAAATAATACTCAGAACACATCTTATTATTATAAAAATCTAAAAAATGAAGACCTATTCACCCTGAATTTAGGACGTCATCCTTTAAGGCCTTATTTCAGTTAAATGAAATTGGTGACCCACGGTCACCCTGTGCACAAACTCGGACAACAAAGCGCTTCTTCATTTCCACACTTGAAGAAGTTCTGATCAACATACATCATCACCTGACAAATCTTTTAGCATTTGTAGCGTTTATTAAATTGGCATGAATACTCGGACATGTTTGTACCTTGTAATTCATTTCTTTCTTACCGAATATACCAATCAGTAGGAACATTCTTGGCAATTTGGTCCCTGCTGCTTTGTTTAATGGCTTTTCAGACCCCACCAGTGTCTATTGTTAATAAAAACTGGACATTTTATTTCTTATGCCGTTGGAGGGTTTTTGTGGTAAACGTGAGCAAAGTCAAAGCCCCCTCCCCTGCTGCTAGTCACCCCCATCCCTCAGGCAGGAACGCAAAAAACAACAATATCATTTTCTCTCTTACAGTGTCTCATTACATCCACACGGCCCAAAAATGCAATCTAATGACGTCAACGAATGGTAGCAACTAGTAGATCATGAACTAGACACTTTTTTTCTACTGGTGAGTTGGCAATGGTGGTAGAAGTGCAAGGGTCCTTGTTACTCACATCAGAAGCATAGAGGTTCCATTTTCCAAGCTCGTCCTGCCAGTACCAAAGCCATTCAGTGGTATGGATGAAGTTTGGTTCAATTAAAGAATTGAGGGTTGAGAGACGCCGTACTTTCTTCTCTCCGGAGGTCATGGTGTCAAAATACACAAGTGGGCTGCTGGTGCTGAAGGCAGAAGAAAAAGAAAGACTTTAGCACTTCTGTCTCTCTCTGATCCAATTTGACGACTTGCTGTCCTTTATTAGTCTGAGGAGGGAGACAATAAAAATAGGAATAAAATATTAATTTAAAATCATTTGTATTATTGTCTCAATGAAAAAAGAAATATAAAGTTCAGGAGGAGAACCATCAGAGTCTGCTCCATGTTGGTTTTGGACTTCACTCGCTGATCGCATCAACAAGTCATGGACCAAAGCTGACTTCCTGGCTGGTTGAGGTGACGCAAATTCTTCGCCAAAGTTCGGATATTTTGCGCGCGTAGCGAGGCCAAATATTCGGCGTGAAATAATTTTCACTGTGCTATTGCACTGCCCGAAACACACTGCTGCCAGATTACCGCACCTGCTGCACACAACATTCAAATTGTGCCGCAGGACCTCTGATCACGACTGTACCTTGACTTAACACTGAATCTGGCAGCAGGAATTGGGTTTGATGCGGCTGAAACTGAACAATTGTCTCTCTGGTCCTAAAATTCTGGAGCAGTTTGCCCCCGCCTTCAAACAGTCTTTTGGACACATCTCAGTCAGTACTGAAATTGTGCTTCTGAAATAGTGATGCAACGGATCACAAAACTAACAGTTTGGATCGTGTCACGGTTTCAGAGTCACTGTTTGGATCATTCTTAAGATTAATCAATTGTCCATTGATTAAAAAAATGAATCAGAATATTCACACTTTTGGATTGGGATTAATCACGAATACTCACAATGTTTTACTAAGTACATTTTATACGATAATATGCAGCTTTTGAACAAAAGAAAAACGCTAGAGAGAAATTTTTTTCCATCTTTTTTTTTGTCTGACATGTTTAAATCTATACATTTTTAACTCAGAAATGTAATATGTCTGCACAAAACACATCACCAGTAAGATAGGCAGAACTCTAAAGACTTTTATGTCTGGAGCATCATTCTAAGAAAATAAATATGTTGATATATAGCCATAAGAAACTAACAGTGTTTCTGCATAAATGATCGAAAAGTGAATTTGTCAAAGAGCGTGAGGTATTTAAGCGTCACTGGCGACAGCTCTGTTGTTGAAGGGTCAAAGTACTTAATGACATCCATGTCAAAACTGACTCAGGAAAAAAAGTCCGCTTTGATAAAGTGGACCATGAAATTCTTCTTACTAGCTGGTCCAGTGCGTGTCACCAAACCACTCTGAAGATTATTATTAAGATTATTGATTAGCGACCTGTTCAGGGTGTGACCCCCCCCCCCCCAGACTTCGCCCAACAATGCCTGAAAAAGGCTCCAGTCACTCTGTGACCCTGAGAGGAGTTAAGAGATGTATGATCAATTCTGGAGGAGAATCAGAAAGCTTTTGATCCAATTCAGAACCATTATACAAATCCTGGATGGACTCATGAAGGGTCAAAGAAATATCTTGTTGATCAACATGGAAACACTGAAAGTTTTCGTTTACTCTACCCACTTGAGAGGTGGAAGAAATCTCAGATGTTACGCTAAATGTCATAACAATTTGAAATTCAGAAAGTTAGTAATCATAAAATAAAACATTGCTTCGATAGAACTGTGACATCTGGTAGCTTTCAGTTGACTACCTGTACGAGTTTTGGGGGTCGCAGAAGTCCTTCTCAATATTTTCGTTATCAGGCAGTTGGATCCACCGATCTCCCTCCTCGACCTGCCATCTGTACGGCATTGCATCGTGAGCTTTAAAGCATTTTTCTGCAAGAACATTAATTAGCAAAAAGAATTAGGCTACCTAGCAGTAGATCTGTTGAGTGAGTTTTTTTAGGACCAATCATTTACCTTGATGCATGCAGAATCCTTTAATGAAGTACATGCATATCTCAGTTTTATCTGAAAACAAGCAGAAAGAACACCTGGTTTTTAACTCCAAACTTTCTTCACCCAATAGATTCTGTGCTTCTGAATTTACCTCTGGAGGGATTTACTTTTTTGCCCCTGTTGCCGCCTCTGCCCCCAGCACCCCTCGAGGGGTTGTTTAGATTGTGCCCGTGTCTCCTCCGTCTCCTCTGACCACTTTCACTGCTTGCATCTGTGTCGTTGGTAGAAACTGAAATGTCGCTGTTGGAGGAACTGTGGTAACCATCAACATTTGTCTGTCCAACGCCTCCGTAAAGATCCAAACTGTCAAAGTTGTCAAGGTAGTCACTAAGGGACGCTGTTCGCTCTTTGATCTGATGGTTGTCTGCGCTTCTTCCTGCTCCTCTGCCCCTACCACCTCTGCTGCCCCTGTTTCGACCTCTGCCTCTCTGTTGGAACGGCCTACTCTGGGAATTAAACCCACCATCAGGGTTTCTGCCCCCGTGGCCCGAAGCAGGATGGTGGTTGCCCCTTTGGGCTCTTCTGTCAGCCAACCACAAGGCTTGTTTGTTGATGTAGACGGTCTTCAATGAGGGAATGAGGGAGTCAGGCACCCCGCGCTGGCGCAGATTTCTTAACGGTTGAGAAGCATTAAAGTCGTGGGTCTTCAAACAGCTGCAGTCCCGGGTCAGGTACGCCTCACACACGTGAAGCCTATTGCAGCCATCCATGTCTTTGCATTTTCCAAACTCCTCATCACCATTGTTGTAGTCATGGCATATCTGATGAAAGGAACATTTTTAGGCATTTTCAATGCACTTATATACTGAAACAAACTGAAGTGGCAAACAAAGTAGCTAGTGGAATTCCCCAAGACGGACGGACGGACGAAGGGAGGGATGGATGGATGGATGGATGGATGGACGGAGGGAGGGATGGATGGACGGAGGGAGGGATGGATGGATGGATGGACGGATGGATGGACGGAGGGAGGGAGGGATGGAGGGATGGATGGATGGACGGAGGGATGGACGGAGGGATGGATGGACGGAGGGAGGGATGGATGGATGGACGGACGGGGGGATGGATGGACGGAGGGATGGAGGGAGGGACAGACGGAGGGATGGAGGGAGGGATGGACGGAGGGAGGGAGGGATGGATGGATGGAGGGATGGAGGGAGGGATGGATGGATGGACGGGCGGATGGAGGGATGGACGGAGGGATGGAGGGAGGGATGGATGGATGGACGGAGGGACGGAGGGAGGGATGGATGGACGGAGGGATGGATGGATGGATGGACGGAGGGATGGATGGACGGAGGGATGGAGGGAGGGTTGGATGGACGGATGGAGGGAGGGATGGATGGACGGATGGAGGGATGGATGGACGGAGGGATGGATGGATGGATGGACGGAGGGATGGAGGGAAGGATGGATGGACGGATGGAGGGATGGATGGATGGATGGACGGAGGGATGGATGGACGGAGGGATGGAGGGAGGGATGGATGGATGGTGATTTTATGTTTGTGGCAAATTTGTCAACTTGACGTTAAGTTTCTGTGTAAATTTTATCTTCATGACGTGGATTATGGTTTAAAGGTTGTTGATTGCACTGTTTATGTATTATTTCTTGCTTTGATTGCTTGAAATAAACCATTTCAAATCAAATCAAAGGCAGTAAAAAGCGTAAAGTTTGACGAACCAAATAAACTTCAAAAGTCCCAGTATGAACCTGCTCCGTGGGTCCCATACTTACAGCGGGCAGTAGCGTGGCTTCACTCTGCAGCAGCAGCGTGCACAGTTCTGCCCGGCTCAGACTATCCAGACCATGCTCCCTCAGCAGGGTTTGGTTGTGTGCAGAGTTTAACTCATGGGAGAAGTGACAAACTCGTCTGTAAGGAAACAGTTCAAACCAATTAGTCATCAATTCTCCATTAAAAGAAAAAACAAAAGATGAGTCAGCTGAACAATGGTTTCCAGAGCAGAGGACCCTTCGTAACCAGGGCGTTGCCAATTCTTTTGTTTAAGTTCTATACTGATAAGACTAATAAATAAAAAGAAAGTCAAAGCTGAACCGTGTGTTAAACCATTAAACCAAATCATGACAAAGTGAGTGGCTGCATCCCTACAGCATGTTTAGAAATCATGAATCGTACCGAAACAAAACCGTGACCCGGAAAATTGAGGTTTGAACCGAATCGTGGAGAGTTGCATGCTTAATAAATAAGGTCAATTTGTTGTCTTTGGGGAAAAACTGATACATTTGTTTTGATTACCTAGTTGCAAAGTTAGTCAATTATTTACTTCACCATAAACCCCATCATTTCTTTTTTAATCAAATCGTATGGAACCTAAACAACGCTCTGCCCTTTTGAGGTTAAAACCAAAAAGAAAAACAATACTGGACACTTTTAAAACGATTTTAAACAAAGAGGGCTAAAAAAAAAAAACTAGGCCAAAACCACCATCTTTATTAAAACGTTGGTAAAACATTCCTAGCCTCTTTTAGTGGGGATATACTTTCTACTTTTATAGTAAAACAAAGTATTATACTGTAAATTGGCCGGCCGCCGTAAAATCAACTCTAATATAATATGTTCGTAGACAAATGGACTCGTGGCGCAAGCTAACAGTGGTGCTGTTACTGTCGTCGTAGAAAAGTCAGAACTACCGACTTTCTATCAAAATTAAAATAAAACAGAGCCGTAATTATTATTATTAAATAAATAATTAGGTTATTTTAATCGTAGCTACAGATTGTTTACCAGACTTTTTTTTAAAGTAATTGCTCTTCCTGGCCAAAGTATAGACTTCTGGACATTAGAAAGTTCCCAAGCAGTCCCTGAACGTACCGCGAATGTCAATCGCTTTTCTCAATAAAAAGAGAAGTCATAAAAGAGTTTATATCTTTATATATATATATATGTATAAATATGTGTGTGTGTGTGTGTGTGTATTTGCAGCAATTGTCTTAAAACTACAATAAGAACCATAAGCTCAACGACCACCTTTAGGCAGTCAATAATAACAACAAAAACAACGTATTTACCCCTGCCTAGAGAAAGAGCAGGATCCTGTCAAGAGGACGTTTTTACACAGGTGAAGGCCTTCGCACGTTCCCAGGCAGTTTTTCAATCTGCACAGCTTCAGTCTGGTCCTGGCCACCACCTTTTGTTGACCACTCAAAACACACAACTCAAACTTGTCCTTGTTGGAGAGGTACTCACTGATAGATTCACCAAAAAACAGATTATACTTCAAAAACTCTGCATCAGAAGCCCCCTGATTAGCGCAGATGACCTTCAAAATGTCTGATTCCATCGTTTTAACGCCGTCCTATCGTCCCTGCTTCCACCCAACCGACAGTCTGGGCTGTGGGCGGCTGTCGGGACGACGACGGAAGGAAATCTTCGATTTCGTTTCTTCGGACTGGAAACCGAAATTCAACTGCTTTGGATGGGATGCAACGCCGCTATTCGCCGATTGAGGGCGCCAACGTGTTTTATATTTTTCCCACTAGGTGGGATGATTTTTCTTGCACCTGTCGTCGATCAATGCCCCCAAAAGGCGAATTAAAACAATACTTGTATGTAGATGGAAATAAAATCATTAAAGTGTGAAATACGGTTTAAAAATATTTTCAAAAAAGTAACTTTTTAAAATTATTTTGTTCTTGATAAAAAAAGACAAAAGACACACATGGAGAGGGAAAAATTAGAAAGTTTAAAATGCATGAAAAAAATGAATATATTATAAAAAAAATTTGTTAAAAAATGCATGCATAACTAAACAGATTTTACTTTTTTTAATGTAGAATAAAAATTACCCCAAAAAGTGGAAATCAGGAAATGAATAAATGTGCAAAGATGGAAATAAATATGTGGAAAAATATGTGAAAATATTATTTTTTATGTATTCATCTTTTAAATTGTCATTTTATGTCAAACTTAAATTATAAATAAATATTTTGCACTTTCATTTGCTCAAGCGCCTCCCTGAATTTCAACAAGTTTTGCCATCAACAACACAAGATAGTCCCCCTTATCTTCAAAACAGATTTCCCAAATCTCCAGTTCTTTCTACAGAAGAAAATTAAAGAGGTTTTTATTATTTCATGAAGCTTACAACAGATTACTCCTGGAATATGTTAACTAGATAAACATAAAAAGGCTTTAACACAGAAACAGTTTTGGGAAAAAAAATAATTTTACTGTCAATTTAACAAAAACACTTTTTTTTTTTTTTTTTTTAATCTGAAATCAAAAGGTAGACTCAAATCTAAAAAAATACAAGATACCAGTAGAAAAGCAATTGCTTTAACTAACTTTGAAACGTTAAAGCTAATAAACAGGTCTCATGCCCTTTGGTTCAGGGGATCTGGTTGATCATGAAATAACGTTAAATTTTAAATCAACAACAGAAACCACAAAAAGGTCAACTCTGTTAAAAAAAAAAAAGAAATACTTGCCATTACTTGTCACATCCCAGTGTAGGGGATTGTAACACAAGTGTGGCATAGAGTAAAGAAAAACAACGTGAACCCCTTAATGACCCACGAACTCTCACAAAGACCTTAAGATTGAAAAAAAAAATCATACTACCGGTATTTTGCTTCAAGCATTAAAAAACCTTCCACTCCAACAGAAAATGGAAAAAACAAAATCAAATGAAGGCCTTGGCTGTCAAAACTGCTTTGCTCTTTTTTAAAAACTTGATTGACCAGTGTTACAGCTTTGTTCTAGACTGGGGCACAACTCAGTGAACTGTACCGTAATTGAAGTGGGCTAAAGTGAGAATCAGTTGTCTCTGACATGACGCGAGTCTGATTTTTTTTTAAATAAAAATATCAGAGTGAACTTTTCCAAACCTAGAAGGTGTAGTATATGACATCAGGCGTTGAAAGTCAATAGCTCAAATCACCTTGGTGTGAAAACCTCAACAAAACAAACAAAGGTGCACTCTCAGGAACTTGATGCTTGATTCATTTTTAACTTGATAGTTGTGTAATGGTAAAATGGTGTATACTTCTGTATGGTCACAGTCTCATTCATCCATAAACACAATAATGGCGGCTCTAATGCCAAAGTCTGACGCCAACCTATAACCACCATAAGAAATGGGTTCAGTGTTTTGCCCAAGGACACTACCACATGGGAGAAAGAGTTAGAGTTAGAAGCCTACAACACAATAGCTGTCAGAGCTGGGATTTGAACCCCTGGCCACTAGAAGTACTGATGCATGTGTCCGTGAAGCGAAAGGGATGCCATCCCTACCAAGTCCAAGTCCTTGATTGGTGAAAGTCTCAATGGCCACTAGTTTCGTACATTGAGACCGAAAACTGTGTTTAGCTACGTGTGGACGTGAGAGTTATGAATGTGGAAGCCTGAAACTGGCATTTACTCAAGTTTACAGAGACTTTTCATTTGAAAAGTTTTCTTGAATGTGTGTTTCCAAGGTCGGTGTGATTATGGGTTCACAGGACGGGACGGTCTTCTGCTGTAAACTATAGCAAAAAGATTTTGTGCATATTTCCCCAAAGCCATTTGTTTCTGACCTCAATTCAGATGAGGTTGTGCCTATTTATGCCTTCCTGATAAAAAGACCGATCCCAGGAAACTGTTTTTCCAACATTCCTAATGAATACAACAACTGTTCCACATTTGCTGTATTTTAATAGATGTTTGTGATAAGGTTTTTATTACTTTTATAAAAGCCACTTAACATAGTTGGTTTGATTTGCTTGCAAGAGCGCTGCAAAAGCATCTTAAAAATAACCCCTGAAGTTTTACCAAAAAAAAGATTTTCATCATAGCAGTCGAGGCATGTGAATACTGTTTGACACAATTTGAATTATGTATACAGTAGACTTTTGCGTTTTTACATCTACATCCCAAGATCCCAGAATGTTGGCTCCAACAATCTGGTGGAGTTATAAAACAGTTACAATTATCCAATAATTACCTTGTTGCTGTGTCTTTCAAAAAGCCAAAAATTCTTGTTTAACCCTTATTTTTTTTTATTTTAATCTTTTGATGTTTCCCGAAAGCCTAAGAGAAACACCTCACAAATGAGATGTTCTGCACATCTCCAAAAAAGTGCTGTGCTTAGTTTTGTGTTGACCAGCTATGTCGTTATGTATTATGTTTTTTTTTTCATTTGCTTTCAGCTTTCTTCAGTTCTTGTTTTTAAAATCCTTTTGTGTAGTATTATTGTCATGTTTAGATGCTGCTAGAGCATAAACAAAGTTGCTTTTAAACTATATTTATATCATTTAAGCTGTAAAGAAGCTTTTGATCCATCCAGTTTCCACTTGGCTATTTAGCAATCCTTTTCAAAATGACAAACACGTTTCTTACATTTTTGGCCAATATGGGGCAACAGCATGACTGTCAAGGCTAGGAATTAAAGCCCTGACCAATTACGGTTGCTTACAGATTGGTGCTTTACTTTAAATTACATTATCTAGAAGTCATGGACAGTTTACAGAGTTTTACGGTGATCCCATGTCTCCTATTATTTCCGCAGCAGCATTTTATAACGATGTCCTGCCAAAAACTCCACAATGCAGAATTTCAATTAGGACATTTGCACTGTGGTTTGGGTCATGGTTTTCATAACATTGTCTACTTATGATAGACGTTGCATCGTGTATTGCGTTATTTTTATGACTGTGTTTTACCTTTCGTTGTGCGGCATTTTTATAGGTATAAAAACATATTCCACCTTTTTCTTCTTATTTTAAATATGGAAATGAGGTATTCGGGACGAACTAACGCAAAGCACGATGGTTAAACGTACTGTTTTTTTTAAGTGAAAGCTTTTCTTGTTTGTTTCTCAGACCCTAGTTGCGTGTCTGCAAAGGGACCCGCGGCGATTTCCTGCTTCGGGTTTCCCTTTAAAAGGGGGCAAGGCTAGTTGCTGGGAATTCACGTCATTTCGCCGTTTTACACACAACCAGATCAATGAGCGACACACACAGCGCGCGAGGGGGTGTCTCTCTCTTCCAGGAAGGGATTATTAACCAGCGCGCTGCCGACATGTGAAGGAAAACACACGCAGACAAAAGAAGTTTTCGCACCGCGACATGGACCGGACCAAATAAAGAGAAACGGCGGAGGAAAAAAAAAAGAAAGAAAGAAAGATAACTTCTCCCACAGCGACGAGCCGAGCGGTCGGACTGCCGCTGCCGCCGGGAAAGGAGCCGCGGGGAAAGTGGAAGGAGAGAAGTTAACGGGAGATAATGTCCGAACCCTCCGCTGCGAACAAGGTATCTGCGACCGAACCACCTTGTGCACCCTCTCCTTCATCTCTTCCCACGCTCGTAAAGGCTCGCGGCTGGGGGCACGCGCGTGTTCCTGCTGCTCATCTGTTGCTCGCTGCTGGCCGCGCGCGTGCCTCGCGGAGAAGTCGTGACTGTGGCGGATTGATTTAACGACGGAAAAGTGTCCCGGTTTAATCGAAAATGATCACTTTTGAGCTCCGCGAAGGAGTGTTTAATATGGCGTTACATTTGAGACAAGTCACCTACGAGCCTGTATCAAACTCCACGCGCACCTAATGTTCCACGCACACAATTGGTGCGGATGGTACCAGTTATTTTATTTAGTGTGAACCCAACCCAGATCCACTTTTGTGTCGTTATTTAGGAGAGACCGGGTTGCTCGCCACAATTCTTCCTTATGTATGCATTGCTTATCTTCAAACACTCTTTCAGCAGTAATTCCTTCAGAAAATGAAAGCTTGAGGTTGTCTTTGAATGTGTAGCTCTTTTACTTCCAGAAGTCATAGTAACAAGAAGCAATAATAAGACAATCTGACACAATGTGAAAACCAACCACAACAAGGAATTGGTTGTCACAGGTGTGGGCTTGGTTGTCCCTATACGTTTAATAGGATTTGAGTGATGAATTGGGATTTAAAAATATGATGTGTTGATTTTTCTTGTTTGTTTTTTTAAGCCAGAAATTGCAAATACATTTTAATATGAATACCACCCCATGATAGTTATCAGTGTGTTTAAATAACTGGGTTTAAAAAGGTGATCAGTTACTTGAATTATTCTTTGTTTTTGTGAAAAAAAAAAATCTGTGATAAAACTTAAGTAATAAAACTTTATATATCATAATTTCATAAATAAGTTGCCTAACAAAAAACAAACTTACAAATAGCCTGAAAAAGTCTACATGTCCAATATTTGTAATATTGATGCTGTACTGTGCTGAGTGTTACGAACCATCTGGGTCACTTTGATCTCAGCATATTTAATCAATTTGTCGCTTCGCAACTATTCCTGAAATAAAGATACATAATTAACTCAGAATTCCAAGACTTCACCTTAGTTTCAAGTAAATGTAACGTAATTACCTCCTTTGAATTGCTTGTTTTTGTTCACAATAAAAAAAACCCAACAACAACACCCCCCTCCACAGAAACCAAGAAAAGTAGAACAATATAAACAACAACTGAAAGGTATACAAGCTTGCTATACAAGAAACACCCTAAATGTTGTTAGCAAGTGTTAAATTTTATGCTGAAAGCTGTTGCATTACTCAATAATAATGGAAATATGATGAAAATATAAATAACGTTTTTCAAAAGGTGTACCAGGCACGTCCAAAGTCTGGCGTGTTGACCAAACAGAGCTTGCATTCGAATTTCTTCCGGCTGCAGATTCCTGTAATCAATGTGATCAAATGCGACACCCAGGACTTTCTAAAAACTGTGTGTACAGCTACATTTTGTTATAAGCCATTGTAAACCTGTGGCAACACTTTCACTGGACCCTTCTGTGACACTTTCTAGCTCATTTCTAAAATGTCAACTGTAAATCACATGAACAGATTTGTTTTTCTGATCAAAACCACAGTATTTTGTGCTGTTGAATAAGCTAACTATTTGTTTTATTTTCCTGTTCACGTGATATAAATGTTTACTGTGAGCACTGATTTATGAAAAATATGTAGCTTTTTATGTGAGCCCAGGTCTAATGTTAAAAACAGTTTTTTTTCAGACAGACATTGTCATCAGTTTATTTCTGATGTTTAAACACAAAATACACAGTAATTAGGTAAACCTGTATTTAGATGCATTTCTGCTCTATGTGAATACATTAAAAGTATCCCATTGCAATGTTTGTCCTGTTAAAATATTCATTTTAAATAGTTCATTTGCCTTTAATGTTAAAATAAGGGTTAAAAGACTAATTAGTTGGCCCCACGCACAATTTCAGCACACCAATCCTGGCTCACTTTGCAAAAAGTTTGGACACCCTGGGTATAGACAAAACAGCAATGGAATTGAAAATCTGTGACATGGTTTGTCATATTATTAAAAAGTTGCAAGACATAATTTTAAGCACAGTATTTAGCTACTGAGCTATCCAACTTGTTTGCTTAGATTCGTCTTTTGCCAGACTACATATTGTGAATATACATGTATAATTTTTCTGCAACATTGAAACATGCATGTTTTTGCGCTAAATGCATACAGTGGGATTCGAAAGTTTGGGCATCCCAGGTAAAATGGTATATTATTGTGCATAAAGAACCCCAGACAAAATTGAAAAATCTCCTAAAGGCATCTGTTTACAGATGAGATATTCTTTTAATATGTCAAAAAAAAAAAAAATAGGCCTTACTTCCATTATTTACCCTTTGAAAAGGTAAATACGGCATAATAGCAAAGCAACCAATCATAATGTATGCAGGTTAGCTCTTTAAAACCAGAGGTGTTGCCTGCGACGCCTAAATAACACACGCTCTTTGACATACTGTTGACGCAATCAATGTGAATCCGCTGATTGTGACGTAGAAAAAAGCAACTTTCCAAATTGGCTTTGCACCCTATGTAACACATTACTAGCGTAAAGTATCACATAATAGTGAAAAGCTGCTTTTTTTACCGCCACACAGTCAGCTAATTTATGCAAAGTATTTCATTACTGTGCAGTTGTTGCATATCTGCGCAAGGTGGCTTTTCTCTGCTTCAGAACCCACTAGACTTATGTTGGTTGTGTAAACAATAGAAGAGTTATGGTGGCCGAAAGAATGTCAACACTGGAGCCAAGGCTCTGGTGTTGAAGGGTTTATATTTTCTTTTTTTCTATACTTGCAAAGGAGAGAGCGGAGAGGATGGAGATATGGCATTTCACAGCAGCGCACAGGAGTACATACACTAAATGGTAAATTGTGTATACTTGGATGGGGCTTTTCTACCTTCCTTGAAGGCCCAAAGCTCTTTACAGTCACAGTCCTATTCAGACTCTAACACACATTCTCACACTGATGGCTGCCAAACACTGGCACCAACCTTCTATCAGAGGCAATATGGGGTTCAGTGTCTTGCTCAATGACACTTTGAAACATGGGCGGGGCAAGGCGGGCTGATCAGAGGTGGTTGTGCATTTTGTATGTAAAACCTGAAAACGGTCATAGAAACTTGCCTAGCGATGTGTGAACGCGAGAGTTTTGAATGTGGAAGCATGAAAAGCACATTCACACATGTTTACATAGACTTTTCATTGGAAGTGGTCAATTGAATGCGTGATAATGTAGCGTAGTGCGTCTAAATAATTTTCAGATTTTTCTTTGGGTTACATAATGTAACGTTTTATTTGATTTGATTTAAAAGCACAACTTATGCAATGCTACCATCTGTAATACAGGTTTATATGCAAATGTTATCCGTGCATGATTATCCTTATTTTGGTGTAAATATTTCATGTCTTCCATATATTTCCACACACTAAAATTGGTTAAACAAAATGGGACATGAAATCTCATTTATTTAGTAAAATTTTAATGAAAACTACCTTTGTTTTGAAGGAAACTTCTGATCTGTCAATAGTAAAGTTTAACATTGGGGTTGGCTGCAGACACACGCTGTCATTATCTGATAGAAACTTCCTTTTGGTATCAGAAAAACACATCCGTGTCTGTGGCGTGAGCATGATGTTCAAGTTTTTCTGTGTGTAGCTCAGCTTTTCTACATCATGGCTACAAACTTGAGGGTGAATTGGCAGGGCAGGTTAGAGCTCATCTAATGAACTGTTCCATGTTGAACTGAACTGTAGCTAGTTGTGCGTTTTTTCAAAAATTTTGTCGTTTGTTAAGATCTGTGGGACCTGGTGTTCTGTGACAACTGTCAGCGATCTTGAATACATAATTTGAACTGAGTTGGTGGACTCCTTGCCATTAAAAATTGAGTAATATTTTGAAAACAGGTATTCTATTTCGTTTAACTGAAAAAGGCCTCAAGTTTCCAAACCACGATATGCATGTTAAAGTTTATTTTATTTTTTTTTAAACTCATCAAATAGTACTAATGGTACCAAATAGATTTGTTTTGTTTAGCTCAATTTTAAAATGAATGTTTTTGAAACTTGGATGCTACCTTATTGTCCAACTTCATGAAGAATGATGAACGTATTAAATATTTACACAACCATAAAATCTGCTTTGTATGGCCTTAAAGACCTTCTCCGATTTTTATACTGTCATACTTTAAGTTGCAAGAGACTATTTTTTTTACTAAAATAACAACCAAAACAACAAACATTCTTTATTAAGTCTTTTAATTGATTTTGAAAGTTGCCTCTTAAACACTTTCATCAAAATCAATATTTTAAACATTAAACAATGGGATTTCGACGGGATTCGCATGCATGACTGCGTGACCACAGGTTGAACTCTCCAATGACACCGACTACAAAAACAAAGTCTGAAGCTTCAGTTTGTCTCCAGTATTTATTTCAACTCGGGATCAGGTCCATGTCTCCATGCTCAGATCTACTCAAACACCCAAGAGGAAGACAAGACACCTGAAGTGACGAGACAGGAAAGAGTGAAACCAAAAAAATAAGACAAAAAGCAAACCCTGGCTCAAACACGGCACATGCCACAATGGTATTGGTGCTGTGGATTTTTGGGCTGTCAGGACCTGTGAAGGCTCGTGGAGAAGAGCGGGTAGTTCAAGGAGCATCTTAAGGGTCGCACAGGTGTTTCTCTGAGTTACCTTGAGGCTCGTTGAAAATGGAACCTACGATTGTTGTGCGTGTGGTAAGTGAATCACGAAGTATTCGTAAGGCTAAAAGAGTTTATGATGTCCAGACCGCAATGCTGTTGTATGGTTCCCTTTTGCCTTACGGTGTTGGTAAGGATTTGTCACAACTGCCGGTATGGCTAGATATGGGCTGTCTTAAGGGTGGAAAATGGGCATTCCTGTACGGGGCATGCGAAATGCATGCACTTATGACATGAACAGCACTTCACAGGCCCCTTGCGCAGTCCGCATGAATTGGGTGTGTCAAAAACATAAAAATATGTACAAATGCTTGTGTTTTATCTACTTTGCCCCAACTTTACCCTTACATGTTGTGTAAGTTTTCACCACGACCTGTCGCCTGCAGCTGTCTGTAGTAGAAAATGTACATACATACTTTCACTCTATGGGTTCATCCAACCAAGTTCCATGACCGAGGCACCCGCCTTCCAAAAAAACCTAAGAAATGTATACATTTTATGAAGATTTTCAAAAATATATAATAATAATAATTTATAAATTCATCGAGTTCTGCTGTCGAAAACTTTTTTTTTTTTTCACATGAAACATTGTTCAAACGTATGTGGTCTATATTCACCAATCTAGTGAGCATCGATGGATTCAGGTTTTTCGCAAACACTAATGGGAAATTTCTGGATTTTGGAGATTAGAACAGCTCTGCAAAACAGTGAGCAACCTATACAGCGCACTATGTAGTGAGTAGTGAAGGAATTCGGACACAACCTCTGTCGCCTTCCCAGAATGCTGCTGTCCTTCATCAGGACTCCTCTGTGTACCTGCTGTGGTTGATGCTGGGAGAGGTGGAGGTGGGGGTGGGGGTGGGGGGCTGTTTGGGTTCAGGGCCGGTGCACGGTGGAGCTTTGTGAGCCAACGCTTTCTATCTCTGTGTCTATTCATAGCAGGAGAGGAGCTCTTTCAGTCCTTCCGCGAACACGCTGCCAAACTCCACTTCCTCCCCCATCCATGCCCCCGCCGCCAGGCCAGCCAGTCGAATGGAGGACAAGCCTGCCAGGCTGCCTGCGCACCTGCGTGAGTCTCACACAGCCGCACAATTACACAAATGAGCACGACTACTGCACACATCTATTCTACCATCTCTACTACAACAACCCCGACTGTCTATAGAATCAGTTGCGATCAGATGAGTCAGACGTGGACATTACCTGTTTGTGAAGGTGCTTTTAGAAAAAAAACACCTGGCTGTGTTCTGCTGCGGTCGAGGCATCGGATAGCTCAGGAGTGCGAGTACCATGTAATCAGAGTAATAACGTTGAGGATGAACGCCTCAATAGTCAAAAGCCATCACGTCCGGTCAGGTCAGGGCAAAAAAACTGTCATTATTGCTGCATGAACGCCGGGCCCACCACGCTGCTCCTCTTAGTCGGGAGGCGCTGAAGCAAATCTGAGGTCAGACTTCCGAGTTGCTTCTAGTAGAGCAGAACTGACGGCGTGAAAGAATAAATAGAACCCTGCAGTACGGTCCAGATAATGTGGAGAAACAACCTGGATCAGGAGCACACCGAGGTGTGGGAGAAGAAATGGACAAACCCTTAGCAAAAAGAAGTACAATTGTAGTTTATTTTAGTCCACTTGAGTACAAGTATAGCAAGTATACTAATATAGACCATGTACGTACAGTCTAAGAAGTATAATAACTTTATCCTTCTTCAGACTAAATTGGAACATTTTATTTACAGCATATGCCATATATATTCCAGCTGTATCCCCGGCGTGGATTAGAGACCGGCGTCTATTCCATCACAGACAGAATGGTGATGGCTAATGGGTTCATTTTGTAGTAAAATTTGGTAAGAAAATGCAGGCAACAGCGCCAGATGAACATTTCAGGACTTATTGAAATGATAAGAGCATTGTATTCTGTTCTGATTAGCACTGTCTGTGAACATTACTTTTCTCTTTGAAGCGTCATCCATCTTTGTATCAAAAATCCTCTTCACTTTCATGTCAATCATTTTCTTGGAGACACACGGACCTTTCTGTCTTTGCTCAATAATCCATGTTCAGACCAGTTCTTCTAATTCATTGCTCGCTTTCTTTGCATCACCACCAGGAAATCGTTTGTTTCTTGTTCTCAGTTGTCTTCTCCATATCACCCATCTGCTTGTGCCATTCTCTGATGCGTTTAGGATCCACCCAAAAATCTGGTGCAGATTCCTGTTGGAATGTTGGAAAAGTGGAAGTTTAAATGCTAAATGGAATGAGGGTCTCTTGGTCATCGCTACACTGACTCAACACAAATACCACAGACACCCGGTGTCTGCATGGAGGGGATCTTAATGGAGCCCGGCCACGATTAGAGACTGGAATCTAACAGTAACAAACACCTGTTAGACCCGGTGGCTATTGGAGACTGGCGTCTATTAGATACAGGCCACTAATGGGAGATAATCGGTAGACAGTAAAAAGTAAACCGCCTCACTTTTAGTATAGACTAAATTTACTCGTAGTATACTTAAATAGACTACT
Source organism: Adrianichthys oophorus (assembly GCA_036245035.1). Lineage (NCBI taxonomy): Eukaryota > Metazoa > Chordata > Actinopteri > Beloniformes > Adrianichthyidae > Adrianichthys > Adrianichthys oophorus. The sequence goes on along the minus strand of BSAI01000191.1, from coordinate 1,246,864 downwards.
TTTTGCCAGTAGAAGAAGAAGTAGGCCATCTTAATATGTTATGTTATGTACTTTATTCTTCCTGCTTAAGATGACTCAGCATTTAGCTTTCAACACAGAGTGGCTACTGTGACTAGGTAGGGTGGTCGTCCTCTGGTCGAAAGATTGCAGGTTTGATACCTGCATAGCGTCAAGCCATGTGTCGAAGGGTCTTTGAGCAAGACACTGAACCCCACATTTGCTCTGGTGGAAGGTTGGCGCCAGTGTTTGGCAGCGAAGCGGCCATCAGTATGTGAATGGCTGAATGGGACTGTGACTGTAAAGAGCTTTGGGCCTTAAAGGAAGGTAGAAAAGTGCTATACAAGTATACACCATTTACCATATCACTACTTATATTAATATTCTCATCTCTGGTATTTTATTTCACTCTTGCGTTTTGATATTCTTGATTTATTTCACTAATTTAAAGACCCTAAGACAGTTGAAAATAGAGTTTTTGGTGTTTTTAACATGTTCTTTTCTAGCGCAAACATAAAAAGAAAAAAGAAAATTAAGCTCCAAATTATATCTCTCAGTACAATGTTTCCTCGCTATATCATGTGTACACTTTTCGCAGTCAGAGAACAGTGTATAAAGTGTATAGTGAAGCGCTTTACAACTATAAAATCTCAGATCCACGTACGTCTTATTTTCCTCGTTTGAATAGATCTGGATCAAAACTGTACGGCTGGATATCTCTGATATTGCTCGCCACTTTTGTTGCACGGCTAATGTTAGATTGGGAGTGTGAGGGGCTGTAAACAAAGTGATCATTATTATAATTATTTTTTTGGCATAACCATAATTAAAAGACCACTGAGAACACTTTTTAAAAATAGATGTAAAGATGATTAAAGTGGGACTTTAAACTGTTTTGGGGCTTGTGGCTGGCCGCGTGCTTCCAGAAAAGCCGTAGTAACCACTTTCTGCGTGGAAAACTAAATGCTGAGTCATATTAAGCAAGAAGAAAAGTCTTTTACACAGCTGGGAGTGAACATCCAAGGTCACTCCTCTACATCACTAATATTTGGAGTCTAACAGCTCCTAAGTTTAACTTGATCTACCAACCTCATCAAAACAACTTTTGTGGAGAAACATTTGAACCAAACCTTGTAAACAAAACCATGTGACTAAAAATCTCTTCAGTCATTGGCCAGAAATCACGACGGCGGGGCAAAGCAACAAGAGAAGGAACAGTGGGAGTCCTTTTGCAATCCTTGTCGAGATAGTCCATTTATTCAAAGTTAATGTTTGTCTGATCAATTTTGAACGTCTGTATCATCTAGTACAACACTTTTCACTGCTGCTTTGGTACGGCTGAGGCATGCTGCAAGGCCGTTACTGAGGAGACGACGGTTAAGAAGGTACGCTGATAAGTGTTTATGACATGTCAAGAAAACAGAAGCAATGTGCATCACATTAAAAGTTGTTTTAATCGGGCTGCATTCATCACACCAAATTTTAATAAGTTGCTGTGTCTCATTATTCCGCTGCTCTGTTTAAATCCCATAGTGCCTGGCTATGGTGGCCGTTTTGGTCCAGTTTTTCCGCTCTGAGCATGGAGCCTATACAGAGTGAGGAAACTCCGAGCAAACCGGAGCACAGTCCGAGTAGAAACAAACCGAGACCGCGTCGAATGATTGGTCCGAAAGTGGTTCCTGGTCCTGGACTAGGGTCCAATTGGATGTATTCAGACTAAAAATTTGTTCTGGGTTATTGGGGGGGGAAAGGAAATCTGGTTTACTTTAAACGAAACAAAAATTTCCATTCTGAATACACCCTTACTATTTTCATGATGATTTGAATCTGAGGAAAATGTATCTGAATTTGGCTAAAATTCACTTTTGCTTGGTGAAAAGGAATGAAGTTTGCATTTAGTAGCATCCAAGTCCTTGGAGGTGGGGCTGAGGCTGGGGAGGCGGGGTTAGGGCTGTGCCATCAGATCCTCCATCTGTGTGCCTTTTAAAGCTTAACTGTCATATTTATGTTTTCTTTTTACGTCCTCACAAGTGTAAAGTTCTGTTCTTTTGTCCGGGCTTTGGGCGAGGCCCCAGCTCAGGCAGCCGCACCGGCTTAGGCTGGATGAGATGAACAGGAAACTCCCTCTGCACACTTCCTCTTCTGCATTGTTACAGAAAAGGAAGAACCCTGAACAGGTCCGTATCGAGTTTCCTGCCGAATAAACCGATGGGTCAGTCCACATCCGCAGACATGCGGAAGTCCTACTGTGTTTTAATCAGACGTCAGACACAGTTCCTCTCACACTTCTGCCTCTCACTCACAAGCAGGTCAGGACAATGTCCTCGCTCCGCTCTCCTCACTGTTTACTTTTTTGGGACCCGCTCTCCTCCAGTGGATGGAGGGCGACTCATCACAACGTCCAGAGCACCTCCTGTGCTCGCTGTCTTTACACAGCATGTGGGGGTGGAGGGAAAGAGGAAGGGGGAGCCGAGGAAGAGGAGGAGGAGAGTAGTGAAAAAGGAGACAGAAAGAAAAAGAATGAGGGAGGAAATTGCAGTGTGGGCAGAAATCCGCCTTCTCCATTTCCTGGGGAGGAAGTGGATTAGATCGGAGTGAGTTGCAGCCTGCTCGTCACACTCAAGAATGCTGCCGGGCTCAATTTTTAACCCCGTCACTAAGACACGGCTGAAAAACAACCACGACCCAGCATTTGTATTTAAAAACATATTTTTCTTCCTTCTTTTCTCATTGTTTTTTTTTAACCTTTTTTTAGCCTCTCCAATATTCAAAAAGAAAAATTTCCACGTTACCATTTTACATCAAATTAAATCCCTAAGAAATTTTACAAGGCTTCCTAAACTAAATAAATAAAATGAAAAGAAAATGCATTAATCAATTTGACCCCAAAGTGTGTACTATTTAATTCCGGTGGTTGCTCTGGTTCCTGTCTCGCGTACGCATCACTCAGCCTGCCGGCAGAGGAGCACTCCGGGTTCGGGTACCCTGGATTCAGGAACAGTTTTGTGCTTTGAGAGCAAACTATGACGGAGAACGTCATCCCTTCAGTTCTTTCAATAGGTAAAACACAGGACCGTTTTTTGGATCATGAGAAATACGCTCCAAACAAGACAACAAAGCGGTCGATCTGGCCTGTGGCAAAAGTTCAGCGTCTACTTGAAATTCCAGGAACGGATCAACAAAACGCATAAAAACGGTCAGTGCTGAACTTGTATTTTGGCCACTCGGACCCGTAGGAAGGGCTAGGATTAGGATTAGGGTTAGGGTTACTTTGTGTGACCAACGACAACAGTTAGCCTTGGACGCACTCAAAATACGTGCGGTCAAGCAGCAATGCACTACTTGGCCACATGTGCGAATAACACCAACCTTTAATTTTCTTGGACTTGATTGGTAACACGGTTTCACAGGACCGCTTGGAGTAGTATTTCTGCTTTCAAAAGCGCACACCATCTCGGAGATACGGTTCTCCTGAGTCTGGCAGCTCGCTCTCGTGGAGCAGCTGGCCGGTCCTGTTGGCACTTCAGTGTCTCCCCTGGAGCACGCACCGTCTATGCATGACCTAAAAACCTGTACATTAATGACCCACAATCAGAAGAAGTTGTTTACGTGCAGCACGATCGAATCAACAATCGGCATAATCCACCCAGCTCGATCAGAAGGAAATTTTGATCCAAATGAGTTTGATGGGGTCAGAGTATTATAAACGACACATTTTTATTCTGATCAGATTTTTAATCTGATTTTGTGAGTCCATGTAAATACAGCCCAGTAACTCACAACTGACAGTTGTGAGATAGACTCCTCACGCAATCCAGTGGGGATGCACCGCAGATGGACCAGTGTAAAATGAAGCTTAAAATGTGCTTTTAAGTTGCTTAATAATATATTTTTCCAGCAGTTCGTCTTTGTTTCATTTGGTTGTTCAGATGAAGGAGGGCCTCTCGTTTGGTGGTTGGAGTTACCAACCTCTGCAGTTTTAAGATCTGTCGGAAATGACCAAAGATTTCATTCAGTCTTGTATGACTGAATGAAAAGGGCTGACTGGTTTTGTTGAAGCTCATGTCAGTTATGAATCCATTTCAGGGGCCAGTTCTTGTGCTGAGACAGTGTTTTTCAGAGGAATCTTGCCCCGATGTTATCCCACCTATGATGTGCGGCTCAGCACAACTTCTGTAGGACTGCTGTCAAACGCCCGTTCAGTTTTGTCTGACAGACTTTCAGCAAACTGCAGCTTCGCGAGACGACACAGACAGCCAGCGTTCATCAGCTTTATTCAGTCAGAAAGATTACAGCAGAAGTCAGCGCAGCGCCAACTCACTGGGAGCATTTCTGAAGGAAGAAACGAGCTGGAGGGCGATGGTCTTATTGCTCAACAAAGGTGTGTGGAAAAACAGCAGGAAAGTGGTAGCCGACATGGTTGAAATATCTTCCTGAATGATTAAAAAAAAATCCATGTCCATGGAAACAAGACGAGCTGGTTTCCTTGGAGTGTGTGCGCGCACGTGTGTGTTTGTGTGCGCGCACACAGCTGGGTTTGCACTAAGCATGCCTGCGTGAGTGGGTGGATGAGTGTGAGTGAATCTTGTGTCTGCAAAGCTTGCCGGAGGTAGTGTAGGTGTATTATGTGGGCTTTTTTGTGTTTTTGTGTGCGTTTGCCACTGTAAATGACTACGACCCCCTCCTTATCCAGCCTCCCCTCTTTTATGGCATATTCCCCGTTTGACTGTGGAGGAACAAGTGTTTTAAAAGCATGCGTGTTTAGTCTTTCTGAGGGGAAATTTCCTGCCCCTGGAAGCAGCTCTTGTCCTCAGGAATTTCCTGAGTGGGCAGACTGCGCTTCCTGAATAAATGTTGTTGTTGTGCATACATGTTTGTGCGTATGTGTGCGTTTCTTCACCTCTGAAAGGGAAACTGTTCACACATGTCAGCAAATGAGCCCAACGCAGCCCCCTTTTTCTTCCTGTTGGCGACACACGCCACATGGTGTTTCTAATGTGTACTCTGCGCGTGTGTGTGTATATATGTGTGGAGGGGTTGCTCAAACATCACAAGCCGTACAAACACACAAACCCTCCAGTGAAGATGGTGTGCTGAAAATGCTCTTCCCCTTGTTTTCCAGTTAAATTCCTTGTGCCTCCTTCATAAACATGCCTGAATTTGGAAGCAGCTTCCTGTCACACAGGAAGTGAAATGTATTTGTTTTGAGAAAAACATGACAATTGGCGGTGAATTTGGCAAAACACACCAGCAGGAGAGAGTGATCTTTAAAAAAAGGCATGTTGGATACCTGGAATTGCACTTTCCCGAAGTTCGACCTTTGGAATTGTTCCTTGGTAATTTGGGAAAGCTTTTGTCTGAAACATTTTAAAGACATTTTGCTGTTGGAAGACATGGGTGGTTGGGAGTCTTACCCGAGGACTGTCAAGCCCAGTAGCTAAATCTGAACCAAGCGATTGACAGATTGTGATTCAACCAACTATAGCCTCTCTGAAACTCTGACACAACCTGGACTTTGGGAAAACCTGTCCCTCTTTTCTTTGGAGCTTGTCATCCAGTTTCAGCAGGCTGTAGTTTATAAAGTTCAACATTTTGAGTCAGATTATAGATCTGAAAGCCTCATAAATGTGTGAGTTGTTGACTCCATGAGAATGAGTGGAGGTTTTGAATCAGCGTGTTGTCCCTAGTTTTTATCCTTTGACACAAACATTGACTAACAAGGTCTCGTGAAAACCACGACCCTTAACAGAAGGTTTCGTAAAGCATTGTCTGAAAGCACAAAGGAAGGCTTGCTTTGTTTTACTTGTGTCTTTTGGTTTTACTTAATAAATGCTGTCTGCTGCCACTCCTTGTTGTGTTACAAAGTTGTTTCCTTGTTTACTTCCTCCCTTGCTTGAAATGAGTTTGTTGTGTTTTGTTTTAAATTTGGTGGTGACCCATCAGTCCTGCTGGCGTCTTTTCTTATTGCATCTGAACCCCAACCGGGGTTGCACAGTGTCGTAGTGGTCATCACTTACAATGAGATGGTTCTAATCCTGGTTAGGTTCTTTCTGTGAGGAGTTTGCATGTTTTCCCTGTGAATGTGTAGGTTTTCTCTGGAACAGACTGGCAACCTGTCCAGGGTGTACCTCACCATCATCCAATACTAGCTGGGATAGGCTCCAGCAGCCACGTGACCCCAAAAAGGATTCAGCGGATTCAGAAAATGCATGGATGAATCCCAATGGGAAAAACAAGGCAAATTACAAACAGCATAAATGAATCTGTTAGGCGGATGTCCAACCTACCACAGACAATGGGTCACTGTGCAGACCTGCGCGTGGATTAGAAGTTCTTGTCACTGAAGAGACCATTTTTTTTCTAAATACCAGTACTAAATCACACAAGACTTGGTATTTGTGTACTTCTACTTTGTAGTCACCACAGACTATATGTTTGACTTATATCTGCTTTCCTCCTTTTCCACGGCTTCTTTTTTCATTTTTAGTACTTATATCACTTTTAGTGAATCGGGAACACAACCTGAAGAGCAAAATGAAAAGTTTGAAGTAGGAACTTTCACCTCAGTCCAACAGAACATGTGGCTGGTTATTGCTCTGTTTGTTAATCAGTGTAGCTGTTTCACTTGCACACTTTTGTGTTGCGTAGATCACGCTGGTTCTTGAACAGTTTTAAAAGCCCTTTAAAATGAAAGTGCATTGGCATTAGATGTGATCTCCTGCTCTTCACCTGGAGCACAAACAAAAGGTATTGCATGGATGATCTGAGAGGTTTCTAGACACGCAGAGGTATTTTTTAAATAGACAAAAGCCTTTGAAGTGTGTTTAAAAAAAAAAAAAAAGAGTGGTGGGACATGAAAAAAAGTTGGCTCCAGAACAAAAGGACGAGTGGCAGTTGAAGCTGAATTCAGGAACTCGTCTACAAGAGCCGGCTTGCTCCAGCACTCACCAGCGAGCTACCAAAAACAGGTCGTGTTGCTTCCTGGCCATAAAAGCTGCGTGTGATTGATGATCTGTTTTATGTTTGTTTTGACTGGATGGAGTCCAGTTTAGCCGGACGGAGACGAGCACGTGCACGCCGTTGGAGGAAGCGGAGGATGTATGGTGGAGGGCATTCTTTTGACTGAAAAGTAAAAGTGTGTATGTAGGCGGAATTTTTATTTTTTATTTTTTTCCCGCCGCTGCACCTTCTTAACAGGGAATCATTGTACAGAAAGAAGCGCACAGAGCAAGCGGCGAGGAACAGCGATGGCGACTACGTAAGAAAATGTGTCTCTTTCATACACGCATGTCCCTTTGTCAGGGTGTCAGAAGGTCACAGCTCACCCTCCTCCTTCCTCCTCCTTCCTCCTCCTCAGTGTGCTGAAAGAAAAACCTTTTCCCGATTGAGACGGTAAGACCAATATCCGCCTACTGCTGCTCTGAGTGAAAAGGCAAACATTTACCAAAGAGCTGGGTGACTGAGCTCTGCTTTTCTACCTTTCTTTAAAATGTTTTACTTTTCTAGCTGCAGTTCTTTCAGGCGTTTATTTACTCGGTTTACATTTAAAAGGGCCGGTCATAAGCCAGTTTACGTACATGAACTGATTCTTTTAGTTAGCAGATTTTGCAGGTGACCTTGGGTTCACGTAGAGTTCTCCTTTCTAGTATTTTGAAGCTTTTATCCTATGTTTATTAATTTAAATTGTAGTTTCATGTCTGCAGACATGTGAGGCAAGCTCAGGGGACGGAGGTCATTCAGACATGAGATCCAGACGGTTTCAGACCCAGACCAAAACTAGTTTCCTCCTTGTAGCGTTCACATTGACAGGTTGTTAGTTTGGCAGACATAATTCACTATGTTAGCAAAACTAGTACTAAGCAAAACCACCGCTACCAAAAACAGACAAGTAGAAGTTTGAAAATTTTAAGTTCCACTCCAATAAAAATGGTGTCTTTGGTGATCTTGTAGCATTTTTCTGACGATGGAGGACACGCAAGAAAAGTATGCCTAAGATTACATTTCTGATTATGTCTGCCCCATTCTGATGCATCCACTTACAGACTAATAGATCCAGGTATGTCTTTTTTCCTCCTCTGAGCTGGAGTCTGGATTAAAACTGTACAGCTGGATAGCTAATATTGCTTAGCATTTTTGTTGTACCGCTAATGTTAGGTTGGGGGTGTGAGAGGTTGTAAGCTAGTAAGAGAGAGTGTAAACTGATGGATGACGGGAAGTAGGAGCAGACTTACTCAGTCCTGCCCACAACTCGGAGGGGAATTTCTCAAGAACTCCTGCTGCTCTGCAGAAGCGATGTCCTAGAAAACAACACAGATTTTCAATTCAGCTAAAAGTAGCAGAATCATAATTAAAAGGCCACTGGGAACACTTTGAAAATTGATCAAAGAGATGATCGGAGTGGAACTTTTACAAATGACATATGCACGTTCACAGAAAAAAAAAGGAAACCACAAAGGACATTCAGGCAGGAATTTTCTTATGGTTGCATTTCCAAAGTCAATTTACAAATATCGTATTACTTCACTTAATCCTGTTTTCATCTAACATTAGGTCATAAACATCTAAATTGATTAAATTCCAAACAAGTGGAACAGTTTGCCTGAAAGTCTCAGTCTGTTCATCTTTTGATCTGTTTTCAGCATTACCAGTGGTATTTTAATTAATTATTATTAATTATTTTTATATTTTATTATAATTATTATATATAATATTATAATATAATATTATTTTAAAATATATATAATTATAATATTATTTATATATATATATATATATAATATAAAATAATATAGAGTAGAATTAATATTGTTTGGATTATTAATGTGTTAATAATAAACTAAGCTTTTAAGATAAGCTGTTTTGTCATTCTTTCCCTAAAACAAAAGAATAAATTAGCTTTTTGGATTTTTTGACATTTAGACATCTTGCAGTCAGAAGTTTCTGATGACATCTAATGAGACTTTCACTTCCTATTATGACGCAAAACTCCTCATATCTGCATTTTGCTTTCAGTCTTTACCCAAAAAAAGGCACTTTTTCAGAAAGGATGACACAGTTGCATGAGTCGGCACAACTTCAGTTGTCTGGAAATGACTACAAGTTAATATTTGACCTTTTCACCTCCTTTGTTTAACCATTTTCTCCTTTAAAATCTTTAGAAATGTTTTACTTATTAAAAAGGGGGGGGGGGGGGGACTTTTATTTGTAGAGCAACTTTGAATGCATTTTTTTAACAGCGCCCTGTGTTGCGCATCGTGATTGGTTGTTGAACTTGTCAATCACTCTCCTCCATGCCATGTCTATTGTACATAATCCATATAGCTCTCCTCATAAATCTTTGATCCTGATCAGATCTTTGTTTTCATTCTATTCAACTGAACTTGTTTTTCTATGAAGGTTTGAACTTTGAGTGTGAAAATGTTCATGTCAGTCTGAGAAAAGAGTAGAAAGCATGAAGTGAGGAGTTTTATAGCCTAAAAACATCCATCATCCTACTTCCTGAATCTTGGGTTATTTTAAGAACTGAAACCCCGCGATAAACGAGAGACCACTGTAACAGGATTTACATCATGTCACGAAGTGAAAGACAAAGTCGTTTAATAAACATGTATGCATAAAATGTGATAAATATGTAAAAAGGTGTCGGTTTTCAATAACAGCTGAGAGTCTATGTTGACATTTGACCCTGAAGAGTCTTTAAATGGAAATTATTGAGCCACACAAGCCTCACAGATAACAGGAAGGTTCTTAGAAGTCACAGCTGCCACACAGAAAAACACAAGTTTTGTTTAAAGTGCAGGTGAGCAAGTTAATGATTGTCTCAAAGTAGTGTAACAGATAAACTACAGAGAATGCTCGAAGCTGGACATTTTTAACAATTCGTAAATTAAGCTGGACTGTGTTTAACGACACACTCATGAGTTTGTTAAATCGTGACATACAAAGAAATTCTCAACTGTTGCTTTCACTAAAAACAGAGAAAAGCTGATCAAGACATTTCAGTTTGTTCCAGGTAGAGAACAGGATCTGTTATCAGTTTTTTCTTGATTCTGGGTTTAGTGTTTCATCCAGAACGCTTTTCAGTCCACGGCAGGAAATGAAGACCTCGCAGATTTGTTTGTTTTTGAAAAAGCCTCACTAAGATCGGGCTTCCCGGTCTGTTTTAAAATGCATCCCGGATGCAGGAACCAGCTCTGGCATATCAGGAAGACTGTGAGCTGTTTGTTCTGAAAGGCTGGAGTTGAGTGTGCCGCTGTGCATGTGTGTACAGCATTGCACATGCTCAGTGTACACGCTGGGCATGTGTGGCGCATTCTAGCACACAGTGTTCACACGGGACTGTCGCTACCCCATACTAGCGCATGCACCTACAGTTGGAAGAGGTTTGGTGTAGAAGTGCCAAAGTGCTGTGAATCTGGTGAATCTTGCCCCAGACTTTTTCTTTTTACAGCTCTGTTCCGATATATGGAAGACTTGGTGTCGGAGAGATATAGCAGAATACAAGGGATAGACGGAACTGCATAGATGGTTACAGTAGCTGAAAAAATGCAAACCCTGGAGCTAAAGCTTTGGTGTTATTATGGGGTTCACAAGCTCCAGGAAAAAATTGAATTAAACAATGATTGTAGATTATAAAGTTGAGCTGCACTTGAACTTAGACTGTTAACGGATGAAGGTTTGCCTTCAGGTGTTTCTTCTACCTGCATACATTGTTGCTATTTTACAGGAGTGATGCTCCTGAAGCTCCAGATACATCTGCTGGTCACGAGGGAAAACAGAGCGAGCAAGGAGTTGTTTGGGTGCAGTAGGAATTTTAAAAAGAGGCACATTGAATGTTTGATTATTTTGAATAAGCTAAGAGCCACGCAAGCAAAACTAAAAAAAATCTAGTGTCTGAAGCACTGAATAAAAGGCTATCCTGCCCTGGTCTTTGGGATTCAGCGCTCTGCTTGTTTTCTAGCTCTTACAGCTCTATCGTGATGATTCATCAGTTTTCAGTGATCCTCTGTTTCAATTTGTTTAACTGAACTGGTCCAGATGAGACAAATGGAGCAGAGACAGCTGGAATACGAGCAGGGTGTTAGAACTCAGGACTAAAGTTTGGGCTGCCCTGCACTTGGATTCCAACATTTTTGAAATCTTTGGCTCAAAACGTTCCTTTTTTAAATTGATGTTATTGTGAGATATTCCTTTGTGTTGTCTGATAGGATCTCTAATCTTGGTCTTTAAAGTCGACAACCTGTTTTTTTTCCCCCAAGATCCTCTGCCCTACTTGATGCAAAATTGTTTTAATGGTTTTATCTGTTTCAGATTTTTTTCCCCATTGTCCAAAATGGTATCTTCCACATTCTTATTGTCTAAACGTACTTGATAACAATTTGGAACAGTGAACGGAGCAGGATGAAGTGAAATATCTGCAGGACAGTAACTCTCGGAGCTCTGAGTTGGAGACCTGTGGAATGGAGAACTCCTGAGTCGTCTCCGTCAGAAAACAACATACAATGACGAGGTAATCGTGGAATGTTCCAGCACATCTGTTTTTTAAAAGCTGGATGGTGTTTGCCTTGAATGCCTTGGACAAGTTATGAAAACTTTGAATATTTGACAAAAAATGATGACGTCCGAAGCTTCGCTGCCTGCCTGTGTCACGCGACTGATTCGTGGAATGGTTTAGATTCAGTTCAATTTTATTTATATAGCCCAATGTCACAACCATAGCCGTCTCATTGGGCTTACACTGGTATTTGCAAAGAACATAAAGTCAAACATGATAATGTTTGTTAAACAGACTAAGCTGAACAAAAAAACAAACATCTTTGCCCTTACACCCTCCTTCTCGGTGAGGAAAGACTCATAAAAAAATCTCTTTTTGGGGAAAAAACTAAGAAACCTCAGGGTTGCCCACATAAAGGGGGAATCCTTAACCCCGAACGGACAGGCGATGTGCTAGAACTATTAAAGAAAAATGAGCTTCATTAAGTCAACAGCTACATGGAAGAATGACAAGTATATGTCTAGATAAACAACTACAAGTTCAAATAACAGCTAAATGTTTAAAATAACAGCGAATTGTTTGACTCGTGTAGCAGATGGGCTTCATCCAGGGGGAGTTGTGGAACAGCAGTGGTTGCGGGAATTGCCAGAGGCGAAGTCACAGCCAAGACAGGAGCACAGACGATCCACCTGGAATCAGGAATCTCTCCCGCTCCCCCGTAGGGGAGTGTCAGAAAGAATGAAATACGACAGCTGAAGCGCATGAGTGTGATCTCTTGACTTTGTGGCACTGCTTTGTCACATTTATATGCTTTTGGAAAAATTGGCTTTTTTTTGTAAATTTCTTTTTGTTTTTTTATTTTTCATCTTTGAAGCATCTGTTCCACCCTTTAGAGACCAGAACACTTTCAGTCAAACATCAATCTTCATTTATGAAGCACTTTTCATACTTGGTGTCAATAAAACTGCTCATTACACAGAGAAAAATATAACACAACAACCAAATTAGTTTACAGATAGGGTCACCCCCCGACCCACTCCAACCCCACCTTTAAAGTATCGGATCAGCACCTATAAAATCTAAATCCGTCCCTACTCCCACCTCAATTTAAATTCCAATTTCATCATTTCCTAATTTTCCTATGAGATTGTGAATAAAGAGTTTTATTTAAATGTATTTGTATGTAAACACACACAAAGAAAACATACGGCAATGTACATGTTTTGTAAACTTCTTTTCAAAATGCCGCTTCTTATTCAACTGATACTTTAGGTGTCCAGTAGATGTCCTCCTGGAGGAAATTAAGCTTCTTGAAGCATTGCACTGGAGGGAACCAATTGGATAAAAAGGCTTCAATGCTTCATGAAGCTTCATCTGCCCATCACTACCTGTCTTGTGTGTTCCTTACACTTCATGATGCTGTTTTCTCCCCAATATTCTCTTGACAAACCACAGAGACTGTCACAAAACAGCTGCACTTGTATAATGGGATTCAATTACACACAGGTGAACTCTATTAAGTCATGAATTCAACATTTCATCAGTCACTAATCATCAAACTTCTGAAGGCAGTTAGATGCTCTCAGAGAAAAAGGGTTGAATACTTTTGCACACTGCACTTTTCAGTTTTTTATTTGGAAAAAAAGTGGAACTCTTGTATAATTTTCTTTCCACATCACAAGTGTGTGCCACTTTGTGTTGGTCTTTCACATGAAATGCCAATAAAATACATTTATGTTTGTAGTCATAACGTGGAGAAGTTCAAGCGGTGTGAATACTTTTGCAAGCCCCACTGTATACTCTAATGGTTAGTGACTTGAACATCATGCTAACTGTCATTTGCATTGAGGATTTGGAAAAATATCATAGTAATTAGGAATGTGCTGTACATCCTATTCCTCTCACTGAGGTTTCTTAACAAGTATCAAACAGGGAAAGCTGTGAGAAGCACAGATTTGTTCTGAACCAAGTCCCAGTTCGCGGCAGGTCAGACCTCTTTACCTCATCTGAATGAGACAGGACGTCCACGGCTTCTGTACTGCAACAGAGAAACAAGACACCAGTGATCTCATCCTCTTCTTCCTTTCATTCATCTCGAGTGCTTTAGAGTTGCCTTGGCAACTTGAGCTCAGCGTGCATGTTAGCGAGCATTAGTGGGGGCCCGAGAAACCACAGAGTGAAAATTATGTGTCATCAGAGAGGCTCAGGAGCCCACGGGTTCGTCAAGGGTTTTGGATCTTGCTGCTTGTCATGCTCCATGCTTTTCCTCAGTGTTAAGGTACACATATCCTCAAAGACAACTGTCATGAATGCTGTAAACCTGATATTAACACGGATTTGTTTGTCTCGCAGGGAAATAGTTTCATTGATTGGGACAGACAAACCTATAAACTTCAGTCCAGTCAGGCAGATTTCTTCTTTATCCCACTGTTTTTCCAGGGCGGGATGTCTATCTTCGTCTATGCCGTGTTTGTTTCCTGTCATATTAATGGACACAACATATCTAAAAGAGATTTTGACATGGAAACTTTCCTGTTATTGGAAGATTCGGTCCCTTAAAAATGAAGTCACCTCAATTGAAGTCATATTTTACCTGTAAAAAATGAGAAAATCTATCCATCAATAGTTATGGACCTTCTGGCTTCAGAGTTGATTGGTTGCAAAACTGTAGCTGGGTGGATCTTGATTCAGTTTGTTGCTTTAAATTGTGGGTTTACACCACTGACTGTATAAGAGAACTGGACCAACTTTTGGCTCCAGTGTAACTGCAGTTTTCACAATACGGACATCGCTATGTTGGAACAAGATAACGTCAGGAAGCAGTGAGTGGTCCGAGTCGGTCTGAGTCAACGTTTCTATGGCAACCACTCTCATCAATGAGGAGTGAGCTTGTTGGAAGTCCACACACTTACCACTTGAAAACTGGCTTGGGGGGATTAAACGTTCAATCAAACACTTTGAACTTTCAATATGAGACTACATACTTTGGTTGAGGCTTCTGATTTGTCAGTTTATAACTTTAATAACTTATTCTGCCTGGTGCCTCCAGGGCCTGGGGCTGCTGGGAGGTGTCGTGAGTTAATCCTCTGGAGACGGCTCTAGCCGGTGACCAGAGGGGGAGACAGAACTCTGACTCCTGACAAGTAGAGTGTATTAAGCTGTTATTTCTAGGTTTCTCAAATAAGGAAACACTAGGGCTATTAGCAAGTAAACATTGTTTATTATTATTTATATAAAGACTTCATAAAGAATAAGCAAGAAACTGAGCCTCTTCAGAAGAAGGTTGTGGATGGATGCTGAATAATGTGAATATTTTTGTAAAATATGGTAAAATTAAAACTTTTTTCTCGTAATTTATGGGTATATTCTTGTAAAGTTGCGACTTTTCTCATAAATGTACGATATTTTTCCGCAAAATTATGAAATGTCCTTATAATTTTACGGGTTTATTCTTATAAAGTTGCACCTTTTTTCATTAATTTACGACTTTATTCTCTTAAAAGTTCAACTTCTTTCTCATAAAATTAAGACCTTTTTCTAATATATTCACGAAATGTTCCCGTAAAATTTTTATTTTACAGATTTCTTTGCAAAAAGTTGTGACTTGTTTCCCATGAATTTAAGATTTTATTCACGTAAAGTTGTGACTTTTTCTTCCATAGTCTTATGACTTTTTTGTCGTAAATATATTTATTTTTCTTTCTTATGATGACCTTTAGAGGAAAGCTTAACTGCTGTCTTAATTATGTTCTTTAGTTAGGTGTCACTGTCCACATCCTCCTGGAAAGATATTTCAAACCCTTCTCATTAGTAAAGTGAGGATTTCAGCTGAGATGATTCCATTTCTCTGTGAAAACAGAACCATGTCTTTGCTCAGTGGGCAGTAAAGCAGAAGCTGTGTTAGGTCTGTAAGTGGATGCAGGGGTGGACAGCATCACTGTCAGAGGCAGCAGGTTGCTGTCTCATTTCACATGTGGGCTTCTTCCTCATGGACTGACACGCTCCAATGATGGGAAGAATAAAGAAAGAGCAGCAGCCTGAGCCTGATGTCCGGCTCTGGGAACTCAGAGGCTCTGCTTTGGTATCTGTTTCCCTTCCTTCCTCTTTCATGTTTTTGTTTGGTCCTCTTGCTATTTCACCCCCATCTGCCTCTGTTTTTCTTTTTTTTCCCCTGTTTTGGTCTCCGTGTACCATTATCCACTTTCCCCACACTTTCTGTTTCCGCTCCTCCTTTTTTTTCTCCGCTCTGCTGCTCTGTTCCTGCTCTCTAACCTTACCGCAGGAAGTTTCCGGTTCTGAAACCAAGCCCACGCTGGATTGCTTCCTGCCAAAGCTCGTTGTGAGATGCGTTCATTGGGCCTTCTTCCTTCAGTCTTTATGCACATGGCTGAAGCCGGCGGACCGGATCTGGGAAAAGTGTTTTGGCAGGGCGGCTGGTCTCCTCGGCCCTGGAGCGAGCTCACCGCAGCCGTGACCTTGTGACCCCGGGATGCACTTCTGCCCGTCGTGACCTCCCTGCAGTCATCCACCAGAGGCGAATGTGCAGCTGCTGCGTGAAGCACAGATGGCAGCTTGATTCAATATTGATGAAGCCGTAGTGGAAGGCTGTTCTGGTGGCTGCTGAACAATTCCAGCTTCATCCTAAAGTTGACAACTTCTGTTAGACGGAAAGACATTTCTTTTAACCTGCACTGGTGTGTGAAACACCTGCATGCCATTCCTCGATACTGTCTGAGGGGTCAGAGCCCGCCTGACTGCCAGCCAGCTTCAGATAACCTCCGTCCTCTTAGACTAATCACCTCTGTCTGAATACAGACTTCTGCATATCCCAGCAGTCGCATGTCTAAGTATTTCTAAGTCTAGAAATATCCCGGATGTACGCAGTGGATAATTGATGTTGAAATGATGTATCAACATCTAAGCTTGACATTTATTGCTATATTAACACATTTGATTGTCTTATGTTCACCCAACAAATGCTTTTTTTGAGTTTATATATTCCCATAAACCATTTTTTGTATGTTTTATACCTCTATTATTAGTTTTATGAATTTATTTTCCAAATTTTAAATTCCCATGACATCAAAAAGGGGTAAATATGAAGATGTCAAACTGATATTGCAGTTTTGACATCAGTTTTATTTGCACATTCAACTTTCTTTTTTCTTTTTTACTTTAATTTGATGTCGATTTGCAGTCATTTCAACATCAATTCCCCACTGGGTTGTTTGACATGAATTTGTGTTAAAAAAGAGAAGGGGGGGGGGCTGCAGGGTTCCCATCAGTATGGTGACAGGAGAACATTGGCGGCTAAAGAGTACGACTGTCAACGTACTGGAGGAAGCGTTTGGAGGCCGTTGGATAAGTGGGGTATAAGAAACGAGACACTGCTCCGTGAAAGGATTTTTGTCTGTCTTGGGATGGGGGGGTGACAGGATATTCTGATCCGAAACTGTGGTTTTGCTTTAGAAAAGATAAAAGGATGAAAGGAAGGCGAGTCTGGGTCGAGTTGTAAATCACTGAGTCACTGCAACACAATCTGGTATGAGAAGGTGCCAGTATCTGTATAAGAGAACTGGACTGAGTAATTCCTCTCCCCTCGTGTTCCAAACAGGAAGTGCCTGCTGGCTCCAAGAAGCCAAAATCCCATAGACTTCTATCGAGGAATAAACAGTTATTAGTCATTCCATTTGTCAGAATAACCATTCTTGTTTTATTGTCTTTTCTTGATAACTCTCTTTTTAATGACATTTTTTTCTGTTGTTCAAGCTTATCCAAGTTATAAACTGACTGATCAGATGCCTCAATAAAAGCCTTTAGTCTCATGTCCAACGTTCAAAACATTCAGTTAAGGTTGTGTCAGAATTCTTTCACCGTTCACCATTTTGTAGAGCTGTCTGAATCTACTATTCCAATATCCAGAGCCCTAGAAAAGTTTCTGCAGTCAGTGCCCACTAGATTGGTAATTAAAGTTCACAATGCATTCCGTTTGAATGATTTTTTTGGGGAAAAAATGTATTTTAATAAATTTTTTGAATAAATCATTCAACTTTCCTTTACCAGTTGATTTGTAACAGGCTCATTTTTTATAGGTTTTCACTTGGTGAAGAATTTACCGTTAGAAGAAAAAGTACATAGCATGGAGTCAGAATTGCTTTAAAAATCCAGGGCACTAGATAGAATAGACTAGATATAGTTTTTTAGAAGGGAGGCAGTAGTGAGGGAATTCAGACATAGCCTGGATGGACAGCATAGACCACAATGCATTACTTTTGAACAATGTTTTACGTGGAAAGAATAGCATTCAATAGGGGTGTCAAATAATCGTTCTAATTGCGATTAATTTATTACAGCTGTAATTTTTTTTACAATCGCATTAATCTAATATCTGTGTCGGACAGTTTGCTTCCGTGAAGTCTGTTGATGTCTGATAATGCACGCCTGGAGGGGCATTATCCTGCTCATACCATGGTTATTTACAATATAAAGAAATATTAAATCAATGATCAGAGCTTTAATCCTGTTATGTTTTTAAGTTGAAAACGTTTTTTCCCCAGACTATTTAAAATGCGGTGCGTCGCGTTGCCATGGTAACACAGCGCCTGCTCCAACTGCTCTCTGCTCTCGCTCCTTCCTCTCTGAGGAAAATGATCGACATGAGAAGTTAACCAAAGCATCATTTTAGAGGGAAAGTTCGCCTCTTAATGCTTGTTTTTTTTCCCCAGATGATGAGCAAAGGTTTGTTTTAAAGAAACAGTCTGAAGTCTAAATAGTTCAGCTCCTCCGGTGTCACCTCCTCATTTCCTCCTTCTTAGATTCTCTTCTCTCTTTCTCTTCTGCTTTATCTCAGTCTTTAAAATGATCAAATTCACGTGGCAGGTTAAAGTATGAAATCCCTCGTGTCTTTTCTACTGTCTTCTGATAAACTGACATAAGGTATGCCAACATATGAGTTATGATATTAATAAGGAGTTTGTGTTGAATATTTTTGGGTTTGTGCAGAAAAGTCTCCCTATTGTTTCTTGATATGGTAAATTAGAGCACTCTGGACTGGATGGTTTGTCTTCAAAAATTGAAAAAAATAAAAATCCTCTTTGTGGTGTAAAAGTAAAGGTTAAAGTATGTTATAATAAAAAAACGATGTAAAGCCACTTTTTAGTTACAGTATTTTGATCTTTTACTGCGCCACAATCTCACAAATTTCAATGAAAAAACCTCAAAATGAAGCTTTTAACAGCAATTATTAGGTGAACAATAATTACAATCAAAATGAGATTAAGTAATTACAGGTAATGATTCATTAATCTCACAAAGCAGTTAATTAATTAGTTGCATAACAACACTAATATTTAAATGAAGTTTTTAATAAATTATCCAAGTTTTTATCATCAGAACACATTGGATTCATGACTGGTCTTTATGAAATGTTCAGGTTCATTTGGTATTCACTTTGGAACATCTCTCACGTCCTTTTCGGCATTTAAAAAAAAAAAAGTGGAGAGCATGGTGTCCGAATTGCTTTAAAGTCCAGGGCACTAGAGTAGTCTCAGTAGTAATGGATGCAGTTTGAACAAAGCCCGACAAACTTTCCAGTCTGATTACACCCAGACTTGACTTCATTTTGTTGGAGCTGGAAGTATAAACCATTTTCTATAGTTGATCTCACACTTTCTCAGTCCAGTTCTCTTATACAGTCAATGTTAAAAGATTCTAACTGTCCTGTTCCCAGCGCTGAACCAGCAACCCGTCATCTCCCAGTTTGACTTAAGTCCAGACCCCCCCCCCACAGGTTTCTCTGATCTCTTTTCTCACTGTCCTCATTTTTTTCTTATCTCCACTGTCGTTCTAGTAATCACTCCCTCTGTTTGGCTTTTATCTCCATTTCCTCAATATCCTCTTTACTGCCTACACCTCCTTCCTTCCTTTCTTCCCCTCACAGCCTCCCCCTCCTCTTCCTCTCCTTCCTGCCTTTTCCTTTCGTCTTCCTCCTCCCCCGCATCCACTGCTCATCCTTCTGCCCTCCCCTTCCATGTCCTTCTGGTTTTGTGGCGGTGGACTGATCCCCGGGTCTCCTCTCCCCCTCCAGGCTTGCAGCCGGTCTTCTGGAACAGGGAGGACGTGGTGCAGTGGCTGCGCTGGGCTGAGAAGGAGTTCGCCCTGCGGCCCAACAACAGCGGGACCTTCCAGATGAACGGCAAAGCCCTGCTGCTGCTGACCAAGGAGGACTTCCGCTACCGGTCCCCACACTCCGGTACTCTCGGTTGATCTCTTCCCATCTTTGAAAACTAGTTTGACGCCACAAATGATCCAAAATGTGCACAAAAACCTCTACCACAAAGAAAAGGAGGAGGTGACAGACCTCCTGTTCAGCCTGACTTCATTACAGACAAGGAGCTCATCAGATCAATGCGTTTACAGCAAAACGACTCCCTTTAGAAGAAATCAATAAGGGGGGAGGAGGAACGTAAACCCCTGAGAGGAGGGGTATAAAGGAAATAGAAGGCGGTTGATCAGGAAATAGAAAAGGAAAACCTCAACTGTCGCCCTGGCAACGCCAGCGATAGAAGATACAAAGTGAACAGATTTTCACCTCAGTGCTGTGAACATGAAACGGGGTTTCACGGCTGTGGTGATCATGGGGGGGGGGGGGACTGCACTCTTGTCATTGTTCAACTGAAGGGCGGCCCCCTCCTCACTTTGAAGCTGACAGGTGCCAATACCATCACGGCGGAGTCAAATCTCAGAGTTGTAATGTCATTCAGTTTCCTTTCGGCTCCTAATGAAACTTCCTTCAGTTTGGTTTCCAGATGTTACTCAGGGGGACAGAAACGTTCACCACTGACAGCAAAAATGAACAAAAAAAAAAAGGATTTTGCATGAAACAACTTACAAGAAATTGCTTCACAGAAGAAAATGGATTCATGAATTTGAAATGTCCACAGTGCATTTTTTAGTTCTATCCGCAGCACTGCAACGCTAAGAAACAACACAAACTATGGGGCGGTGATGTCACTCTCTGTGCATCTCTATGAACAGTCACTGAGTGAAACAGTAGTGCAGGTAACGGGAATGGAAGACAAACAGCTTTGCACCTCTAAAGTGTTGCATAGCGGCGTAATCATAGTCATTTCAGCATAGTCTGTTGGAATGACGTTTATTGCGTAAACTGTTGAAAAGTTACAGTAGTTCAAAAGCTGAACTGAACTGAACCAATGCAAATGCACAAGACAGAAGCAGTTTGGTTCATTGCTAGCATCCTTTGGTTTGGATTACCATCATGTCAGGAGAATGGCCTTGGTTTGTCTTTACTTAAGAAAAACATACTGGGTCACGCTCGTTGTTGTGCAGAGTTCTAGAGCGTAAACTATCAACTCGTCTTTTCTCTTTGTTGGTGTCAGTTCTTTTATTCCAGTTTTGGACTGATCTTCTGAAGCTGTCAACGCTCAACTCAAGGGGACAAACATGCAGGTTTTCTTTCCCGGTTAAGGTTACCAATTTTAATGGTGCAAAACTTCTGCATCTTTCACCAAGTGCTGCGCTTAAACAAAAGAAAGCCTCAGTCTGCAACACAAATCTGCCCCTTCCTAAAGAAAAAAGATGATTTTCATTTGAATTCCTTTCATTCACATCAGAAGTCATTGATGTGCATCATATCACTGCACTGTCATTAGTTCAAAATGATTGGAGGCAGTTCTGATGGGTAATGCATCTCTGCAGTCAACTATTACATTCTTTTGTCCCTTTCAGGATAGTAAAACAAACGAAGTGAAATTTCACTTCCTGTTGCAATGGGGGAAACTTCCTCTCGTCTTTTCCGTATTTCTTGTTGCTGGATTGGTTTGATCTGTGAGGTTGTTTTTGGTGTTCAGGTGGTTGTAAATACACGTAGAGTCAGTGGCTGTTTGTTTGAAACGAGTACCTTTAGTAACGTTGCTTTGGGGTCAATCCATGGTTGTAGTGACCACATGGCCGACGGCTGTCCCAGAGCGCCGCACTGTTTTCCGCGGCGGACTCGGTATGGACATAGGGCAGGGTCGCAGGTCTTCTGCCGTAAACGAAGGAATGAGTGCGATCACTCCTCTGTCCTTTTTTTTGAAGCTCAGAAAAACAAAAGGACGTCACCTAAATGCAGTACTGCATAATCGTGTATTACTGTTCTTACAAACAATGAAAATCTAACAATACGTGATAGAATGACAGACACGCGGCTTGGAGTCATTCTCTCTGATGGTTTTTAGTTTTCATATGTTGGCGACGGGAAAAGAAGTGTCCTTTACTCTGAGGAGATGTGACGGACTGCTGCCGCCGCTTCAGCCGTTAATAACGTGTCTGTGTTAACAGAGTCAAAAGAGTGTCAGTAAGTGGGGCTGAATCCTCCTACCTTAGAGAGGAAACTGCCGTCAAACAAAGCAGAAGACGAAGAAAACATTTGTCGTCCGTTTGTAGTCCAGTGCAGCATCGTGTGTTCCTGGTCCTTAAGATTTGCTTTTCTTTCGGTTTTTTTTTTCAACATTAAGGTAAACGTTTTCAACGTTATTATAAACATTTTAAGAGGTACTTATTGTTGTTAATGTTTGAAGACATCCTCTAACTAGAGGAAGATTTGTGTAAGTAGGCTAATTTTCATGCTTTCGTAGCCGGTACAGATTGGGTAGTGACAGTGCCTCCATGCAAATGTTTTTTTTTCGGTCAGCAGGCTTTTAGCAGAGCCGATTAGGTTGATATTTCAGGAAAAAAAAAAAAAAAAACGTGCATTTACTGGTAAAAGCAACAAATTTGGCACGGATGTACGTATGTACTTTAGGATCCCCTCATTCGGAAAAGTGCGTTAGACGCAAGAAAAATCCAAAACGACAGCCAACTGTAAAGATAGCGGCCATACACTCAACTTTTACAAAAATATTTAATGTGTTTTGCCAAAGTCTTTTGTCAACAATACTGGCTGTTCATGCATAAAATGCAGTCTTGAAACTTGAGGGGCACCTACTATGCCTGTACTCATAGATGAAGACGGGGTACACCATGGACCGGTCACCAGTCTGTCGCAGGGCCACAATCGCACACCCATACACACTCACATACAGATCTAGGAACAATTTAGAGACCCATTAACCTATGAAATATGTTTTTGAGGAAGCCGGAGTCCCCAGAGAAAGCCCACTCATTCTCGGGGAGAACATGCAAACTCCTCACAGAAAGGTCCCCCAGAGGTGATGCTGTTTCGGGTTCCCCAGTAGGGATTTGAACCGGAGCCTTTGTGCTTTTCTGAGACGGGATCCATGGGTACATCCATGCCAAAATTGGTGCTTGTACCACAAAAACTTTGATTTTTTTAACAACTGGCTTCATTATTTTGTAAAAATGAGAACTTTAAAAAAGACAAAGTTTAACTGAATGAGTAAACCTGTTTTTTGTTATCTTCTTGTAGAAATCTCAAATTGGAAAATTTCTTAAGACTGTTGTGCTTTTTGGTGGATATGTTTTCAATTTTGAGAGAAAAACAGAATTATATGGTCTCTTTCTGGCCTTACTGATATTTCAAAGCTTTGAACAAACATTGGAGCTGTTTTGATGCAGTTCCTATCAGGCCCTGCTATGGCGCAGAGTGACTCTGACTGTCAGAGTTTATTAAGGAAAATCTCAGCTGCATTTCAGAAAACGTTTTTCATCTTCCTTTAAATTCTGGTTTATAACCTGTTACTTTGTGTGCGAAGAATCACCAACACCTGGAAGCAGGAATTTTCCCACTTTGAGCTGCAGGGCCAGAAAGTGAGAACTGAAAGGTGTGTGCGCGCGTGTGTGTGCACGTCCACTTCCTTTATGAGAATCATTTCCTTGTTATAGTAAGCCTTTAACGGAGCGGTTTGGACAGGTTGTGGTGGCTGTGTTTGTTGTAATCCTATCCAGCTCACCTGATCGCTTAGCTGTGTAAATGTTTCGTGACAGAAGGAGCTCGGGCACGACGATCTGCAGCAGGACGCTCCCTCACCAACTGTATCTGTGATAGGCTCCAGCAACAACATGACCAACATTGTGATGGATACATAAGCAGCTGCACCTCACCACTTAGTCTTGTTGAACTACAAATAAGCTTCTTCATATTAGTGCTTAATTCTATTTTTTTGACTTTGGTCGCTCCTGTTGTTTTGTTGAACGATTATCCACAGTCAAAGTGAAGTGAACCGCAGCAGAGTTCATTTGCAAGTAAGCTGAGACCCTTGTTGCTCTCTGGATCAAGGTTAGCTGGTTTGGTTTGAGTGTCACATCTCATGTCAGCTTTGAAACTTTCCAAACCAAACGGATTCTTGTTTAGTCTCAGATAAAAACATCTGTTCTTTTTCATGGCGCTAATGCCGTAACACCCCTCATCTGCTTTGACTGTTGCTGCTCAGTCCCGCTCCGATCATCTTTTGATCTATTTTCAAAGAGTTTCCAGTGGTCTTTTAATTATGATTTTGTCGTATTTAGCTGTGTCGTTTCTCTAGGACGTAGCTTCTGCAGAGCAGCGGGAGTTTATTAAAAATTCACCTCTGAGTTATGAGCGAGACTGTTGGCGCTGAGCAACCCCGCCCCCCTTCCCCTCTCTGTTGCTGATAGCTCCAGCCTTTTGTCGACCAAGCATATTCTCTCCGACACAAATACAAGTATAGCTGCTGAACTAAATGAGGACAGCTGTGGATGATTAGCCTGAAACTGGTGTGACTGATAAGGGCAACTTATGACCAAACATAACAAAACCCAAAGTAATACAGAATCCTCACACTCAGAAAACGGTTTTTGAGCTCAATTGTCTTCATTTATGTCCTCCATCCTCAGAAAAAGACTACAAGATTTATTTTGCAAGTTTTTCATTTTTAAAATGTTTCTTTTGATGTAAAAACATCCACAATGGATAGTTATATATTTCTATTTTCACCAAAAAATCTGCAGCTGCAGCTTTTTAAATACAGATGATTTATCTAAAATATATGTGAAAAGTTTGGATTTCATTATTAATTCTTTAGGGGTAGGTTTGTTTACACAGCAAACAACCATTACAAAATAATGTTATTTAAAAACACACAGTGCAAAATTCAGTGATAACATTTTTTTCGCTATTTTTTGTATCTTCCTTTAAAAAAACAGTTTACACCAAATAGAAGACTGGCGCCTGTGATGAACGGCGGTGAAATGACACGAGGACAGTTTATTTTCCAGCAGAACTTCCTGCCATCATCACCACCACCATAATTAGGAAGGTGGCTCCATGTGTAAAAAAGCAGGAACGTTGAAGCGAGTTTTGTGTTGATGCTTCTCAGTGGACCCACCGGGCTTGGCGGGTTTGAGAATGAGGCCTTCATGATGAATGAGTGAAATCTGCAAAAGTCCAAAAGCCAGAAATGCCCTCACTGTCCGGAAGCTAAGCAGCCGGCCAAAGCTAAACCGGGTCTTGAGTTCCCTGCTGGGGAACGCTCAGAGGCGGCGAAGACGGAGGTCTGTCTGACCTTCAGAACCAGGCCGGACCGCCAGCTTTTTCTCTTGTTTTAACCTGAAGTGTATCATTACTGTGTGTTTGGTTTGAAAACAGCAGCGTTAGCTCTGAATGTCAGTCACAAATGTTTTTCTAGAAACAAACAAGTGTCCATTTACTTTCTGCGCTTTGAGCAACGGTGGAGCTCCTGGAAAGCGTAGAGCTGAAGAAGAACCGACTAATGTGCTGCATCATGCAGGCGTAGGGTGACGGGGGACACTGGGTAACCTTTGACCTCTCCACCTCTGCAGGGGACGTCTTGTATGAGCTGCTGCAGCACATCCTGAAGCAGAGGAAGTCTCCGGTGTTTTACCCCTCCCCCTACTTTCCCGGGAACTCTTTCCATTCGCTGCCTGAAGGCGTCGTCCAGCACCTGAAGCTTGAAGGTGAGTCCATCACAGTATGGCTTTTCTCCCCCATCTGTATACCTCCTAGGGGGTTATTTTGACCTAAGAAAAGCTGGGCAGCTTTTCAGAATAAAAAATCAGAAAATAAACTACATTAAATGTATTTGCAGACACTAGTTTTCTATTTGACCCAATGTGTGGATACATTTCCAGTCCGAAGCTGCTTTTGAGTCAGTATGGACCGTTGACTGTATATGAGATTTGGAATGAGTGAGCGTGATGTCACTCCGGCTCCAGCAAGTCAATTCAGTTGACTTTTTTTTTTTAATATAGACGTTTGTTCTTAGACACAAACAAGTAAATTCACCTCAAATGTTCTGTATCACGGAGGGGTTAAAAACGCAGACAGATGACTCAAACATCTCTGTTGTTTTTTTGCTATTTTCACTTTTTTTTAAAATCTTACAGCTTTTTACAGTTTTTTGTTGTTTTGAAGCTTCCTGACCTTTAAAAATGTTTGTGAGTGGAAGTGTCCATAAAAAGCTCTGAGATCCAGACGTTTTCATTCTGCGCTCCCCCAGTCTGTCAGCGTTTCTTTGCTTCCAATCATCTTCTGAACTGAAGAGTCATCTTAAGGTGGAAGTTCTGGGAAACCACGTCAGGACCTTCCTTTGTTCCTGTCTTGGTTCATTGGAACTTCTGAATGTTGCAGTGGAAGCGCAAGCCGCCTTGTCAAGGTGCAGCGGCCATTCGCCGCGTTCCAGGAAATGGTGATAAGGTTCTGTGAAACACCTGAGACTGCCTCCTGGCTCTGATCCGAGGAAATGTGGCAGGGCAGCAATTATGTGGAGTAATCACTTGGCAGACGAGTGGAACCAGCTCCACGAGGAAATGCTGCGTCATTTGAGCAAAACCCAACTGGTCTTTTAGGTCGTCATCGTTCTGGTGCTCCTCAAACAGGAGGAAGATGATCCATCTTGTAGGCTGAACACTTCTCTGCAGTAAAGAGGTGTTTCACTTCCTGGTGTAAGGAAACATTTACGCCACCAAGAACAAGAAACTGTAAATCACAGAGTGCTTTTTTAAAATTCCGCCTTATCTGTGTTCACTGTTGGTGCATTCATACAATCCCACATTTCTTTTTAATTATATATTTTTGCCCCTTTTTGTGTGTTTTTCCAAATCTTTATTTATGGAATGATTCCACACTTTCTCTTTCCTGGGAGCTCAGCTTCTGGCATTTGTGGGAATCTTACGGACTCCAGGAGCTTTTAAGATCTCACCTCTGTCTTCGTCTTGTCTTCGTATTCCAAACAATTTGTTTGTTTTACTTTTCTGATCCTGTTCTCATCCATCTTTTTCTCAAAGGTGGGATGCTCAAGCATGAAGTTCAAGCGTTTATTGTCACGTGTACCACATTTTTCGGAGTATAAGTCGCATGTTTTTTTTGTGTAGTTTGGCAAGCAGTACGACTTGTATGTGATTTAAAAAAACAAACCAGCCTCATGTGTTTGTTGTTTTCCCACTTACAATCTCTAGAGGGAACTGTGTATTTGCTACTGACAGCAACGTAGAAGATAAAGCGCTGCTCAGTCTTACGCTACGTTCACACCGCCCATAGCAACGCACGTCCTAGCCTATGTCTAACTCTATGTTAACGTGTGCATATGTGTTTTGGATTTCTGCGTTCTAAACTCTTGCGCTGACGCGTAGCTACGCAAGTTTCTACGACTGTTTTTGGGCTCTTCCTACAAAACGTGACTATTAAACGCGTGTGGAAAGTTGAACCAGTTGAACTTTGACCAATCAGGGACTTGGATTTGGTAGTGAGGTATGATAGCGTCCTTTTCAACACACTGAAGTGCCACCCATTTGAAAATTGATCCTGAAGGAGAAATTATTGACAGGTTTGGAAATTTATAAAAACTAATTTTTCAAATATTGGAATAGAGCTGTGAAAGAAAAAAATCTGGAGCAAGATTCACCAGATTTACACACCAAGACTCTTCTAGCTGTAGGTACATGCGCTAGTAAACAGCAAAAACAGCAGAAGAAGCCCCTCCCTGCTTGTCCAATGTGAACACCGTGGGCCAAATGTCACTTCTGCCGTGTGAATGTAGCTTTGAAGGTGAATTTCTGATAAACTCCGGCCGCTCTGCAGAAACTATGTTCTAGAAAACCACACAGGGTTTGGGATTTTGGTTCTGAACAGCATAATCCTCATTAAAATGCCACTGAGAATACGTTTACAATAAATCAAAATATGATCAGAGTGAAACTTTAAACTTTCTAACATGAGAATCAAAGGTTTCTTTCTGAAACCAGCCTCCGGTGGTCGTTAGATGAACTGCAACAGTTGGTACTTCCAGCTGGTACACGTAATCAAGCGTGTAAAGATCGGGATGGGGTTGAGTTGGAATGTCAGAATGACTGAATGTCATTTCAGAACATTTTCCTTTAAACTAAAATGATTCACAAACCACCTTTGACCACCCGCTGCTCCTCATCAGAAACGGTACGGCGGCCACCACGAGGTACAGACCCCCTCCCCGAGCATCCGCCCACCATCGAACTGCGGCACCGCTCCCGCTCCCCCCACAACCCGACCCCCCGTCGTTTCCCTCCCGAGTTGAACGACCCTCGCCCCGCCACCGAGGACCACCTCCAGAGCCTCCCCCAGCTGCCCGACAGCAACCACCACCTGCCGGACGACATGTACCCCCTGTCGGTGTCACCAGCTGCCCCCAACGGCCGCTGCACTACGCCCAGAGAAGCCCCCTGCCCGGGCAGCCCCGGGGGCCAGGAGGCGGGCCCTCCTCGAGTCATCCAGCTCATGCCCAGCACCATCATGAACCCTTTGCTCCTGAGCCCCAACAGAAGTGGCGGCGGAGGGGACTTCAGTAACAGCCGGGGAGGACCCCCGATCTCAGTGGGGATGGAGAATGGACGCGAGGGCAAAGTCCACGTCCACCCCCACCAGCTTCTGGTGCAGCAGCATCTACTGCAGCAGCAGGAGGACACGCTGTACAGGAACCACGTCATCATGCCCGTGTCTCCTCCTGAGGAGCAGCAGATGCCCATCGGCCGCATAGCAGGTAAAGTTCCAAACGTTCTAAAATCCTCTCCGTAAGAGCAAGCAGAGAACCTCCCCTTAACAGGCTCCTTTACCTGTGGGGCCTGACAGACTGCCGGCGGCTGTGGGACTACATCTACCAGCTCCTGTCGGACAGCAGGTACGAGAACTACATCCGCTGGGAGGATCCGGAGAACAAAGTCTTCCGCATCATGGATCCCAACGGCCTGGCCCGGCTCTGGGGCAACCACAAAGTAAACACCTCCACCTAACTCCATTTCTGCTCGGTCTGAATGGCATCAGGGCTCGTGAGCTCATGTCAGAGGGCGTAAGCTAGCGGGAGAGCATGTAGATAGACAGCTCTCAGGAATAGAAGGAGAAAGGGGGGCAGGGTCGCCCACAGCCCCACCCACAGCTCAGAGCCAACTTTCTAATGAACTCCTGTCCTAGAAAACCACAGGTTTGGGATGTAGACTGCAAATAGCTTCATCGTATGGAAGCCTACTGCGTTTCATGACTAACATAGATCGACAGGTCTTTTTTCTTCTTTTTTGTGCTTTTCTTCAATTTTTTTAATAACTACAAAAGCAAAGCAGTACAAGCAGGCGGAGCTCTAACATCACCCGCTTAGGAAAACTAGAAGAGGACATGCTGTTTGTTACTTTGTGGCACAGCCTGTTTTTCAAGATTTTTCTTTATGATTTTTGATTATTGCTGTCAATCGATTAAAAAATAATCCGATTAATCACACTTTAGGATAGTAGTAATCACAATGTTTTACATTTTATACCACAATATATCGTATTTTGAACAACAAAAAAAGCCCAGAGAGAACATTTTATTGTCTGGAAGGTTTTAATTTGTAAAGTGTTAACTCAGTTATCCCAGAAATGGAATTTATGTTCACAAAACACATCAACAGTAAGCTAAGCAGAAACGTAAAGGCTTTAATGTCTGCAGTATCACCCCAAGAAAACAAAGATGCTGACATACAGCCATTAAGTATTTCTGCACTTTAAATGGTTCTGGTGAATACTCACATCTGATTGGCTGCTGGGCGCTGATGCACAGCTAATTTGTTTTTAAACTAATAGCGTGCGTTAACGTGTTACCGTTGACAGCCCTAATTTTGATATAATTTGTTTGTTTTTCTAGATATCCTTTTGTTTTCTGATGTTTTTTTTTTTTTTTTATTAAAGATAATTCTTCAAAGGATGTGTGACATCTTTTTGTTTTTTAGATTTTTAAAAATGATTTTTGCTTTTTTTTTAGATACTTTTGACTTTTTGATATATATTTTTCTAGATGACGTTTTTGTTTTTCAATGTTTTTTGTTTTTCTGACATAGTCGTACAGACATAACAGTCGCAGTCCTAAAGTGAGGAGATAAGGACACGTCTACAGCTTCCATTACTCAAACACTTTAAGAGAACGAGTAATGATGTTAGAGATTCCTGTGGAGTTTGTCCTAACAATAATGAGTACTGGGGATTATTTCAGGTGAGTTACTGAGAAACTGCTCTCATTTGTCTGGGTTGTTTTGGCGTTTTTGTTGACGCTCCCGCCTGCCTCTGCAGCTTCACATCAAGGCAGACCTTAAAGCTCAGAACAGGCGGATAATCGATGGAAAAACTGTGGCTGTCACCCGTTTTCTGCTCCATCACAAACAAAAATAAACAGTCGATACGGGTCAGTGTTTAATCCTTCCCCAACGTATTACTTTGTAATTTTTGTGGATAAAGTAAAACGGAAGAACAAACCAGAGCGGCGATATTTTGGTGGACACACAAACTGAATAGATCATGTCTGCGACACGAGCTCATTGTGGCTTTTCAACTTTGCAGCTCATCTTTTAGTTTCCCTGAGCAGATGAGGTTAGAGCCCAATCTGTTTGTACTTCTGTGCTTTTGTAGTTATTAAAAAGAACTTAGCATGAAAAACACAAAAAACAATTAGAACAAAAAAACACAAAAAAATAGAAGAAAAATCAACATTTTAAAGGAATCTGTTTTTTTTTTTATTGAATGTAATCCGCTTCCAGAGATAGTTTAAAGACCACCAGGAATGCTTTAGAAAAGAGCAAAAGATGATCCTAACGGTTTGTTTGTTTTTTCATCACCGTGAGAACCAAAGTAAAACAGCTTCTTTCTAAACCAGCCTCTAGTGGTCGTTTGAGGAACTGCAGCAACTGCTGAGAGTTTAGCTTTAGGTGAATTACGATACGGCGGCTTGACAAAAATAAGAATAAATTGACGGAATCGAGTTGAAATGTCAGACTGACTCTGCATTTCACTTCCGAACAACTTTCCACAAACTAAATTGGATAATCAGATAACACAGCTGAAATATTCTCTGAATATCATTTTTTAGTTTGTGCCATGATGTGAAATGCTTGGTAAGTGACCTGCTTCCAGTCTCAGATGTTTCTGCTTTTATTGAAAGATTTGCTTCAGGGTTTGGTAGAACTTGTCAGCGTTGAATATGAACCAGAAAGAATTGAAAGCGGTTTTAAAGGCTACCAATACGTCTGGTGGCAGCAGAGAAGATGATTGTTGCTTCAGCAGATTTTAAAATAATTTCAAAACACAACAGGATTCACTCACCTTAAAATGATTAATTTTACCTTGTTAATTTTAAAGCAGAGAATAAAAATCCAGTAAAAACTGTTCACAACTTCTGCTAAAAATGCTATCTGCTGCCCCCAAGTGGACACAATGAGCATTGCAGGAGTTGAAGCTCTTTAAAGTGTTCTTACACACACCTGTGGTTTTTGACCTTCACAGAACAGAACCAACATGACGTACGAGAAAATGTCGCGAGCACTGAGACACTACTACAAGCTGAACATCATCAGGAAAGAGCCGGGGCAACGACTCCTGTTCCGGTACGTTGACCCAAAGCCAGCTTCTGCTGCCTGCGGGGCCACGTGCTGAGAACCTTCCTTTTTGTCCCCGCAGGTTCATGAAAACCCCGGATGAGATAATGAACGGACAGGCCGAGCGACTGGACCACTTGGAGTCGGACACATACGAAGAGATCTACATCAAGGAGGAATGCTTAGGAGCGCCGGCGAGCAGGAAGCACCTCCATGAACATGTTACTGAAAGCGATGACGGCATCTATAACTGATCCATGTGGAATCTGGACGCTCTGGGGGGAGCGCTCTCTGTCTTTACTTTGCCTTAGGACAATATTTTCCTGACCTGCTGTTTAAAAAAAAGGAAAAAAAAAAAAAAGTTGAATGAAAACGTTTGATTGGATGGACTCGGCAAAGAGCCAATCACTCTGCTTCTCGTGATTTAGTGTGGTTTTTATTTTTATTTTTGGGGGTCCTTCAATGCATTAGAGTTTGTAAAAAGAAAATTGTGTGTCTGAGTGTGCGTGTGACAGCGTGATAGGACTGTTTTCTCCAACAAATAAACCTTTTGATCAAACTGCAATGCCTTCAGTGTCCACAAGGTGGCAGCAAAGGGCAGGTTTTCCTTCCAATTAAAGATTTTATGATTTTGCGCGTGACTGCTTTAGAAACAGTCTTTTTTCTGATTATTACTTTTATAAATATTTTCAGCTTACAAAAAATATATCAAATGATTTTGTATCATTTTTTAAAAATGTTACCCTCAAATAAGCTTTAAAAACTAAACAAACAAAAACGATCCTGTGGGTTTAAACTGCAGATCATGTGTGCGTAAAGCAAGCGTCCCTCCAAAACCCACAAAAGTAATGTGATTACTACAAAGCTGTGTCTCCTAAAGTAACGGCGGCGCGCCACAGCCTCCATAAAAGTTGGTTGCGCGCAGAGCGCAGCTGTCAGAGCGGGAGAGCCGCGGCGCAGCGAGGATCGAGAGGCTCCAAGTGCGTTCCTCCCGCACGATCACGCACCGATCAAGCGCTGGATGCCGGATGGAAATCTTCTCTAAAGGCGGATAATCCTGTCTGACCAGCCTGCTTTGGAGGAGAAAACCAAAGGTCTTTTTCTGTGGACCTCCGTGGGCGCAAATGTCTCCGCGCCACAGACCCGCGCCTGGATTGTAGCAGCACGAGCCTCCCTCCGATGGTTTAAACGGGCGCCGAGGGGCCGGAAGGGAGTGGGACGTTGACAGGTAAGATGCCGTTCATGGAGACGAGCTGCCGTTTTTGGTGGAGGGACCCAACACACGCCCGCACCTGTGCGCGCTCGGTGCGCACGCGGACGCGGAACTTTCAACATGTCACTGCTCAGGTGTCCTGGATGTCTGGAAACAAAATCATTCAGAATCACAACTACATTCTCATTTCAGGAAGCTTTGATGCTGTTTTTTTTGAACGATGAAGTGAAAATGTCCAGAATAAAACCTTTTTATTCCTTTACTTTATGATGATGATGAAGAGTTCCGAGTCACTGCTGTTCCTGCACTAAGACAGTACATCACTGAGCTCAACCAACCAGCACTAAAAGGGATTTAATTAAGAGTACGAACAGAAAAGAGGACTTTAGTCTCCAGTTCCTCACATTTCAATTAAGATGGTCTACAACTTTTGATTCAAAATGTAACCAACCAACCCATAAACCACTCACCAAGCAGGAGGTCACATCCTAACAGCAAACATGGCGTGGATTTCACAATTAGAATAGACAAAAAAAGGACAAACACACGAGGCAAACAGAAACAACAAAAAGAAGCTTTAATTTGATGTTTGTTTGTTTTTAACAAGCTTTTTTTTGGTTGCTTTTTCACTTTTTCAGTCCACTTCTTCTGACCTAAAAAAACCCTGACATCATACCTGGGATTTTTTTTTAATCATGTTTAGCACCTTGTTTCATTTTTCAAGAACAAAAGAGCTTAAAATGTATTTCTGCAGCATCCCGGGGCTTTTAAAAGCGCTTTTAGCCAAAGAATTCTGTGTGTTTAACCCTGGAGAACACATTTTTTAGAGTTAATTAGACCTTTTTTGCTTGTTCATTTTGATAGCAGCCATAAGCAGCTGACAAAAGCCGCAAAAACAGAAAGAAAGAACGAATAACATCATGAAAATACTTCTAAGATTTGAGCCCATGGGGTTTCCAGGGTTAAGTGTGTCATTAAAAAGACAAAAAGGCCTTGATTTTTTTTTTTTGAAGGCAATAAGTTGCTGAAATGTGATAGAACCTTTAGCATGGAGGGATTCAGCGCTACTCTGAACGTTTAAAAAAGACTTTCATGAAGGAACTGACAAAAGAAACACAAGGAAAGTTGACTTTTCCAGAGATCTGGATCTCCACTGTCCTAAACTCATCAGCTGGACCTCCCGCGCTGAGGCTAACGATAGCTTGTCCCAGCAAATCTCAGCGAAAGCGGCGGCGCAGCAGGGACAGATGGGGCTGATCTCCCGCCTCCATCTGCCGCCATGCACCAACGCTGGCTGACAGGAGAGCAGGAGCACGAGGAGTTGGTTACCCAGAGGAGACGGATGGAGCTTGTTACTAAACGACACGCAGTGGTGTGATGGCCTCCGTAACCTTGACGAGGACGTAAAGAAAACGTCCTCAGATGGCTTAGAGGAGGCTGAGAAAATGAAAATAAATGACACGGATGCTGCAGTTTGTTGCAGCAGTTTCACCCCAGAACTGGACTGTGAACAAACCTCCAATGAGAAAAGAAAAAGGCTGAATATAAAAAGAAGTTCTCTTGAATTTCATGAAACATTCATCTTCCATCGATTAGATCTGGAACCACAACTTTAGCTTGTTTCCTCCTAGATGGCCTCGTTTCATCTTTTCTCGCTGTTTTATCAATAAAGTTACCTCGGTCACGCTGAATGTCGCTAATTTGCAGCATACCGTTAAATCCAACTTGATCTAGTTTTACCTGCAATGGGAAAAGCATGGAGGAAGATTTTTGAAATACATTCAGGCATGGATGGGTTCAAACATCTTCATTAAATGCTATTAAAAGAGCCTTAGAATCATTCCAACCACAGCTTTGCGCGTTTCTACCGTTTAAGACAGATTTGTTTTTTTCTTTTGACCACATTTTGTCACAAAGGATAGAAGCTGCCGGCAGAGCTTCTTCTTAGTGAAAAAGGGTTTACAAAAGCACATCATTCTCTGAATGTTCGTCCGTCTGCCTCAGACTTCCTGCGTGAAGTGATGTCAGCTCAACTCATGATGCTCGAATGGCTGTAAATATTTTTTATGATATTTGACCAAAGCACTTTTTGGATTTATAGTGCTTTTATGATTATTTTATGTTACTATTTCTGTTTTACTTTTCCTAATGAAGAGTTTGAAGTGAGGATTAGGCGTGAGTTAGAGGAGATCAGAGGGCTCCATGCTGCGGGTTTCACGGTGACCTCTGTTCATCCAGGTCGGTAGGTTTTCGCCGCCTCTCTGCATTTGAGTGAACAGATGCTTCCCTCAGAAAACCTCTGGCACCTCGGCGTTCAGCTGGAGTTATCCTACGTGGTTGATCGAGTTCTGGGGGCGTCTGGCTAAAGATCAGGCTTCCCCCCCTCGCCCGTCCAGCTGGGTGCACTGGTGCCAGCTGTCTGCCCAGCTCCTGTTGATAAGCCAATGTCACTTTTTTCTTTTTTTCTGCACCGGGTCACATGGTCTCCTTCTGCCGTTGCTTTGCCACTGATCCAAACCTCTGACACAGAGGCTTCAGGGCACGCTGCCCCCTCGCCGGCGCCGCCTGGGCCAACTTGGCTGCTCCAGCAGTTGTGACACACGCTTGCTGAGTAAAACCTTTTTTGTGAATTTTCGTTCTTTTTATTCGTACGTTCAGATGCTAAGTTCGTTTTTTCCCTTTTTTGGAGGCTTCTTCCCATGGCAGCATGACATGACGCTTTCTGCTTCCTGTAGAAGCCCTTCATAGGTGTTAAATGAGGCCTGCAGGGAGGATTTTAGTTTGTGCCTTCTCCTCCAGAAAAACGATTGAAATTTGTGTGTAAAAAGTCGGCGCCTGATGGGCCTCGCTGTTTGATGCAAGCGTGAAGCAAGGGCTGCTTTATCCTCCTCTTAGCTCACACATTCTGTCTGAAGTTCGGCCTCGTCATCTGAAGTCTCACCCAGCAGCTGAAGACACCAGGCTCTCTGGAAATTAGAAAGCAGCTGCAGACCTTTTGCTTTATATTCTCCTTTTTTGTTCTCTTTAAGCTCTCATCTCACTTTGTGACTCGGGACAGGGTCTTTTCTTTTTCTTTACTATGGCTCCTTTACTATGGTTTCAGCAATACATGACTTTACCTGAAAACAAATCAGTGCTAAATCTAATCATCAATAATCGTTGGTTTTAACATGAACCTCTTTTCATTAAAAGTTTTCCATAATCAGGGGACATTTGTCTTCTTGGTTAATGTTGCTACTTTATATGAATATATTTGTCTATTTCTTCTCCCCTTTGTGTTTAAGTTTGTCTCTCTTTAATAAAATTGTCCTTAAAGTTATTTTCTTTTTCCTTTAATTCCCTTTAAACAGGTTTAATTGTGGTAAAAAAGGCACAAAATACGAATACATTTGTATAAAACAAACAAGTGTTTTAGTCACTAACACTGCTAGTAATGTCTAAACTTGCGCTTACTTTACCTTTTTAAAGTAAAGCAATGTCTTTTGTGATTTTTTTAGGCTAATACATTTTTAGCTCAATTACCTTCATCTGTTAAGCATTTATATTTATCCTGCTTTTTCCAAAAAAAGTTTACATTTCCTTCAGTTGACTTTGATTTTATAATTTTTAAATAATCAATGTTTTCATTCAGTCTGATCTTTCTCAGTATTAGCAGATTTAGAGCCATTTTTAGAGAGTTTTTTTAAAGGCTAACTCAGGAACTAGCTTAAACTTTGCACTGTGTCCAATTGAACCTGCCCATTTTAAAGATTTGCTAATTTTGTAGTCTGTTGAATATTTGTAACTTTTTTTTTAATTCCATTTTGACTTCACTGGCCATATTTAAAAAAAAACGTTGTGGTTGACCTTGTCATCTGCTTTAACTCCTAGCATTTCTGAAGGAAACTCATCTTTCTAGATAAAGTTTAAACATCTTTTTTCTAGATGTCCACTTTGGTTCCCCTTCTGCCAAATAATGCTAACAAATTATGCACCAAAGTCAGTCTCAGGATGATGGTAAAATCATTTAAATTTAAACAACTTCTCTTGACGCAAAGTTTGCAGTTCATCCTGCAGTGTGATTCAAAATCTCTGAAACACATAAATAAATGAGCAAAAAATAAAAATAATACTGACGGATTTCAACTGAGCAAATGCCCTGTCTGCTGTCCTTCATAGTTTGATGTGCTCCTCTTCCTCCTAACCTTCTTCGCAATAAGAGTGATTGTGTTTCAAGCGGAAGAAGAGGAGGACGGAAACGCAGAAACAAAAAGACAGGAAAAAAAACTGGAGACCTGCTGGTGTGTGTCCAAGTTTCTCTGCCATGTGTCTGTTTTATCTCTGCAGCAGCACCTTTATCTGTGTGCAGCCCAGTGGCTTATAAACATGTGCCCGTCATGCAGGATAACTTTCATCCGCCTGGAGCCTCCCGACAAACACGCCAGCCCATATTCTGGACAGAGCAAACATGCACTTGGTCCCGGCTCCTTCTCTCCCACAGATCCCCTGCCCTCGGTTTCTTCTCGGAGGCTGGTGGTGTGTGCAGAGCCGTGGGGCTCCGGCACTTTCATGATGTGAGCCGAAAGTCATCTGGGACTCAATATCCTGTTTACCAGCTCTCAGCACTTTGAGAACCACAAAAATACTGAGCTGACTAAGAAGTTCAGAACTCATTACAGCATGCTCAGGTCAGTGCCAAGGTCAAAGTTTCCCCCCTCTTCCTCTGCGCCTTCACTCTAGCTTCAGAGAGCTCGCTCCGCCGCTGGCATCTTCTAATCTATACATGTTTTCATGTCACACTTTGAAAGCTAATCTTCCCACACACTGAGAGTTCGGCTGTGTTGGTCTGCCAGATGAGAGGGCTTGTAGTTATTTGGTAACGTCACAGTAGAAGTATATTAATCTGAGATCACTATCACATTGAAGAACGCGTGTTTTTTGTGGTCCTGAACCTTTCAGTCAAACCGTGGAATATCTAAAGTTTGCCAAAACCGTAATTCTTTCCATGCCACATTCACGGTTTATGGACTAATTTAAATGCATAAAAAACTCAAGAGGACCAGGCTGCAGCCATCGATGTCCAGAACTGGAAGTACCCGCAAGTACCCACACGAATTAAACAAACTTTGTTGCCACTTTATCCACAGTTTGAACAACAACCAAAAGCGACTGTTGCCGTTCTCCATAGGCCCACATTGATCCACATCAATCCTTAAACATAGTGATGTGGCGTTCTGTGTCGAGGCTTCGAGGCGTGTGTCGACTGGTGGAGGAGGAGCTTTGGCGAAGCGCGTATCGAGGCTTGCTTCATCAGGGGGAGGAGCCGGAAATGATGACATCCGAAGTTTCACTTCCTGGCTGTACCACGTGACTGAATCATGGAGCGGTTCAGATTGTGCCGTGGGTTTGACAGCTGCATGGATCCTGCAGGCTCCATTCATAAAGTGGGTGTTTGATGGAGAGTTACGGTCAGGGAGAGTTTGGTCAGAGGTAGAGATAGTTTGAAGAGAGTGTGGAGATTTAGATGAATTATTATTAATATTGTTATCATTGAATAACCCGTACATAATTTGCCCCTTAAACACACAGGCCTGATCTCAGTGTTGTAAATACAGGATCATTATCCAAACCCGAACCACACTCACTCAGGGAAGTGCCAAGTCAGTTCGGAAGCTTGGTTTCGGACGTGTCAATCACTTGTTTTTCTTTTCAGTCTTGCTGTACAATTCTAGCCAATCATTTGACCTTTCAAGTGGTTGTGGGCGGGCTCATATGAATGGCTGTGGTCATGAGGGTGTGCGGAGGGTGAGAGAGGAGCAAAAAGGAAATGAGCTTGTATAAAGACGGAGATGCAGGACTGCAGTGACTGTTAGAAATAATGAAAATAAAACACGGTAAGCACATGAATGTGTGCTCCTTCATTCTGTGACACTGCTTTGTCACATTTATATACAATACATAAGTAAACACACACAAAGAAAGCATACGGCAAAGTACGTATTTTGTAAACTTTTTTTTTGCTGACATGTTTATTCCTGGGCTTCTTTTCAAAATGCCGCTGCTAATTTAACAGATACTTTTTGTGTCCACTAGATGTCCTCCTAGAGCAAATGAAGCTTCATGAAGCATTGCACTGGAGTGAAGCAGTTGGATGAAAGAATTCAATAAAAAAATGTAAAGCCACATATATTTTAACATTTATTTATGGATTTCCAATTGTTTTTATTTTAAGGACAATTTTAAATAATAAATGATACATTGATTTAATGATTTAAGGGTGTATATAATTTATTTAATATTGTCTCGTCTGGACCTCCATAGAACTATGCACCATGGCAAATCACAATGCAATCGATTGAAAAGTTACTTTAAAACTAATTTAAAGCAAACAATAATGGAAATGTCCTGTTTCCTTTTTTATAGCACATTTCAAAATGCATTAACGTATTGCATGTTGAAATCTAATTTACCAAATGCATTGCCATTTGAATAGTGGTATCAAAAAATACAAGGATTCAAAGTGCAACTGATCGTGCTTTTTATTTAACATTTTATTTTTTTAAATGTCTGATTGAATTGTCATTTTACACATTGAATTTTAAATTGATAATGCATTTTTAAATGAGAATTACGCATTACTTTAAGTTTTGGGTGATTAAAAAGTCCCATACATGTGCTCCAATTACAGTAATAATTCTAATTATCCTGGAGGCACACGTTATGTCTTATGAATAAAGGTTTAAGCTTGAACGCACGAGAAGCAAACTCTTTCTAATACAACCAAATTGCTTTCCTGCTGTAGTTTACAGGCTACATACAAAAGAGGTTTCATAAAATCTTCTCTCATTTGTTAAGGCTTATTTTTTAGTGTATTTTTTGCACAGATGACTAGATTTAGACGTTAGAAAATGGATCACAGCACAATGCTTCTGCCCCGTCTGCTTCCCTCTACAACCCGGGGCCATTTAACCCCGGGGTCTGTAACCCAAATACCTGATCCTGGCAGGCTGCGGCTTTCAGTCTGACCGCGGCCCCCTCTTATCTTTCAAATAAGCTGTTTTAATTGCACACATACAGCCCCCTATCAGGCCATGTAGTGAGCACAGAGATAAGGGTTACACATACTCTGGCATCAGTAACAGGATGAGAGGACCGCAGAGAATCAGAGCTGCAGGCTCCCAGGAGGACAACAAGTCAGGAAATATCTCCCCTATTCATTTCAAACTCACAAAGCCTTTTCTCCATCTTAGCACGAGGCTCCGCAGATAGCTGCTGTTAACCCAAATCAAAGCAATTTGGAACCGAGATGAGGGTTTGCTGACATTATCGCAGGGCAGAGTGGGAGGCTGCTACTGCAACACAGCCTTTACTGACTGCTTTTTTTCAATGAATTTACACAGATAGAATGATAAAAGAGTAAATCCCATTTTAAATTCCCACTCCGATTATCGTTTGATCTATTTTTAAATCATTCCCAGTAGTTTTTTTACTTATTTTTCTGTTTTTAGACAAAATCTAAAAGCACTTAGTGCAGAGTAAGCCAGCTCCTACTTCCCGTCATCCATGTGTTTACGTGCTCTCCCGCTAGCTTACGGCCCCCTCAAAACTCGAATCTAAAGCTACGTTCACACTCAACGACTGCTTCCACTAAATAGTCTGTAAACACGCATATATGTCTGCGTTTTCAAAACTGGCATTCACACGTTGCAAGATTATAAGTCCTTTTTTAGGCTCAACGTACAAAACGCGCAGTCACAGAACACACGCTGAAATCTAAAACCAGTCAAACCTTGACCAATCAGGAACTCAGGATTTGGAAGTGACATATGGATGGTGTCCTTTTCAAACACGAAAGTGCCAACTGTTTGAAAACTGATCATGAAGAAGAAATTAATAATTGCGGTTTGTGTCCGGCTGGAGTGGAAGTTAGCGTCAGTCCAGTGTGAACACCAAATGCTAAAATTGGAGCTATCCAGGCGTACAGTTCTGATCCAGATTCCAGGTCATACGAGGAAAACTAAGACGTTCACGGATCTATTTGTCTGTAAGTGAATGCGTCAGAATGGAGCGGAGCA
This sequence comes from Adrianichthys oophorus, assembly GCA_036245035.1. Classification (NCBI taxonomy): domain Eukaryota; kingdom Metazoa; phylum Chordata; class Actinopteri; order Beloniformes; family Adrianichthyidae; genus Adrianichthys; species Adrianichthys oophorus. Next base: position 1,206,301 of record BSAI01000191.1, on the reverse strand, counting down.
CAGAGCCTGTTGTCCGCTCAGAGTATTTTCATGGAACTACAATCTTTCTTCAAAAAGGATTTTTTTCATCTGCTCCTCACTACATTTTGAATAAAAAAGCCTCAGAAATGCAATTTTAAGCTTAATTTTCTTTATATATGTCTTCCATGATGAGGAAAATAACATGTTAAAAACCTCGTTTTCATTGGAGTGGGTCTTTAAAACCCTTCAAAAGTTCTAGTTTTTCTAACAGTCGTGCCATGAGCTCAGTTAGAGTCAGAGTTTAGACTGTTGGAGTTCAAATCTGTATTGTTTTGACCTGTGTGGCTCACTTAAGGAGCTGTAGCGGGGTAAATGTCATCGGCACTAGACCTCTAATGAGACCAGAGACTAAGGAGAGGCCTGACACCATCATAGACTCTGTGCTGAGAGGCTTATTTGCATGATACCAGGCGACAGCTGGAAATAGCAGAGAACCAGAGAGCCGGAGCCAAGAAAATGTTAAAAGAGGAGAAACTTTTTTTTGTTTTTTTTGAAAGAGCAGAAATGATCTTGACTGTTTATTCAAAGACAGGACTGTGGATGGATTGTTTTCTGGTGAAAGCGGCACCAAACCAAGCATTTGCATTAACGCCTGTTGATAAAAACACACTCACGCTACAGTATGTGGGTAATGTTGACCAATCCTTAGGAAATTTTATTTACAGGCTGCAAAATGGGGGGCCAGTTTCAGCAGGGCACAGTCACTATGGTAACGTGATTTGATCACCAAAGTTTGTCTGGAAGCACTGAGAGGAGACGCGCTCATTTGGCTTTTGGAGAACAAGACCCTCAAACAAAGAATTATTTATTTACGTGCTGGTTTCTTAGGTCAGGTCCTTAGGTCACGCTCTGAGACGCGTGTGAGATCAGGGTTACGGAGGCTGTCGGGGGGACTGGGAGGACTCTCAGAAAGACGACGTTCCTCAGTGAGTTTTCTCTCAGAATGAGTCTTCACAGCAGACAGAATCTCCAACGTCACATAACTGCAGTCAGACCATTAGTTCCCTCATATCAGCTTCATAAATTTGGATCTTGTCTTTGGGATTTTAGAGTCCGCTAGGAATACCAACGTTTTGGTAACTGCAGCTTGTGGTGACGGCATTCTTATGTAGCATTAACCCTTTAATACCAGAGCTTCACCTCCAGTGTTGACGAGCCTTTCCACTGTCGTAACTCTTCATTTGTTTATGCCAGGGCTCAGCAACGTTTATGCCAATTCCAAATTTTCTCCTTAACACCTGTGCCATCACCAACTATATCGCAAACTCTGTTGTCGTTCACCCTTTGACCTGTCCAGGGATCGCCACAGTGAATCAGCTTCCACTGATGCACACAGGCGGTAAGGCAGAGAGTTTTACGCCCTTCCTGACACAATCCTGTATCTTTAAGGCAAAGGGAGACCCAGTTAGGAAGCAGCGCGAAGGATCATGTTTAAGGACCCTCACTGGATTTTAGCTCATTGTTGCCCTGGGAACCAACACCCAGCCAGCTGAGCTGTTCAGCCACCTCTACTGGCTCATATTTACAGCAACAGAACTTTACAACTATTAATATAAAAAACTAAGTGTATAATTTTACTTTATTCAACTTTTGTTACATTATGAGACAGGGCCTGAGTAACTTCCTGTAAGTTATTTCTTTGATGGTTGCATGTTAAATAAAATGTTTTATGCTTTCTCATTGGTTTGCTGTTCATAATCATCATCTCAGTGGTGACAGTTTTAAAACAGGAATTATTACATAATTTCATTTTCTTTATTTTTATTCTATGGTGCGCATCCATTTAAATCGCCTGGTCTTCAAAAAGTGATGTACTTTCTATGAAACGATAAAGTTTTATTGAAAAAAAAAAGCAGTGTTTCAATAGCTGGGTCACAGTGACTCTTTCCTTACGACGCCATGCAGGAACAAAGATCATTGTGAGAAGAGATTGTCCCTCTTTTCTAATCTGAAAAGTACAAACAGACAACAGATCAAGTGCTTATTGTTGCCACACCCCGGCGTGCCACTGTCTTTCCCTCTGCGTGCCGCAGTTGGCATGCGTGCCCTAGGATGCCAACCCCTGGTTCATGCAATTAACATAATTCCAGTGGATTCTGAAGCGGAAAAAACACGTTACAGTTGTGAAGTGTTTACACAATTCACGTAATTCTGCTGATTCTGTCACAGAGAAAAGCATTATTTTCATAACCAGCAGATCAGCAGATTCCCTGTGAACAGGAGTTACAGCATGTCAAAGAGGGTTGGTTTTTTAGCTGCTGCTGGTGACATCTCCGGTGTTAAAGGGTGAATGTAATCAGACAGTTGCATTAGAGGTGGTTCATGGTATGGGAGCCCCAACACCTTCCAAAGAACTCTAAAGCATTTCTACCAAGCTAAAGGAGACTTTTGAAATACTAAAACGTTTGTTAGAAAGATGATGGACAGCGTTTCTGACGTTACATCTTTCTTACTCTTGTTCCATCTAAAGTTCAAACCTCATGGATGTGTAAGTGATGCCGCCTGATGAGGTGTCCATTATCAAAAATGAATGGCGGACGCATAAACCATCCGATGCAAAGCAGAAGACAGTTCACGCCTCCATGACGCCATTTCTGATGATGGACACCGTACTTACACTGCGGTCACTCATGAAAGAAAGCAATGTCACATCCTTTATTTGTAATTATTTAATACTGTCATTTTTAGGTGAAGGTGTAAAATGTTTCATATTATATACATACCACATTCTATGACGTGTTTTCATGGTTGTGCCGGGAACCTGTATCTCGGTCTAACCAACAGGGTAAGTGGTATTTATCTTATGCTCATTTTAAGTTATCCAAATCCTCATTTCAAAGGTAAAGTTCACCTTTTAACGGTTATTTTTGTCCAGATGGTGAAGAAAAAGTTTGATTCAAAGAAACAAAATCCACAAGTAGTTTCCTAGATCGCTTTGATTGAAGAAATACCATGATCTCTGATCATTAAGTCTGGATCAACAAACTATTTCTTCTGTCATTTAATACTAAAATCACTTGTAAACACATATTTCATCTGGATCAAGCAGTACGATAAGCAAGGCAGGAAAACAGACAACTGACTTTTTCAAATTAAAGGCAACATTACTGTTGATGGTAAAATTTGATAGAGATTCTGGCATGTCTACCATAGAGCGGTACGGACAATTGAGACTAAGACTTCACTGACGACTATAGTGTGGAAAACAGGGAGTCTGCGACACCCATACGTCAGCCTTACAAATACTTTCTGATACACCTACCACACACACAAAAATCCTATGTTCTGCTTTCTTTGAGCCTCAAGGAAACTGCAAGACACTCCTGCTCTCTTCTCAAGACGTGGCTTGAACTGGCCGCTCCTCGCTATGACCTTCCACGGACCCGGACTACCCAAAAACGCGCAGCACTCGCATTGATCAAACCCCCACAGGGTTGCATGTGACTAAGGCTTAATACATCTCTTCAGCCACAATTCAAACATTTTTTCTGCAGTTTTTTTCTTGCTCGTTTGTGAGCACATCCTAAAAGAAAATTATGATGTGAAAAATACAAAGAGGACACTATTAAAGCTGTACTGTTCAAAGAACTTTCAGGTATTTGGTTTCAATCTCATGTCCATCCTACACATCCTCACTCCCAAGTCGTCACATATTGACTCATGGGTAAGGAGCCCTCCGCGTCACTCTTTCACGCTTTGGGTGCTCCCAACTCCTCATTTTTGACACGCCGGCTGTTCCGATTAAATCAGGGGTCCAGTTCTTTTGTGGGACGCTGTACCGAACGTGAACCAAACCTGAGGACGTGTCAGAACCTTGGGACGCATCCAGTACCGGTACCCTAGCCTGGTCCGTGTCCGGTACCGATCTGCATCTGGTACCAGGTTAAGGTTAGGGTTGGGGTCAGGGTAGCGGTGCAGTCTGGTACCGGACAGGTACTGGTTTGCGGCCTGGAGGTTGGGGAGCCTTGATTTAATTGGATGAGCCAGCGTATCAAAAAGCGACGAGTTGGTACACCTGAAGCCTCAGTTTTTGACACGGAGGGCTCCTTACCCATACGTCAATTTGTGATGACTTGAGAGTGAGAACAGGTTGGTCCATCGGGGACAAATGTTCTTTGTAAATGTGCCTCAATCATGGAGAAGGAGAGCTGGGCATATCCAGATTCTCAGGTTGTCACACTGTAATTGCCAGAGATCACTGACAGAAAATTCGATCACTTCATTAAAAGAGAGCATATGTGACGGCGGAGAGCTTTGGCACTTGGCATGCAGCCCTCCTCTCTGTGACTCTTCGTGTGCGAGTCTCTAATTGAAAGACCCTCTCTAATTGAGAAGGACACACACTGTATGTGTGTCCGTGTGTGGCATCCAATACAGCCGATGCTACAAAGCAGTAAACAGATGCAATCTAAACATGGGATGCTTAGGCCAACTGATTACAGGCACTCGTACGCGGTGATCGCTGCTGCCAGCAGCCATATGGAAATAATAGCTCTCAGTTATAGGATCATCAAATACTTTGTTCAAAGTAAACTGAGATTTTGTGCAACTCTGGGACTTTTTCTCCCCCAACTTGATTTCCGTTTAGGGATAAATAAAGTGTCTCTGAATATTCTTGAAAGTGCAAAGGTTAGCAGGCTGTTAGTCATCACAGCAAATTTCAAGCAGAAGCGCAAAAATGTACTCAAGTATATGCTGCCCCATTCGTTTATGCAAATTTCTGCAAATGAAATGACTTCTGTGAAACAATAAACAAAGAAACGATCTTTTGTGTCATGATGTGTGGCGTTTGGTGGAGCCACAGGCAGAACTAGCAGACTAAAGGCAGGAAGACGAGTGTTTTTAACTCAAAACAATACATGTAGAAAGACATAAAAAAGACAAACATATAGGAACATAAAATAAAAAAATAAAAAGGATCTAGCCATGACCAATGGAGACAAGGAAAGCAGTTGTCTTCAACTCTTGGCCCCGCCCCCTTTACATTGAATCTGGGACTTAAATGTTATTTGTTCATTCAGGTTTTACCTTTTACCTCCATTCTGCAATCAATAAAGCTTTTTTGAGTGAGCAATTTAAGAAAACAAAAATGTATTTCCTACACTAAATATTATAAATAAAGTAAATCTTTATGGCTAGAGAACAAGGGTCACGCTGATGAGGGGGCATGAACCGTCTGACACAAAGCTTATACCACGGTCACCTACGGTAGAAAGAAATATTAAATCAGTTATTAGTACTTTCATCTCGCTATCTTCCTACTTTTAAGTTGTTGTTCAGAAGAAGCAGACTTCTTGCCATGCAGTGTGACATGCTGTCATGGTAACGGCTACTGAGGCTGCACCAACCTCGCTCTGCTGCGGTGGAGGATGGAGGTAGAAATGCTGGACTTCAGGTTTAGTGACGCAAATCATTTCAGAGAGAAAGTTCACCTCCTAACGCTTGTTTTTGTTGATGATGAAGCAAAAGTTAGTTACAGAGAAACAAAGTCCACAAGTGCTTTCCTAGATCGATTTGATTTGATGAAATGTCCACCATTAACTCTGATCATTAACTGTGGATCAACAAACAGACTATTTCTTTCAATAATAAAAGTATTTACAAAGACGGATTCACTCTGGATCAAGCAATAAGGCAAACAAGACAGACGGTAAACATTTGAAATGAAAGCCAACATTGGTGTTGATGGTAAAATGTGACAGAGATCCTGTCATGTCCGTCATAGACAGTTGAAGGACAGATCTTTTCTTCTGTCTTGTTGTTGTGATGTTGTTGTTGTGGAATAGCGTCTGTCCATCTAAGGTCCAAGTTTCTGTTGTTCTGTTACCAACTGGAGTTTAGACCATGTAGTAATATACAACATTCAGGCTGTTTGACCGGGACATTATCACTTTTTAATGGACAGCCATTAACATTGACATCCTGCAGCCAATCAGAATGGAGTATAAGACCAGACCATGGTATAATGGAATTTTATTTATTTTTATTAAAAAGCATTCGTATTCCTCCTAGAGGGATCCTACATGGATCCATGCTGTCCTGCGGCAGTTAGCATTTTTCGACTGTATTCCCAGCTGATTACTAGGATACTCCAAGGTAAGTCGGCAGACAGTTAATGATTCCTAGAGTTGTTTTAGTAATCTTTGAATCATAGATTCGTGTGTTATAAATCTATGATCTTTCTGACGCCGAAACGAAGCCAGAATGGCCACGGAGCAACCCTGCCTCCTCTTGCCCATCCCGTTGCTGAGAGCTTTCCGTTTACACCCTGTCTCATTAGCTCACAGCCCCTCAAACCCCATCCTAACATTACAAAACGGTGAGCAATATCGGAACGATCCAGCCGTAAAGTTCTCCAGCTCAGACGAGGAAAACAAAGACTACATTACAACCACGATCCTTTTCAAACAGCATTTTTTTTGTCTTTGTCAGTCAAATCCTGACTGTTTATTTTGTAAACCAGGCGTGAAACTGTCGATAAACAAAAGTAAACAAGTTAAACTTTTACTTTTTTTAAGTTAAATTTAAAAACTTTCCATGATGATTGTGGGTAAACTTCTTGAAATATCATAGAGTGGGAATCAAATTCTTAAGCAACAAGGCCTTTTTCCCATAAATCCATCTTATCTGGGCTTACCTGCATGCTCGTTGGTTTTTGTTTCATTAAAGCACCATGATTATCTCTTCTTCTTCCACTTTTTAAGAGATAAACGGTAAATTGAAAGTAATCTGCACTGTGCTGAGTGGGTTTCATCATAGGCCCTTAGAGTTAAATGAAATGTCACATGCTAGGAATGTGATCCAACAGTCTTACATCAGCTGCCTTTCTTCCAGCCCAAAAAGAATAAACTGAATCTCTGATTAAGAATGAGCTGCAATGGAGGCGGTGATGAATAAACACGACATCATGTCCTAGCCTTTGTAGCGTCTATAACCACTCTGGCTTGAAAGGCTTGGCTCCAAAGGGTACAAGCAAAAGGCAGAAATGAGCCCCGGCACGGTCCCAGATTACCAAACCCACAGGGTTCCCATCTGAAGGCTGTGGGATTGTTTAAGTACTTCCCAGGTGTGTGGACTGCCAAAGAAGGTGACGGCCAATGTGTCATAGTCAGAAAGAATGATTTTTTGAAAAGATCACCGTTTCCCCTTTTGTTTCTTAGATGTACATTGCCATTTCTAAAGTTACGGACACACCGGCATGTGTGTATCAAGAACACTATGAACATGGGTTCTTGAACATACTTTTAGCTTATGGCGTTCACATTTGACGGTTGGTACCCAGTACTACTCAGTACTCAGTAGGAAGAGGTTTACTGTGCGAAGTGTCAAAGCGGTGTAAATCTGATGAATCTTGCTCCAGGCTTTTTCTTTCACAGCTCTATTCTGATAAATGAAAGACTCAGTCTTGACTTGTCAGAGAATTCCAGCTGGACACAAACAGCAAAGATTCATTTCTCCCTGATGGTTGATTTTCAAAGGGTTAACCCTTCCATTCATTAAAAAAGACACTACCTCTGTGTCTCTACCAACTCAGAGTCTGCGGTTGATCAACTGGTTTAACTTTCAACCCACGTTGAATGGCTGTGCGTGTTGTACCTGAAAACGCATTGAAAAAAATGCATAGCAATGCGTGAATGCAATAGTTTTAAACCTGGAAACCCAAAGCGTGTATTTACACAAGTTTAAATCGATTTTCATTAGAAGTGGTTGCTTGAACGCATGTTACCGATGCCGGTGTGAACTTAGCATTAGACTTTAGGACACCAAAGAACCGCGATGAAAGCGGTCATCATCAGACAGACAAGTCGGACCTGATCCGGGTCTAGAAAGGACTCAAACAACACAACAGTACTTCATACTGCTCATAAATTAATCACAACAATATAAAAAAGACTCTTAAGAAAGTCAATGTGAATTGAGAAAGGATGATGCTTTCTCAAAAAATGCTTTCCAAAAACAAGGGAATTATTAAAATTGGCAGGCATGATCTTTCAGTGTCTAGACGATGTAACTGTACTTTGACTATCTGACCATGAATGCATCAATCAGCATGTCCAAACAAACAAACATTTCCACCATGTTGTGAAAACCTGTAGTTTACCTGAAACGGTAAATTTTTCACTTCTAACTTTTACTAAAAGGTACTTCAAGGTTTGAAGCTTTAGTCTAGTAAAGAACAACAACCAAGAATGCTGACATCTAGTAACCAACTGAAGTGATAGCAACCCCTCAAGATCATGACTGAAGAACTGACATCATTTTAACCCTTTAACATCAGAGATGTCACTTATATAACACGCTCTTTGACAAACCATAACTCTTTGGCCGTTAACGGAATCAACGTCAAGTGTTCCAAAAGATTCTGACATGGAGAAATGATTGCTGTGTTGGCTTTGCGTCGAATACAACACTTCTGATTTATGCTGAGTAAGCACTTCACTGATGTAGAGTAGTGAATTCCACTGCAAAGCTGCTTTTGTCTGCTTCAGAATCCTCTGGAATGACAATAATGGTTGAACGGTTACGGTAGTCAAAAGAATGTCAACACTGGAGCCAAAGTTCTGGTGGTAGAGGTTTAATCACACGTCAGCATGTCCGGAAAGACAGAATGACTATTATAACCCAGCAATATATTTGATATCTTTAGTAATCAACTTAAGGAAAGTGTGACCTGGTTTCTCAAGGTGTTAGATACTTCAAATATGGATCTTTTTGCCTTTTAGATATCTTTGATTACTTTTTTACACCTATTCTCTGCCAAACTACCTGTGCGAAGAAGTGAAAGCGACTTCGCTTTAGCGACTCCTGACGGGATAAATCGAAAGGTGAACAACACCGATGCCATAATTTAAGATCTAATAAAATCAAGTAGATGTAAAAAAAAAACATTTCTGCACAGTTGCGAATAGAAAATGAAGCCATAAGTAAAACAACATTTTTGAAAACCAGACCGACTGGTTTATAGTGGAAAAGTCCGACTTTTAAATGTGGAAATTTGCTTTCTTTTGCTGACCAGCCTCCAGTGGTCTTTTGAGTAACTGCAGCATGTGGTGCTTCCTGGTTCATGTAAAATTCCTGGAATGGAAGGCGGGGAGTTGGTCCGGGCAAATTACCATCTGCCTGTAGCAGCACAAAAAAGCTGAACTTGCCACAGCGTCAACATGCAAGGCTCAACCATATTTTAGAGCTGTGTTCTTTCCTAATAATGGTGATCTGATTGGTCAGTTTGGGTAAAAGTATATTTCTATTGAGCTCTTTTTTAACGTTTTACCTCCTTACCTTTGGAGTGGTGAAACATTTTGTCATATTCTTTAGTAAAAAGAAAACCCATTTTCAATCTAAAAAGGCAAAGAGCAATGTTTTCTCCTGTAATCACCCATGTATTTACTGCAGATCTGTGCAGGAAAGAAGTCTTTACATCTGAACCTGTCTGCTCCTTCCGGGCTCATGCTGTGCGCAGCCACTTACCTGTCCAAACATGGTGCCAACAACTCGCCAAGTGACAACTCCTTTAATGTCAGCGTTTTAGGAAATTTCTCTCGCTGACTCACAAATGCATGGAGTGGTGTGGCTGTGCGGATTTTCAACGGGAATGTCTGAGTGATCGTAATGAGCTGTAGATGACAGCAGCCATGCAATTGTAGTCGGCACGGAGCCCAATTATCCACCGGCACCTGTCGAAGCCATGTGGGCTTTATGGAAGGGAGCTTTCAGACAGTGTGCTCAGAACCCCCCACCCCCCTCTACAGCATGCTAACGCTTTACTATAAGAAGGTGGTTCACAAGTCATCAGCAAACTGTGCGTTTTTCAGCTTTTTCTTGAAGATAATGGTCATGGCATGTGCTATTTTTTACCCTTGTGATTGACTTGGAGCGTAGCAGGAAATGAATCTCCATTAGACTAATATTCATTCACACCTTTCAACCATGAATACACCACCTACGTTACCTTGGTGGTCTGATCATTAAAAGAAAAAGTTTTAATTCTAACTTTGTAAATATGAGTAGTCTCTACCCTGTTGAGGACTACATTTTGCTTAAGAGAATTTTCAGTTAAATATTGTGCTATAATGTTAAATATTTACATTCTGACATGGCCAGACAAACAGGTGAGAACACAGATCCATGGAGAACCACAAACAAAGGTTTAAGAAAGTCCCAAGAGGTTTAACAACTAAAGACATAACTAATGGGACAGAGACGCAGAGAACTTCCCATGAAACAGGACGAACCAACACTGAAGGCTCATGAACAGTTCCTTAAATGCAGTGTGGTTAGAACAAAGACGGTTGTCAGACATAGAAGAATGTCAACACTAGAGCTGAAGCTCTGGTGTTAAAGGGTTAAGAAAACTGTTATTTTCTGAGTAGACGTTGGGATTTGTTGCTAATGTTAGCCAGAGACTAACTAGAGGGGATTGTAGGTTTGTAAATCAGTATTACTGACAGCAACGCCGACAAAGAAGTGCCGCTCAGTCTCAGGTTGAGCTTGGCGGAATTGTTCCAAAGTGACAGTGCAGTGGATGCAGTTTATTTTTTCCATTCGTAATCTCTGAAATCTCTGATTGGAATTTAAACGCTAAAAATGAAACCTGGAATTGTGCAGTCAAAGTAACTGGACTTTAACTTGAATATTTTGAAAACGTAGAAGTTTTGTCAGATTCACGAGCTTAGTAGTGAAGCAACAGGTTCGTAATGAGAACAGTTTTAAGCAATACATCTAAAACAGAAAATAATCACTGTCTTTCTTTGTGTTTCTAGAAAGCCACATGTTCTTTCCAACACAAATCTTTTGTAGTAAACTAAAGCAGAAAAATACAGTCAGTGATTATGAGTTTTCTCACTCTTAACTGTGAAAAGAGCTTTTAGGTAAACAACAGCTTTCATATTTTCTTTTGTAGCAATAATCTGAGGTGGGGTGGCTGCTGATTTGTGTCGTAAATACCCTCGTAGAAGTCCTCTATCTGCGTTTCTGTGCACGAAAAGGCAGTAGTGGGTCCACCCTCTGACAGCAAGTGCGTCACACCATGAAATGGCAAAGTTGAGAAAAGCAAAGGACTTTTGGTGCAGAGGAATATAAGATTAGATAATAAAAAAAAAAAAGCAGCCTGACGTGGTACCTTTAAAGCAAACAGCCTCTGTTTTCCTTCACCGTTGATTTAAGATCTAAGAATAGTTGGTGGAGCAGAAAAGAACAGGGAGTTTCAAAGAAATCCAATCTACAGATAGCTTTATCTTCTTTATTTACCAAATGTGGTAACCCAGCAGCAAATGAAAAAAAGACATTGACATCAGTAACATTGTGAAGTTCTTGTACTGAGTTTTCTTGTTTTTGTTTGAGTCATATTCAACTTTTTCTTGGAAACTTGTTTGGTTTTCTGCTGACTTTTACTTTGTTACCCTTCACATCTGCTTTTTGGTTGAAATCCCCCACAACTGCTCACCATTCTTCAACATGTCCTTCAGTAGATGAGTCCTCCTTCAGCTGTTCTGGGTGCTCTGTTCCAGTTCTGGATATTCCAGATTCCATTTCATTCTGTTATTTTCGGTTAGTTTGTTTCTTTTTTTTAACAATACAGTTAGGCTTTAGACAGACATGCCTCTGTCTCCTGCAACTGGATCTTTACCATTGACAATCTTTTTTGGACAGAATATTTTCATCTGCTCCTTATTCACAAGGATTGAATAAAGAAATACTCAGACATGCAAATTTAATCTTAAATTTTCAATATGTCCTCCATCATCAGAAAAATGCCACAAGAATACCCAAAACAAAAACTTGTCATCGGAGTAAGAATTTTTTCTTTGAGTACCAAATATTGGTCGCAGACATTGAACTTAAAGTTTTTTCTTTATAATTTAATTTTTTACAAGGTGATTTAAATAATTATAAAACAATAATTTCTGTGAAACTGCTGAAAAACTGGGGGCTTATCCGGGATAAATCACAAATCCAAGCCTAAGTTCCTGTCTTTGAAGGCTGTTCACCCGTAAATGTTTTTTTAGGGACCATGCACTTATACACCAATCTTAGAAATAAAGTTTGGGTTGTAGAAGTAGGGCATTGTTTACATAGCAACTGACTTGCTTGTGTTCCAAGTCCCCAAGTGTTTACTTGATAAAATGACCAAAAATCCAACGTGCTTCAACCTGGAAGTCCAGGTTTGGTATCCCACGCCCAGTCTCTCTCTCATTCTGTAGCTTTTCACATTTCTCATCAGTTTAACAGCATTTTAGCTGGAAATGCCTCAGGTGCAGATGCACTGCTCACAATATTTTAATGAGAAGCCAAAGCACCAGCTGAGGTCAGCGCTACCAGGCAAATGAATAAAGGTTACAGTCAGAGAGTATTCATAAGATGTAACTTTCACAAAGCTGCCATACTGATTCTAGAGTTCAGTTAGGCTGTTTTTCAGAAGCTTTACGAGAAAAAGCATCCTTTTGTTTTGTTGTAAAAAACATTTTGATTACGTGTGAACTGAGGTGTGTGATGCAGTTGTGGCTGCATATTTCAGAGACCAAGAGACATGTTCATGCAATTAAATGTGGGATTTTGGGGGTAGTTTTGCTGTTCACTGTAAGGATTCTTCATCATTTGTAGCTTTGAATCGAGTAGTTTGAAAGGTATGGACCAGGGGCGCCTAATACATTGATCCATGTATTGGACACTCCTAGTCTATACCTTTCTATATGAATCCTTTGAGATTCCGCGTTTAAAACTCTTGCATTTTATGCATCGCTATGCAAGTTTTCCAGTCTGCTTTCAGGCTCTACGTACAAAACATGTGTACTCTGAGTGTGCGCTAAAAGTTAAACCAGTTGAACTTTGACCAATCAGGGACTTGGACTTCGTAGTGATGTATGGGAGGCTTCCTTTTCAAAACACGAGAATGCCAACCATTTGAAAATTGATTATGGAGGAGAAATTATTTTATTGTGGTTTGCGTCCAGATGGAATTATACAACCCTAAGACTTTCACATATAAGAATAGAGCTGAGAAAGAAAAAGCCCGAGGAGGATTTGCCAAATTTACACCGCTTTGACATCGTATTCTAAAAACATGTTCAAGAATACCCGTTTAGTGCATTTCAGGACGTTATTAAAGACAATTCTAAGTGTCGTAGTTCTCTAATCTTTGTCATTCTCTTGTTGCAACCTCGTCTTTTACATCTGCATGGTGGAAATTTACGATCTAATAAAACATTATCTTAATCGTTTTATCCCTACAAATATGTGCAGCCCTGTGGTGTATCGTTTGTTGATGGATTTTGTAATAACTTGACACAATTTAATAAATTATGCCTTTACATGGCTTGAAAATGCAATAAAGTCCAGTCAGGCAATCGATTCTGTGAAAACATTACAGTGTGACATTATCTGACATATCTCCATGTGAGAAGAGGCACTTTAAATGATGATCCAATAACATTAAAAGCAAAAATAGAAGCTGCTGAGGCTCTGGTTCACCATATTAAAAATATCCCGCCTCTCTTCTTAGTTAGTGCCATTTGAGGCTGCACCCCAAGTCAGAAATGAGCTGCAACTTAGACTTAATTAGTACCATTAATCAATAATCAATTTTTATTAGAGAGCAGGAAAAAAAAGTTGCGTTTTTATCCCCTTTAAATTAGTGACATAAATCATGTCATGTCTTTATTCCAAATGGCTTCCAGTGACAGCTTTTACCTTCCATCAATTATGCTGGATGACTTTGTGACACGAGTGGATACCGAAGTGCCAACCGGAAACCCAGAATCAAAAGCTTTCTCCTTTTACCTGGAAAACTGTGTGGATGTTTACACCTATGTGTCATTTTCCAGTTGTAAGCTTTAGTAGAAAGGTAGAAAACCTCTATGCAAGGATAAACCATTTTTTCATATTTGTACCAAGATCAGAATTAAAAGGGCCTCTACTTTTATTCTTTACTTTTGTTTTCTTTCTACTTTCATGAACTAATGTGAGACAACAAGTCTTCAAACTGGGTCAGAGAGATGGAAGAACCACTGGAAACGCAGGAGTGAAGCTCAGCGTACCGGAGAATCTCTGAATGATCTCATGAACCCAAACATGGAGTCGTAGCTGACACATCAGTAAACGAGGCGAGTCTCTGCTCTGTTGAGATGACAGGACTCCTTGCAGCGTCTCTTTTGGTCTCATATTTGATTCAGTTTGGTAAGCACTGAGACTGCAGCAACGAGGGCATGTCTGTACTTTGACCGATTCCCAACTCTGCGCGCATGCGTGCGCGAATGCACCAGTTACTCTGTTTTTTTAAATATTAATCTCTGTTTCATTTAACAGAGGGAAAACGTCAAAGCCTACAAAACAAAAGTAACAAAGTAACGAGAGTTTCTATAGTCCAGTAATTTCAATTTATTACCAAAATTTGAACTGTAATTCATTATGTTACTGCGTTACTGACAAAAGTAAGTACATTACAGTAATCCGTTACTTTGTAATCCATTACCCCCAGCATTGATGGATGGTAGGGTGAACTCACATTACTCTGACATTTACACACACAAACACCATGACTGGTGTGCGTTACAGTTACAGCCTTATCTCGCAGACGTTGTTGAAGACCTCAGGCTCTCTTTCCTGAGGATTTTCTGAACCCTTGCCGCTCAGCTGCTCGTTTTTGCCTCACAGTAAAGGCACATTGACTCCTGCAGAATTTGTCCTTTTGATGAATTTGACTCCAAACCTTATTTTCTCATTCCACTGACCTTTGGTTCATTTTAACTCTCTGTGCTCATTTTAAACAGGCTAACGACAAATAGACTGAACACTTCACTGATCCGGCTGGTTGGAGGTTCACCGACCGCCTCTGAGTTGTTTTTTCCTCGGCTCAGCCGCTCCTCTCGCATGTTCTTAGTCTGCAGTGAAGACTGAATAACTCACACACACTGGAGTCAGTGTGTCTCTGTCGTTTTCATACGGCTCACATTCAAAACGACCCCATGAAAGCTACCTTACTGCACAAATTAGCCTGTCACTTAGCCAGGATTATAACGCTCATAAGGGCAGACGCTAAAAGAACATCAGCCAGTTAAGACAGAGATACATTTAAATACACAAAATGCATTCAATCCCCCCCCCCCCAACTCCTACACACCCAACATTGTAAAACTTCAAATGAAATCTAAGTAAGGATAAGGATAGAAATATTCATCCGTCTCAATACTGAAGTGAGGAAGTGATGTTTGGGGATTTGTCCACACCAGGCCCCCCCCCCGTGATCACAGGACGTCACCGTTGGATCCCCCCGATCAAAGCAAGCAGACAGACCCAGGAGATCCCACTGCAACAGCCATGTTCCCAGAGAACGCTGAGCCACTGATGTGGAGGACCCCCTGAAGAACAGTCTGGAGTTAAAACATTAAATGTAAAGAGAACAAAATACATTAAAAAACAGAGATGAAAGGAAACCTAAAAGCAACTAGGACATGTGGAACCACGAAATGTATAAATGACTATGCAATAATAACGTTCTAAACTGATGCAAGAAACAGCATTACATAAACTACTAAATAGATAAATTAGATAATGTACTTTATATATACAACGGGAAGAAATACAGAAAACCTGAATAGAAAACTCTATAAACCTAAAACTGATGCCAAATGATAAATCATGTTTATTGGTAACAGCTGCTGTTTTGTATTTTTAATTTTTTTTATTGTTTCTCTCCCTCTTTCCTTTCAGCTCTCGATTTAATTTCTGAATTTTCATTTTTTAGAATTAATCCTAAATTTTTACTGGGGTGGCACTTTGGCTACTGGGACATGGTTGGTATCTGGTTAAAGAGGTTTCCACTGCAAAACAGTGTCTGTTGTTGGCCTCGCCAATGTCATCCCTCCTCAGATGTAGCAAACGTTGGGAGAGCGTTATTACAACTGCACGACGCAAAACTTAAAAAAACCAAATCTTTTTCAAAAAATTCTAAAAACTGGTTTAAACACATTATACTTGTACATTTCTGAGAAAGTCACTCCCAGCATTGGTTTATAATTGATTTTCTCCATGGACGACACGATTAGCAAACAAAATTAAGACCAACATTGCTTTTTTATATAAATTAAGACCACTTTGGACCCTTTGATTGTGTTTAAATGTAAAGCGCTTCGAGTTACGCCAAGTATGAGAAGCACTTTTTCTAAATAAAGTTTGATTTGACAAAGTTTGATTTGATGAATGATTGAAGTCCCACTAGGATCATCTTTCGATCTATTTTGAAAGTGTTCCCAGTGGTTGTTTTAATCATGATGATGATGGTTTTAGGCCAAATCAAAAAACCTGTGTTGTTTTCTAGGACATAGTTTCAGGCGTTCCTCCAACAATCTCTAGCTGACGGTGGATGCATCTCCAATCAGGGACGATCTATTGGAGTGATCAAGGTCTTTTGTGCTTTTAATATTCAACAAGGTAAATATGCAACAGCGGGTAAAGCTGGTGTCTGGATAATGAACAGCATGTTTTGGGAATCCGTGCACTGATTCATTAAAGGTGGCGCTGTCACATCTGAACAATGGCGAAGCGATCATGAGGTCAAAGCAGAGTCCTCTGCTCTGCTTTTTCTAAGCAGCCTCTTTCTTTTCAAGCAAGGTCAATCAGAGAACTTTATGTTTGCAGCACAAGTAATACACATGATACTTCTGAGTGCTTTACAGAAAAGAATATCAGGGGAAACAGGAAAATGACTAAATAAAGTAGTAAACAGATACATCCAGAAAGTTTCTCAGACGCCTTGATTAAGGCTCATTTAGAAACGTTTAAACTGGAGTTAGGCGCAGTGGGTGCGTTTTGTTTGTCTATGATCGTTTAATCAAATTTGTCTGTGATTGACAGATTACCATTGAATTGCGAGCTCCACTTTATCCTTAATGTTCAGGTGCCTTAGGCAGCTGCCCTTTTTGCCTAGGGCACCATGCAGCCCAAATGCCTTTTTTGTGAATAGACAGCAAACGCCTGTTATTCTATGGCAGGCATGCTGTTGTGTAGCACCTTTCAATCAAAAGCACACCGCCCCATTTTAGTGTAATCTTTAACTTAAATATAAAACAAAATTAATCTCTGAATCTCTCTTATTTGATATTATAAGGGCCTATATCAAGCAAAATCTTTTTTTTGGCTTCTAAATGTGTTACAAAAGGTATATTGATCTATTCATGCATCTCTGAGTATTCCTCTAAAAACCTGCGCTCTGAGCACCAGCCCCTCCCAGACCCACAAAAACAAGCGGGTTCTCACATTGTGACGTAAGAAAATGAGAACAGCCCCTTCCAGGAAGAGTCTGCTGCTAGCACCGCCCCAAGGCTAACACAAACACGCATTTTCTCAGCGGAGCTAGCGGTATTCGTTTAGATGATTACCGCATTTGATATGCACAATATGCACACACATCTTTGAAAAAGATATGTGGATGTTGTTTGTTTACGTGGGTGAAACACAGACACGCTGCTGAGGCCGGCTCTAGGATGACGTCATGAAATGGGCAACACCCACAAGGAGAAACAGGTTTCTTGGAACCAGCGGGTACTTCCTGTTTGGAACACTGGGGTTGTGTGTGTGTGTGTGTGTCCTTCAGTCCAGTTGTCTTAAGCTGCATTCACACTTGATGTGATTCACGTGACGTGGAAGTAAATAACTTTCAGTTGAAATGATGGACAAAAATCATCATCTAATCAACGATGTCCCATAATACCTACCTTTTCTGGTTTCAGACAAAAAAAATCAGAAAACAGACGTCATGTGTAGCAATTTCCAGAAATCAAAACAAAATGCTAAAAAATGATACAAAAGAAGAAAGTTTTGCCTTGTAGGTGTGATTGGGACTTCCAGGCCACTGTAGTGTGCTTGTGTTTCCCACTTTGTCATAGAGTCATCACACAGAAATGTCCATGTTAAGACACAGATTTACTCCCATCATTTTTCTTCCCCTCAGAAGATCACAGCCCGGCTAAGAGGGATCAAATGTGGTGTTGAGTGATAATAATTGGCTAACAGAAATACTAGCGCTCAGAAGCTAATTAAAGAGTATCATAATCACCTGTCAGCTCTTGAGCGTTTGTCGGTGCAGCACTGAGAAGTTTCATTAAACGCCTAAGAATAGATTCCCCCTGTGCACCGACGCATCACTTCTCACCTTTTCCTCTCATCAAAGCGCCACAGCCAACTCTTCATGTTTCCCTCACCGACTTATTGGCTGCAACTAATCCGAGATGAGAGTTCTTCGGTTCCCGATCGCAGAGACTGCGCATGCGAAGTGAATCTGAGCTTGTTAAAGTCTGTCACACAAGCAGACATTTTGAGTAAGTTGTAGTCAAGCTAAGAAAAAAAAAAAGGAGGGGAAAGGGAAGGGGCTTTGTGATTGCTCTTAAACACGGGTATAAACTTCTCCCTTCCCTTTATCGGCTCTAATCCTCATGGCTCTGCGGCTCTCACCTGAATTCATACTCCGATTTTCTCCTTGTTGATTCCTGCTCCGGATATTAGCATACGGAGCTGCAGCCTTGACAGCTTTGTGTGCGAGTGCCGCACTGTTTTGATTTGCTTTCCCCTCTCAGAGGCTTTGTTCATAAGTGTTTATATGCTTTTCATTTCTGCACATGTTGAGGATGCGTTGAAGTGTGGCTGCATATCTCCTCACTAAAAGCTGGATTTAAAGTCAATTATGCCGGTGTAGACGAGCGACACAAAGCCAGATTATTTCTCAAAGAGAACACATCCTGGCAGCGTTCAGACGCTTTACCCCGTCTGGGACGAAGCAAAAGATGCATAAATAAATATATTTAAGATCAAAAATGTGAAGGTGTGCCACTCAGGCACTGACTGTTTGATGGTAAATGGAGCTCTAACGCCCAGCATTTTATGGCCTTTTTCTTCAATAAAAATCCTTTGAGAAAAACCTTAAATATGTCTGCGTACACAGACGACATAAAGCCGCTGAGATTTTTTCACATTTTGTTTTAACATCTTTCAAAAAAATTGGCAGTACAGCCTTACTAAACCTTTTAAGGAACTTTCCAAACCCTTATGACGAATGTCTAGTTACAAAAGCGCTACATGCCCCCTGGTGTTTCCTTTCTGGACTGAAGTGATGTCTAATACGGAAAGCGTAAAAATCTATTTCTAAATTACCACAACTTTGTCTGTTGGGGGTCAGTCTGCTCGACCTCCTGGATTCCCAAAAGAATACTTTGGACTTGTGGTGACCGGATTCATGCCGGATGAAAGACTTCTTCTGAGGAATTGGAAAAGTCCCCACAAGCCTGAGCAGAAGGACTGAGTTAAACTCACGACAGACGGAGAGCGCTTCATTAAAGCCTCGCTGCTCATATAAATAATGTCCAGGGTCAAACAGGCCGTGAGTGGAGTTGTTTTACGTCATCACACTTCCACTGTCATGGTGTCATGCCAGGTGTCATGTTAAAAGGATGATTACTTCCTTTTTTCGGTTTGGTTCTTTTTTTTTTGTATAGAATCTGTTACTTTTGTCAGTTGTGGGGGGGAAACAACAAACAACAACAAAACCTTCACTGAGCCTTTTAAAAACCCATTCATGACCTACAACCAATTTTACTAAACCGTTTTAGAATCTTTTGAAAGTCTTTGCAGGAGTTTTACAAAATCCTTTTAAAGATCTTTTCAAGACAAAACTGTGGAATGATTCCAAAAAGTGACGTTTCGAGCGAGCCCTTACCTTCCACACAAATGACCACTGGAGAGTGGTTTTTCAAAAAATTATTTCATTTTTCTAATGCAGCAATTCACTTCCAGGACCAATTTTAAAACGTTTAACAAAAATGTAATCAAATCAATGATTTGTTTTTCTTCACTAGGATTAAATATGAACGTTTTAACATAACTAGTTTTTGGATTAGTTCATTAAACAAAATGGTAAAAAATTCATCATTTATTTTCAAAGGACTGTTTAGCCAAAGTTTTTATCAAGGCTGAAAATCCATAAAAAATCCAGGGTGTCCTCTACATCAATGCGCTCAGTATGTTTTATGAAAAAAAGGCATGCTGTTTTTCAAAGTAAAAGCATTTTGCACTAAAAGTTGCACCAGGAGTCGTGCTTATGTAAGGTTCAATCACGGCCTTCAAGCAGGTGTTTGTGTGAGCGAAACAGGCCTTGATAAATAATATATGACCTGGAGATGGTTTTTCAACAGTCAGAGATGCCGTATGGTCTATTAAAACTGTTTGCTCTACACAGGACAGCTTGTGTTTTACAGCATCTCGCTCTGACAGCTCACTCTACAGGGAGCAGGCTGTTTAAAGCAGAAACCTGGCATGTGCACGTATATGAGATCTGAGGGGCTGCGTCTGTGACTGCAGTCATCAGGAAAAGATTCCCACTCCTGTAATCCCATTTTCTTGCAGGAACCAAATGTATCCCAAACAATGACGCAGTAAAGAACAGGCAAGTTAAATGTGTTTTCTCTGACTGAGAAACAAAAACAAAAACAAACTCTCATCATCATCTTCATTTTAGGAATTGAAATGTTTCTCTTTGGGGTTCGTCAGATTGGTGGCAGGTTCACTCTGCTTGGTTTGATCTGCGCCGCGTTTGTTCTGACAACAACAACAACTGCATTTTAATTTTATTTGAATACTGGAAAAGTTTATGAACGCTGTAATGCCATGTCAGCGGCGTGAGCAGGACCGATCATGATTCTGCCTGCAGCGCTTCTGGACTACAACCGCCAAAAAAAAAAAAAAAAAGATTGGGGGCCAAAATCTTAAACATATATTTTTAAGTTATCATAGGATTCACAGAACCATGAGGTTTGGTGCGCATTTTGCGGCAAAGTGTGAAAACTGGTGATTTTTACATTTTGTCTCAAAATTTGAAAGTAAAAGGTTTGTTTTCAGTAGTTTATAGATAGTAGTGACATCAAGTGTTGAGTGAATACATGGATACAGATGGGGAGCAAGACAATAACCCTCATATTAACATTTGAAACATTGATGTTTATTCAAATATTTTTTGCGTTTTCCGATATTTCCACTCTCTTGGCTCTTGCAGAGCCACACTCTAGTTTTTCAACAGATATGTGACCATGATCCTACAGGTACGTGCATTTATCCAAACAAAGCCTAACGACCTTTGTTTTGTTGTCTTCTGATTACATGTATAATGTTGCTGTTGCTACAGAGACGCACTCTGTCGGGCCTGGAAACATTTCCAATAACATCTCAAGCTTAGAAAACGGAGGAGGCTCTTTAGTTATGTGATACACTTTGTCCAGGTTCAGAAAGATTGACATTTATTTATGCTTCAAGTTTATTTCAAGTATAAACAGTGTACCAGATGTGATGGTTCTGTTCAATACACAACATGTATACAAACATTTGAAAGTTCCACTCCCATCATTTTTAGGCGCCAAACTGTTCCCTTTTGTGCACATCTTTTGTGAACGTCCTTTTTCAAAAATCTGTTCCTGATTCACAAAGATTTGAATAAAAAATTTTGATCTTAATTTTCTTTCTTTATATATATATATATATATATATATATGTGTCCATTATTTTGAAAAACGCTACAAGAACATGTTAAAAACCCCATGTAGGTGGGCCTCTGGTAGATCCCAGTTTACACTAACACACCAAACAAAGGTTACACCACATTTTTCCTAGAATCACACAACTATTTCTTCATTTATTGCTTGGGAACCATCTTTGATCAGAAAGACAATAAGCAAAAAGAAGAAGAGCATTTTTTTCCGGTTGTATTGGTTAGAGAGTTTTAAGCTTTGTCTTGATCTTCCCTTTCATCATGTGCATTGCTTCCACGAACCAATACAAACTCTAAGGATCCCTGGGTAGTCTGTTTGCGGTCACACTGAAGTGAACTGCACCAGCGTTGACTTTGAAGCTGACAAAACCCTGGTTTTTAGGAGGTCCGAGGCCGACTCTTTCATACTCATCACTGCTGCACTGCAAAAACAAGGCCCTTAGAAAGAAGTCAAAAGTTTTACCTCATTGGTACATTTTCTGTAAATACTGTATACCTTCCACTAGTGGCAGGTCTCAAATTGAGGTTCCCAATAGCCACCGGGTCTAACAGGTAATTGTTACATTAGACGGCGGTCTCTGATAGCGGCCGGGCTCCTTTAAGACCCGCCCACCTTCCCTGGGTGCTGTGCACAGTCATGCAGACGTGGCGCGTCTGTGAGATTTGTGTTGTGAGCCATAGACGCTCATCACTGAGACAAGTTTTCCTCAAACTAAGATTATTTCGCTGTTGAAAAACTGTCTTGAGAAGATTCTTTCTCTTTCAATTCAGAGAATAAACAACATTTTTTCTTGAAACAAGAGGGTTTTTTATTTTTTATTTAATTCTGTTTTTGCCGTGTGTCAAACTAACTGAAAAACCCAAAGATCCATTGTGTAAGCATCTGTAGATGAGATGATCCTTTGACTTTGGTGTTGAAACACAAAAAAGAAATCATTTGTTTTTGATCTTTTAAAGTATTTACATGTCTGTCAGTAATCTGAGAAGTTTACAGGCAAATTCACGTCATCTATGGTTGTGTCATCTTATGGTTGTGTCATCTTATGGTTGTTGTTGGTTGAACCCTTCTGGGGTTGTGGGGTTGCTGGAGCCTACCCCAGCCACTGTTGCTGCAGATTCCCACACTCTTACAACCAGGGTCAGTAAAATCTCTGTAATTAACCTATGAAGCATGTTTTTGGACTGTGGAAGGAAACCGGAGAAAACCCACACATGAACCAGGAGAACATGCAAATTCCAGACAGAGAGATGTCAGCCAGGTTTTGAACCAGGACCTTCCCACTGTTAAGACTGTCAACCACTATTCCACCGTTCAGCCATGGAGAATAATCAAGATTTGATTAATTGCTTGACAATGAAAAAAAAAAAGTTAGAAATTTAGATGTTAAGACAACTAAGAACACGACTAAAAGTAAACGTCCTCTCCAGTGGGAATATTTCTGTAAATATTTTCTAACAAAATCCCTGATTTTATTTTCTTGTTTTTTACTTTGATTGAGCTTAATCTTTTCCTATTTGACTATTTTGTCTTTTTTTTTTTTTTTTTGGCTGATATGCTAATAGAAGTCCCTCAAATCCCTTAATTCTGCAGTTCAGCAATCATCTGATTTCTGTTGCAGCTTTTATTGTTCAGGGTTTAGTTCCCCTGGAAAAAAATGTTTTTCTCAAAGCAAGTTGGAAAATATGGAATCCAATATGTTTTTTTATTGTTGTTAGAGAAAAATCCACCAAGAAAATCAGTCTTGGAACGAATTCTTAAAATAAGCTGTGATTGGCTGCACAGTGGCGCAGTGGTTAGCACTCTCGCCTCAGAGCAATAAGGTTCCCAGTTCAAGTCCTGGCTGGAGGGCCTGAAACAGTATCACCAATGGGGGACCTTTCTGTGTGGAGTTTGCATGTTCTCCCCGTGCATGTGGCACCGGCTTCCTCCCACCATCCAAAAAAATGCTTCATAGGTTAATTGGTCACTCTAAAAATTTTTCCTAGATGTGAATGTGCATGGGTTTGTGATTGTGGCCCCTGCAACAGACTGGCAACTAGTCCCCTGCCTCGCCCATGAGTGGCTGAGTTAGGCTCCGGCAGCCCCGTGACCCGGAAAGGAATGAAATGGTTTAGAAAATGAACGAAACTGTGATTTCTTTAAGATTAAATCTTAAAATTAGCTATAAAATATAAAAACAGCTGTGCGTAGCTTAGCTGTTTCTGTTAGTTCCATCCATTTTCTTAGCCCGCTATCTATTTTGGGGTCACAGTGCTGCCAGAGCCTGTCCTGGGTAGTGATGGGTCAAAGCAAGGGTGCTTCTGGACAGGTCCAGGGGCTGCAGCGGGCGCGCCAGCCTTGCCTATCCCAGGAATAAACTGCAAGGCTAAGTGGGGATCCCCACTCTAATATGTAGCCGCTGGCTGGTGCCAAGGTATGCCAGAACGATGCCTAAGAATGGGGAAGCAAACTCTAAGCAAGGGAAATGTACCTTGGCACAACAGCGGGACCGGCGGGCGGCAGCAAGGGACGTGATCCCTCCGCCGCCTGCTTGGGCGTTTTTTATTTTCTTTTATCATTCTCCATTTAACATCTCTCTCTTTTTTACCACTACTTCCACTTCTGTTGCATTGTTTAGATGCTCTGCTGTTGTCGCCTGTCCAAAAAAAAAAAAAAAAAAACCAGCTTTAAATATCTTTTATTTCCCAGCAGAGCAACAGTATCAAGATAATTTTCCTGCCATGGGATCAATAACCTTCTAAAACGTTTCAAGTGTTTTTGAAATCTACAAAACACTTGGCGGAAAAAAAGTTTAGCTAATTTTTAAAACTTCATGTTGAGAATAACTCAGAGTAAATCTCAGTCTGATTTTAAATGAATACTTCTAGTACTAAATAAAATGTCAAATTAATTGACTACTAACTCTTTATAATACAGTTACACTATGTTCATAGAAGAGACAGTGCGTAAAAAAGGTGACTTTTTTCCTAAGTGCTCATGTCAATATTTTGTTTCTAACATTGTTCTGACTGACTTACCAAATCACCCAAAATATCAAAACTGAAAATATCTATATCTCATTTAATGACACAGCAACATTTTTGTGGATCACATCATAGGCTTTAACATCTTCATTAAAAAAAATAAAAGAATGTTCCTTTGATGTAGTGGGCTCTACAATGTTAAACTAGAAAGCAGACATACATCTTTTGTGAGATTTAGTGGTTTTACAGTGTACTGAGGAAACAGAGATCATTTGGTTTGATCAGAAGTTTCTGTTATCTTATTTTTATGTTTTACTTTAACCATCAGTTTGAAGAGGTATTACATTCAACGACACACAAAATACAAAATGATCTCCCTGTTCTGAGCTCCCAGCAACAAGGAGCGGAAGGGGGGGTTGCTGTGCACCAAAAGTCCCGCCCACAACTCGCAGGTGAGTTTCTGATGGACTCCTGCTGCTCTGCAGGAACAGCATAATCACAGACCCCTGGGAACATTTTCAAACCAGATGAAAAGATGCTTGGAGTGAGACTTTCATGAAATCAGAGCTTCAAGTTTGGCTCCTTTCAGGGAAGTAAGGGGGGGGGGGCTTTCAGTCAAAGAAAAAAAAAAAAGATGGAGACGGTTTGGCTGTTGCGGTTTGGGCCGAGAGCCGCCTCTCAGATAGCATCTCTGCGTTCTGTTGCGGAAGGTCGTTCCGGTGGTTAACTCTCCGAAAGGGCACTCAGCATCGGTGTCAGGTGACGGCGCTGATATCGGCTCCGCCTTTTGCTCAGCTCACCTCCGGTCCCGGCAAAGTGTCCCGGTCATACCCCTGTTGGTTTCACCTGGTTTGTGTTTTCTTGAAGCTCCACAATTATAGGCCACGGTATGCTCCATGTGGTTGTAAAGCCGTTTTTTTTTAAACCGACCCGTAGATAAATTTAGGAGGCTGTCAGCTTCATTCCTCTGGATACCTTCTGAACCAAATATGGACTGCTGTCCAGAAATAGCCAAAAAAATGCTGTAAGGTTTGCAGAACTGAGCCACTTAAGTTTGGATTGTGCAGCTCTGCGGAGTCTTTGCTGGAGGGTGCCGCCGCACACGGGTTTGATAAGAAGGTCGTGAAGACGGAGCGCCAAAGACGGTTCCTTTTATAGTCCTGGGTTCATACATCAGTGCCAGCGCGGCCCTGACAGCTGTCATGTCTGGTTTATGAAGTGAACTGAGCAGGATTTGTGGCAGATGCTTAACAGAGCGCTTGACAAAGAGTATAGATGGGAAGAGGGGCGGGGAGAAAACTCCCTTGTTTGACTTGACAGGGTTGAGAGCTTCCCTCCTCGGCTGTCAGGAGGCAACATCTGTGTTGTTGCTGAGTGAGTGATGTTTGTTCTGCGATGGAGCAATCGCCTCCCTGCAGCCGCGTGAGGTGACAGTCTCTGTCACGGTCCACGGCAGGATGAAGATAGATGGTGGGGGGTGTGTGTGGGGGGGGGGGGGGGGGGGGGGGTAATCCTCTGTATCGAATCAAACTGCAGAAACAGAGCGGCAAAGTCAGGATTTTTTTCCCCCAACTCGCCGTCCAGCCCCTCCTGCCGGCCTGCAGCCTATTTGATTGTGTGATTCCACACTCGCCTCTCACTACAACTAAAACTGAATCAGCTTTTAAAGGGATTATAAGACTTTACAGCTGCTTACAAATTTGTTCTTTGGGTAAAAACACTGCAGCTTTACTGTCGTTAAAGAGTCGGAAAAGAAGAAAAAAAGGTCAATGAAGTACAGGTTTGTGTTTCGATCTTCTTTACTTCTGTCTGCCGCCACTTTTAGCTGCTTGACATTTGTCCAAAAAAACGCATTCAAAACCTTGACGCCCCAGATGCATGTGGGAGGAGCTACCACCAAATAATTTCAGCCCGGTCGCCACGTGTGTGTGTCTCATTCCCAATGCACGGAAGGCACGCATGTCGTTTAGAGATCCGGTTTCTTCATCTTGAAGAGCTCCACAAAAACATCGATGACCATGCCTGCACGTCTGGGTTCATGAGGTCATTCAATGGTTCACCATCTACTGCAGGAACTGCGTCCGAATGACGCCGCTTTCAGCGGTACTTCTGTCTCTCTGTGACCCAGATTGATAACTCGCTGTCCTGCATTAGTCTGAGGAGGGAAAATTACAAAGAAGAAAACAATTAGAGCAACTTTTTATTGTCGTCTTGATGAAAATGAAAAAAACATCATACAATTCAAGAGAACGATCACATTCCACCCATGTTGGGGAGATTTTCTGATCGTGCCACTGAACATGTCACATGCTCAAAGCTGAGTCCCTGATAGGCTGACTCTGGACACATCACAACACCCAAATGTGACACTCAAAAATGTGCTGCAGGAGCTTTGATCAAGTATGTACATTGACTTAGCATGAAAACTGGACACTCCTGACACACGAATCGCGTTTGGTGTAAACACAGCTGAACATCCGGTTGGGGGGGGGGGGGGGGGTATGTTAAGTCACTGTACAGACGTGATCAGAGGTGTGGATCCAGCATCGGGCGTCAAACCCATTCTGAAGATGCATTTATAAATGACTGAACAGAAGGATGAATAAAATGGGAATTCCAACTGACTGTCCGCATTTACCCACAGAGAACAGGAATCTAAAGTCTCATTGGTATTTGAACAGTGTGCTGCAGAATCACAGAAAGGAAGAACGGAAATGTATTTGAAAAGTCAGAAACTGAGATGAGTGAGATTTTCCGTATTCCAGGTGTTTTGGATGACCTTACAAATTGAGCTCTCTGCACCAAACCCTCCTTTTCTACGCTTTTGAGCAAGGCATCTCTGGCCCAGTTCTGGCCAAACTAACTCTTTTGATCTGGACATACTTTGACCCTTGAACACTGGTGACGTCTTAATAACACACCCTCTTTGACCGTTAAGCAATCAACGCAGAGAAAAGCAGCTTTTTATTTTGGATTTGCACCCATACACAACACATAACGTTGCGAAGTCACTTTTCTCTGCGACACAAACCCCTAGAATTTTATAATTGCAAAAGTGGTTGAAGAGTTACAGTAGTCAAAAGTTTCGGTGCTAAAGGGTTAAAAAATATCCGGACAAGATAAGGAGTCCAGCTATCACGCTTCCTGTACTGGTGTTCCACAGGGCTGCGTTTTTGACCCCTTTGTGAATAGAAGAACATTGTGATCAGATGAAAGAGTTTGTCAGTATAGCATAAAATACAGATGACACACCTCTTTATGGCTTTTCTACCAGATAACCTGGTAAAAATGTATTGACATTTTTAAACCTAACACTCGGCTCACAATTGGAAACAATCAGAAATGTCTGCCACATGTCTGCCAGTCAGTGACTTCATCTTCATAAATCTTCATTCTCTGTAAAATATCTGCAGTCGCTTTAAACTTTCTTTGTTTCCGTACGAAGCGCTAAAATGTGAAACTGATTTTCCCTTAACTTTACCCCCAACAGTTCAAACGGCAACTGCAAAACAATACTGCCATCATAAAACTGTGTTTTTTTCTAAATATAATTAATAAACATGAATCCACCATGTATGCAGAGTCAGTCGCAGCATAAAATGCAAAGTGAAACGTGGGAACAGCTGTTGCAGGAGAACTCTTGCTGTTATCTGTAAAATAAGACTGTTTCTTTGAAGGAGAAGACTCTTCTTCCGTTTCCTCACTGACTCTTTTCTACACAAACAAACTTTCCAAATATGCATGTTTTTGTTAACTTTGCCAGTTTGAGGGTTTCAATTTAGCGGTTTTAAGAAGGTCACATGTATTGAAGACGGGATCGAGGAGAGTGACTTGCAGGAGTCAAGAGTGGGTCATAGACTGATGTGCTGGAGAGAATCTGCTACTTTTACATAATAAACAACTTGTGTCAGAATCAAACAACAAATACAACAGAAACAATGGAAGCTAAGTATCTTTTTGTGCTCCCGATACCAGGTGAGCCATTGACCGGTACCGGCCAATGTCCTGAGAAATGAGGGCCGCTGCAACTAGTCTTTAAAAGGTTGATGTAGAAGGTGTTTTGGTACTCACCTGAGTAGTTTCTACCTTTAAAACGGGTGATTTTGCCAACGACACACTCTTTGACTTATCTGAACTCCTCGACCCTTAATGCGATCAATGTGAAGGGTTGGCCCGTCTTACCATCATGTTGAACATCAAGAGCACGCTGAGGATCTACTATTCTGTTAATGATTCCTGCTCTTCTTTATGGATCGGATGTTTTTAGTCCATCCGAACATTGAATAATCTGATGCACCTCATGGATCAAACTGGAAAACAAACAGATTGTTGGACGTGGATGTAATCAACTGAAAGCAGACTTTCTGAACATGCTAGCTGGCATCTGAAAGTGAGTTATTTATTCGTAGCTAACACTAACTCACATCTGAGGCGAAGGTGTGCTGCAGGGCTGACACATGGGGAGCTTTGGTCTGCGCCCGAGCTCATTTCTACTCTTGATACAGTTTGCTACAGAAAAGCTCATTTGAACTTTGGTGCTGGAAAAATGTGATCAGGTAGACCTGAAAATGAGGCCTTAAGACTCTTCATAAGAACATCACTTTAAACATTGAGGATAGGGCCCAACTTTGGTGCACAAGATCAATCTTTGTGTTTGTTTTTTTTAGCTTTCACTGCTTTACTAACCTTTATCAGGCGTGTTTGCATTAGTGTGCAAACTCCACACTTCAGTGTGAATGCAGGCGGCCCATCCGGAGGCTGGAAACGCAAAAGAAGAACAAAAGTGAGGGTTGACTAAGATGCTTTTTATATCAGAAAATCTGACGAAGTGTGAATCACAAAAAAGCTGGAAACTGTCTCTTCAGTAAAGGTGATGTGAAAAAGTGAAAGCTCTAATTAAGCCTGTAATTAATTCCTGCACTCCTTCTGGTCCAGAAACAGTCTGAGAGTGTACTGCCCCAAAAGCAGAAACTTTTGAAATCTATCCTCAATTCCACATTTTCAAGCAAATAAAACTACATAAAGATGCAACATGCTTCTGCATTTCTTCTCCCTAAATGGAAAACATGAAGTCACACCGCGGGTGAATGTGGTCTGTCCTGCCAGGGTCTCAGTTACAGGCATGTTGCAGGATTGAGCTGCCTGAGAGTGATCAGTGTTTCTGCAGGCAAGACTTGGAACTGAAAGCTTCAGATGTAACTCTGTTAATATCAACCCTTTGTCATAAGCGTGCAAGTGCAACTTCCATTAGCCTCACGAATACTTTACGATGCACTTACCAAACGCACAACAATCATTGGTTCCATTTTTAACAAGCCTCCAAGGAGCTGCAAGACTCAACGGTGCTCCCCTTGAGATAGGGGCGTAAGAAAATTTCAGTTCACTGAAACTTCGTTATACCTCATTTGGCAATGCCTGTATCGATTTAAAATGCTGCCGAAGCGATATTTAATCAATCAAATCAATTACTTTTGTTTCCCACCTAAACCCCTTACTGCGAGTTGGCAGCACAGCACACGGAGTCTCTTTGGGCAGCTCTACACCGCACAAAGGCAACAACAAGAGCACCCTGCAGAGCTTCGGTCACAGTGCGGAAGACGAAGCGGGCCAAGGTTCTGCTGAACTTCACAGCAAAAGGTTCTATTCATCAAACTTGATGGGTCAGAGTTACATGTAAAGGCTCTGAAAAAAGACGTCGAAGAAAAAAAAGAAGTCGTGGTGAGTTTACTACTCCGTGTGAGAAACGGAGAATCAGCGCTGCAGTGTACACCGTCAGAAAAAGGAAATAAAGTATTTTAGCCACATTCAAGCACTCACCATCGCCCTGTCAAGCTGCTTCACCACACTGAAAGAATCTGTTCAGGCACATTCATTGTTTTGAAAGTATTGGTCCGGCTAAATTTTATTATTAGAGAATGGGTTTCATGTTTTCTATCATCGTGCTATTACTGGTCTGTAACGAGTATCTGAGTACTCTGATGCTCAATCCGATCCCAAAATGTGAGTAATAGTATTAGTGACGTTCAAGATCACTGATTCATGATCTTTATAAAAATCATTGAGTTTAGTAAAAATTCAATTAGTGAATGCATGGTGCTATCACCGGAAATAAACAAATCTTCAAAATAAAGTGTCGCTGAAGCTTCCTATTTTCAAAGTAAAACTAGTGAGTGCGTTTTGTAGTTGAAAAAAAAAACGAGACTGAAGTTCCATTTACTGACATAAGTTCTAAGAAAACTAATTTACTAACTGGAGCTTTAGCCCCTGTGTTTACGTTCTTTTTCTCATATAACAGATAAAACTGGTCATATTGGGAACAAGCTTGATATAATTTAAATTTGTTTTGTGCATTTAATCAGCTACAATATAATGCAAAAACTCTAAAATCTTCTCAAAATGTAAATATGTTTCTGTTGAATTCTTGGCAAACAGCAGTCAGCTAATGGGAGGGAGAATAAACTTTCAAAGGTTTCTTTTTTTTTTTTTTTTCCCGTTTTTCACCAACATTTGCTATTAATAGGCCAAGGTTGATAGAGTCCTTCAACAGTGTGCTAATGAAAATATGATGGGTCTGCAGAAGCCTATCAAAGTACAAAAATAAATGACACATATGGGACAACAATCAGCACAGAGGTCAGACTGTGCTTTGAGTCCTCGATTTCATTAATGTGTTTGCCGTTTTTTCCCCATAAAACCAAAGATGCTTTACTTTTCCTGTCACACCGTTTTAGCTATGTCTCAAATAGAGGATTTTCAAATGATGACGAGTTTTGAATCCTTGATTTCCCCTTTTAGTGCAAAAAGACACACAAATATATCTGAAATTAGCAAAGATTTTCTTTGTATGTTAAATTAAGAGGGCTGCACGGTGGCGCAGTGGTTAGCGCTCCTGCCTCACAGCACGAAGGTCCCAGATTCAAGTCCTTGGCTAATGAAATTGGGAATAGAGTCATGCATGGAGGGGTTTGTGTCCAGACAAATAACCATATTTAGTGGAATTTCTACACTACAATTATGCTATTCAACATGCTAATGAGTAATGACATGAGGAAAGCTACCTGAATATAAGCTAAATTCTTTTTATGTAAACTAATTTTTCAGAGAAAAAATTGAAAATTTTGGTTCAAATACTCAATCTTAACATAAAACCAAAAGATATTACCCCACAAACTAACCAACAAACTTTAATTAGACAGTTGTTTCAGTATTTTTCATGTTGAGTTTTTATAAACCAAAAATATCTTTTACAAATAAGACCCTAATGCCATTACATTACATTTGGACAATAACAGAAAAATCCATGATCGTTAGTTATGTATTTGCCATTTTTCATAGTGCTGAATGTTGCTATTTATTCAACTTGAAGCCAGCTTGATTGTACTCAAATACATTTAAAATAATGTGCAAAAGAGATCAAAGTCTCATCTGTAGATACATTTAAGCACACGTGTATGGAAAATCCAAATGGTCAAATGCAAAAATAACCATGGATTATTTCTCAAAAAAGATACTTCTTAGAATTCCCTTTGCACATTATGAGGCAAAATGGCAAGCAACTCTGCTAATAAGAAGTCTGTTGAGAAAAGATAATACAACCTTTGGTTAAAGTTTTAGCAGTACTTCCGTTCGTTTGCATCTTCCTCTCTTTGCTATACATTTCGTGCTTTGTGCTTTTGGGAATCATCTACATATCATTATGTGTTTTACTGAGGGCCTTTTCTGAGGAAGCATACATTATGCATAAAATACTTAGAGACTTAATTAAAAATAAACTCAGAGCCTTTGTAGACAAAGTCAGAGTTTGAGCTGCAGTTTGATGTTCTGAGTGCCAAAAAAACTGCACTTTGGAAAAAAAAAAAAAAATCTAATTTATTTTAAAGTTAGGTCACTTTCTCACTCATTATTGTTTATTTTAATTTTAGCTAGTTTATTCATAATGATGTATAATATAAGTGATGCTAATCCTGCATATTTTCCATATAATTTTTATTAAGAGTCGTAAATGTTCATTGAAATTATTTAAATCTCCACAAAAGGAGGGTTTTTAACCTGTCAGCCTGTCATAACCTTGGACAAATAGGTTTCAGGACTGTTCTGTTCCTTTTAGCTAACAAGCTAGTTGAAACTCAGGTGGCACACATGGTTTTGCCTGCAGCCATGTCACTGTGAACAGCAGGCTGAGATGATGCAAATGACGGCTACGACTGAGTCAAGACAAAGCTGTTTTTATCTGTAACAACCAACCGTGAGATGTTGTTAATTCTGTGTGGAGACGGCAGAGTCACCACTACAATCTTTTGTTGACTGGATAAACACCTTTTATTTAACTGCAACTGACATTTACAGAACATATTCTACTTTAATTGTTTAAAAAAATGAAACTTTGAGTGCTAAAGGTTGTTTTTTATTGCAACTGAAAAATCAGCAGCTTTTAACCCCCTTCAGGCTGTTTATGTCACTAATTTGCAACTCACCATTTAATCTAAACTCTAATTTAACCTTCGCTTGAATAGAAGAAACACTGAAGAAGACATTTTTTTTATGAAATTGGGAATAGAGTCATGCATGGAGGGGTTTGTGTCTAGACAAATAACCATATTTAGTGGAATTTCTACACATAAAATGCACAAAAAACACTAACACTGTTTTATAAAAAAGAGAGTTATTTACTCTCTTTTTGTACTTTAAAATGCACAAAGTTAGCAATACTGAAAGGATGAAAATAAACAACTTTTTAAAAATTGTTTTTAACAGAATAAGTCATTTTCTCAAAATTCTCTAAGGTATTGTCATTGTCAAACAGTATTTAGTCTGGCACTGATCAGAGCTTAGTGTGAAGTCTTGTTTTGTTGTCAAAGACAGGCTGAGTGGTTCTAATACTGTCCAACTGTTTATTTTGACCCTTGTTTGTCCTGCCTCTGTGTATTTTGACTCCTGCCTGGTTTTTGACCTTGTCCTGCCTTGCCCTTGTCTTATCTCGCTAATAAACCTGTTGCAGATGGATCTAAATGCCTCTGCGTCACAAGTATTAAGTATCAGTTCAACTTTTTCTAATGAGTTAAAATCTGGCATTAATCTTTCCTCTTTTTAGTTGTTTTATTTTACAATTTAAAAATATAATTCTATCCTCTTTTACATATTTGATTATTACTTGACTTCATTGTATGAGGAATATCCATTATTTATCCATTAATATAGACTGGCAATGAGGTCAATGCTGACCCAAGGAAAGATTAAAACAAAAAGACATACAAATAAAAAGGACTTGCATTTTCTGATAAACCCTGAGTTTGACAAAAACCTCACAATGCACCTTTATATGTGAATTAATTCTGATTGTGTTTACTGATGCCGAAGTGATTGGAGAGGTACGTGATGCTATTTCAAAATTTCAGTTATTTTACAATTTACCAATAAAGTTGGGTGTTATTGTGACCATGCTAACAGGGTTAGACTGGTTTTCTTCTTTTTCTTTTTTTTTTTTTAAAAAAAGAGCATTACTAACAAGGTTGGGAGCTTTTGTAATCGCAGTAATGTGTTTTAGAGTTAGCAGTTTTTTTTTTGTTTGTTTTTTTTTAACTAACAAGGTTAGGAGTTATTGTGAAAACACTAAGGCAGCGAGCATGTGTTACAAGGTTTCAAGGTAGTGTTGTCACAGTAAAGTTTCTTTTATTCATAGTCTTTTTTTTTGTTTTGCAAACAAGTTTAGGAATTGCAGGTATAAAGATGCTCTCTTCTACCGTGGCTAATGTGTAGCATGGCTAAAGTTTTAGAGTTAATGTGAAAACAGTTAAAGTCTGACTCTTGTCTTGCCAAATGCACCTTAGTCTACTGTGCCTTATATAAAACACAGTAAGTTTGAAAATAGACCAGTCATTGACAATGCAAATTGTAATCCAGCGCCCACTAAAGTGCAGAAAATACGGTTGATGGGATTTGTTTTAGAAATATTGTATCTTAAAGTTGAGTTTTACATCATTTTTCAAATTGTAAACCAAACTATTATTGAAAATTGTTGCTTAATGAAATAAACCAGTTTGTCTCACTGTTCAGGAAGGCGACTTTAATAAAGATTCTTTCATTTGTAGTCTTTATTCAAAGCAAAACAGTTGGTAGCTCCCCTCCTCTGGAGTGCAGTAGATGCTGGACCTGGCTTTTATTGCAGAGATCACGGGTTCCATTGGAATGAAATGGAGACATTAAAGAGACATCAAAACACTTCAATGTATGCTGTCACAAAGTGTTACACAGTCAAACACTTGGTGTAAAGCAGTGACTTTATTAATTCTACCTAATTGGTCTTAAAATTTAGCCAGAATATCCCCTTTGTGTTGATCCATACTGGCCTGGTTAAAACACACTGGTGTCGTGTATTTAACTGTTCCATGGACGGGACATTGTTTGAATCTAAAGCTGATGAAGGTGAAGAAGCAAAGCCTGCAAGTGAAACAAATGCCTGACGCCAAGGAAACCGTTGCACCAAAGACAGCGTGGCACAATAGGGGACAGCGAGGGGCCATTA
Organism: Adrianichthys oophorus; assembly: GCA_036245035.1. Lineage (NCBI taxonomy): Eukaryota > Metazoa > Chordata > Actinopteri > Beloniformes > Adrianichthyidae > Adrianichthys > Adrianichthys oophorus. The sequence continues at coordinate 1,171,271 of BSAI01000191.1, read as the reverse complement.
ATGGAATTGCTCCCATCCACAGCAGCCAACAAATGATGCTGCAGCGCTCTATCATCAGTGACCCGTTTTTCACACAAACTCATTTAAGTAAATTGCTTGGAGATGGTAACTGGCCACCATTTCAACCCAGCTTCCAATTCTGAGGCTAACAGGAACCTATACGCCCATCCCCATGGACATCACACTGATAACATAAAAGTTCAAGGGAAAAAAGTACATGCTTCAGTAGTCCAAGGTTACCACATGTTCACGGTTTGAGTCAGCCATAAGCAGTGTAAACCTAAAAACTGCAAACAGGAAAACAATACTATTTTGAGATTGTGGTATACTTGGATTGTTCTGTTTGCTGCAGTCTATCCTGTGCAGATGAATAAAATTGCAAATGCAGTTTTAACTTTGCTTTTTAAGAAAGCACTTGTTAGACATTTAATAGTTCAACTAAGATTTGAATAATGAAGATAGAATACAATTTAAAAGTTGCTATTAATTGAAACAAATGACAAAGACAGATGCTTAGACTGGATACTTTGTAAAATACAATTTAAGATCAGTAAGGATTTCAAAGTCAGTTTAAAAAAAAAAGAAAAGAAAAAAACCCCCACAAAGGTCTACAGTTGCAAAAATAGTGTTAAAAAGTGCAAACCTAAACTATTTGTTTAAACACAAAAGTGGCAGTATCATAGTTTTGTTCCATTTTAACTTAAGAGAAAAATTTTGCATTAGTAAGAAAGCAATGATAAAACTCTAACCTCCCTGGTCTAAAATAAAAAAAGAGAAAATGCGCACAAAAGAACATGGCAGTTCACCCCAAAACTTCACTTTAAAAAAAAAAAACTAAACAAACTAAAGAGAGAGTGGACCTGAACACAAAACTACACCACATGCCACATACGCCATAACAAAGCACAGCAAGGCTCTCCTCTCATCAACCAGCGGTCCACTTGGTGCTTTTAAAGGCTGCCTCCATCAGCTTGGGTCCAATGGAGACCACACCCCTTCAGCACCACACCTGAAATAAATGAGAGATAAGCACACAAAGATCCACAAAAACACAAAGTCCCACTCTGACACAGGAATAAAATACACAAAACACAAGATAGAAAGAAAAGAAAAAAAGCCAAAACCAAATACAGCTGGGGCTGGAAGTGTAGATTACAGGGAAAAACATGGTCACATGAGTTATAAGGTGGTGGTGGTTGGGTGATTGATAGTGGTGTATCTTTAAAGCAGAAAGATTCCTGGTGCAAATTCCAGTTGTGGTCTTTATTTTTGGAGCCTGCATGTTGTTTGGGGTATGCCAGATGTTTGTTGTCAGATGTTTGTCAGATGTTCTCCAGGCGCCAACAACCCTTGTGGCTCCGCTAAAGCTACGTATACACACCAAGCATTTCGAGAATGCGCCGTTAGTCGAGAATGTTCACACTGGACAAGCAGGGAGGGGATTCTTCTTCTTCTTTTGCTGTTATTTACTAGCGCTTACAGTAACAGTTGGAAGAGGCTTGGTGTGAAATGTCACAGCAGTGCAAATCTCGTAATTTGAACACGAAACAGAAATGGTTCAATTAATTGCTAGCAAGCTTGCAAAGGTGGAAATGGATCACCGTCATGTCAGGAGAGTGGCCTTGATTTACCTTTATCTGAAAAGCGAACACAACATCGTCTGACTCGTCACTTTGTTTGGGTTCCCTTGGAAAACCAAATCCATCCGTCCTTACCAAATCCGAGGCCCTGAATGGTCAAATGTATACCTGGTTTAACTGGCAACACGTGTTGAGTGGCCTTGCGTTTTGCATGTAGAACCTACAAATGGTTGTTAGTACGCGTGCTACGCGTGAACGTGAGAGTTTTGAATGCAGCAGGCCGAAACGCATTTATGTAGACTTTTCATTAAAGTGGCCACTTGAACGTCCTTTGCTGAAGGCGCTGGGAATGTTGAATGATCTGTGTGTAGAAATCGGATGATGAGATCAGTTTGTGTCAACGTTGCGGCAACCTGAAAAATCTCACATTTTGTTGTTCAGATGTGAGGAGTAATCTCTAAAAAACTTTGCACTGCTTTATGCCCCACCCCCACCCCCGAGAAGTTTTGCTTCTTGAAACTAGTTGGTACTTCCTGTTTGGATCACTGAAGGAGAGGTTGAGGTCACTCTGTCCAATTCTCTATATACAGTCAGTGGTTTCAATGAAAAAATGATGAGTAATACACAACAAAAAAATGGATGATTTTGAATTACTTTTATTCTTTGAAGTACATGGAAAATATGCTGGAGGTAGAAATTCACACAAGGGGCTGCTGTCTCTGCTGTTTAGGAGTCACTTCATTATGATGCCAGTGTGGTTCTGGGAAATCTAACAAAACCTTGATAAATGTCATGTTGGCTTGGCAAAAATAAACTTAATTACACAAATCATCCGAGATCCCGGATGAGGTTAAGGCAATCTATATGCCAATGTGGCAGGTAGATCAGAAGCACAAGAGGTGCTAAATAAGGCGTAAATTCAGCTTGTAACACTGTATGCTCTGGCCATATGATATCAGGCCTATTCCAGTAATTACTGGATCGCTCATGCATCCTTGTTTGAAATCTGATCATCGCCTGTCAGCGGCGACACAGCGTGCCAGATGGTTTATGCTGTGTGGCCTTGGCTCCACTCATTAGCAGGAGGGGGTGTGTAGGAGATGGTAGGAAGACGGATTAGCCACAGTGGTCTGATCTCCTCTCTGCTGTAGAGCCATTGAGCTCTCTGGGGTAACAGAGGGTCTTCACCTTCAGTCCACTCAATCCTCTGTCCAGATTTTTAAAAAGAGGAGGTAAACAAAGGGTTGAAGCGACAGAGATGTAAGCTGCATTTAAAGGCGTTTTTTTGGAATCAGGAAACATGATGGGGGTGGGAGTTTAAACGCACAATATTTCTTTGTTAGAATTCCCTCAAACTTGAATTCAAAGGGTTATAGAAAAAAAAGGGAGTCGATTATTTGACTCAAGGAAAATGTTGAATTAACCATCACCTTTTTGCAGTTTTATTTATTCAAGTATGACATGGTTGGTGTTTGTAAAGCAGACATGTGGACCTGCTCTTTGGGACTTGAGATGAATATCCATGCCTCATAAATCAAAACACCCAAGTTTGGGGGTTGCAGCCCTGAGTGCTCCAATCACCATGAGCACCACCGTCACCGTCATCTTCCAAGCTTTCTCCAGTTCTTCTCTGAGTCCCTGGTATTGCTCCGTTCATGTTCCTTCTTCTTGATGTTACCATCACTTGGTTACTTCCACATCCACCACTACAGCTTTCCTCTGTTCTTTATCCACCACTACAATGTCTGGTTGGTTCACCATTACCATCCTGTCCGTCTGTCTCTGGAAGTCCCACAGGAGCTTTGCTTTCTCATTGTCTACCACTTTTGGAGGTGTTTCCCATTTTGACTTTGTGGTTTCCAGTACATATTCTGCACACATGTTCCTGTATTCTATTTCAGCCAATTGGTTGTGGCACTCCGTGTATTGCGTTGTAACCGTGCTCAGTTGGTACTAAGAGACCAAAAGACCCACCGTGACACCACCATCACCATCCTGAACCGTTGAGACAAGACGAGATGGATCCATGCTTTCATGTTGTTGATGCCAAATTGTGACTCTACCATTTGAGATTTGCAGCAGAAATGGAGACTCATCAGACCAGACAACTATAATATTTTTATGACCGGTGTGTATTTGACTATGTTCAATACAGACATCCTAAAGGATAATAATCAGCCTTAGTTCTACTCTAGATGTATTTGGTACACACATACCTAACCCCATCTAAAGTTATTCCAAAATTACTGTGAGACTCCCCATTTTCTTCTTTTTCTGCTTATTGCTTTCCTTTCCATGGATCATTTTTGCTCCATTTCTTTACTTATTGCTAAAAAAATAAACTGACTTTCACTGAGTCATGTGAGCTGCAGTTCTTTTTAGATTCTTGTTCTTTTATGTCCCCCTGGAAGAGTCCTCGTTTTGTTCTTGGAGTCACTTTGGTTTCCTGGTGTTTCCGGGGACAGTTGTCCAATATTCCAAGTTTTCTCTTATCATGAATCTCAGTTTATTTATAATTTATAGACAATATGTATATACAGAGCTCTAAATTAACTCCTGCCAAATGCGGGAAAGGCTTTTATTTGGCGGGTAGAAAAACTGCCTCACTATCCACTTTGGAGGTGAGACATCATCTCAGCCACGGGACTCAAACTCACAACCATGACTTTTAGGTGTCTGCTTTCCCTCCCCACTTGGCCACCACAAACATTAGTCCTGGAGTTTGTTCAAACATTTCATTCTGACTTTATTACGCAGATTTAACACTCAGATTCACCGCAGCAGCTGGTGCATTCAGTGACTGCATGGAATTTCTGCGCTTTTGCGCTCTCACCATGAGCTCGCTATTGCTGCATTCAGGTGCGCTGGTAATATCTAGCATTTGCTCACACTGATCCCAGCCAAAACAAATACACTCTCACCTGTTGCTCCATGTCATTGTTACTTTTTGAAATGACTCACAACTACAACAAACTGATCTGTAAGAACACACACAGTGAGGCTGAACGTTACACTTTTTTTAATATATGAATGTTTTTTTCTATGAATGACATAAAAAATGTGATTGATAGATTTCAAGCATAAACTGGACCGCACAAGACAAAAAAGAACCACACAGAATTATCAAACTCATTACTCATGCAATGAAATGCATTGATTGAAAGAAAAAAAAATAAACAAACAAGAACAACACACTTAAGTCACATTTGTAACGTTCATTAAATATAGTGATTATTAACTAAAGTCAAGTAGAGCTTGATGATTTGTTTGAAAAGGAGTAGGAAGAAGCGAACTTAAATAATCCTACCCCTACAGAGTCACTTCTTTTGATAGTTTGTAGTTTTCATAATCTGGTTCTGATCAGATCAATGCAGTTTTTTCCAATTAACTAAATAAAGAGCACAACTGTTTTACTTTGAACTACCCAAAATTATTTTTCCTGAGAAATACTTGCTAGTTACCAAAAAGTTAATTTAGAGTCCTGTGTGTGTGTGTGTGTGTGTGTATATATATATATATATATTGATCTGACTCATTAACATTTGCCCTTGTACATATAACAGTTTTAAAAAAAGACTTCCTGATATTTGTTAACGTGTTGCCTTATTCCTTGTGTCTTTTCCAGAATGAGGGAACGATACATGCAGATCAAAAACAAAGCAACTCTACTTCTAATGGTGCTTGTGATGAGTATCTGGGAGATGTCTGTGCCAGCAGAGGGAACAGCAGGTGAGTCCAGAACTGCTAAAACATCTGCTTTGGTTGCCATCATCACTTTGCTCTCAATAGTCAAAACTTCAAACAACAAAAAACCCTTTCAATGGCGGTCTCACATGAGAACGACAACATTGTTCCTCAGAAATGTGCATTTAAAATGTACTGCTCAAGGACACTGTGGCTGATCACAGAAGTAATAATAAAAATGTTTTAAAAGTAATGCAGACTAGAGAAATTGAACATGAACGATGAATAACTGAAGAAGAGTCACTTGGATTCAAACTCACTGCTGTCTGTGCCGCCATGTGACTCACAGTTGAAGTTGTATTACAACATGACACAGGAATAAGTTAGATTTATCCAGTAAGTTAGTCTCAACTGCCCTTGTGGCTGGATGTGGGCTATCTACAGGGAAAAAAAAAGGGTAAATCTGGAGGTGTCCTGTACGAAAGTTTACCGACATTTGTTTCCAAGTGCATGCTGTGATTGGCAGGTTGTAATGAACATTTAAACACTTTAGAGTCCAGCAGGCATATCACATGCACACCCCGTTCGTTCTCGCACCTCACTAATGTCTACAGTGTGGCCTTAAGGTGCCGGACGACAGCATCACCCTTAGTCAGAAGCGTTTGTAGCTTACAATTTACCTTACGATACACTTTCCACACACACAACAATGGTACCTTCCATTTTCATGACGTCTCTTAAGGTGGCAGCACGAGCCTCAAGGAACACACCTGCAATGCGGCCGCTCCTCTCTGGCAGCACATGGACTGGTGCATGTGACTGAGGCATTCCATCAGATGTTTAGAAATTCAGGCCAAAGTGGGGTTTCTTGTTTTTGCCCAACACCCCTGTCTAACCCGGGATTTGAACCCACTGACCACTACTTTGAATTACGGACACCCTGTATTGTCAATGTGCGCACTGAAGTCAGTTTTTATTTTGACTAATCTTGACATTAATAAAAGTCGTAACTCTGTCAAATCAACTTACAAAGGAGCATATTCATCCTTTTGAAATATAGAAATAAAAAAGAAGAAAAATTGTTTTTGAAACTCCTGCCAAGAGTTGGAAATGCTAAGCAACTGCAGTTTTATGCTAAATAATTCTCAGTGTGGTTGGAAATCATTGTTTTTCTCTGGTCTATTGTACGCTAAACCCTTTAAAACCTGCGCTGGTGACACAAAATAATTCCCTTTTTTCATTCCGTAACTCTTCAACCGTTTCTGCAATTAACGTGATTCCAATGGATTCAGAAGTGGAGAGGAGCAGTTTCACAGCAGTATGGAACACTTTAACACAATCATTTGGTTTGGATTAATTGTAATGCTGTCATGCCATTCATTTTGTGACCTGTATTTAATTAACATAATCAATCGATTTTAACAGCAATGATTTTTGACCTTATACTGTGAAAAGCCTCATTTGGAGGTATTTCATTTAAACTTTGTGACGCAGTAAAAGATCCAAATAAAACTAAAAAGGTGGTTTTATGAATGTTTTCATCAATCAAAAAAGACTTCCAACCTTTTCTTTGACACCACCGAGGGGTCACTTTTTTCAGTTTTAAACAATTAAACAATTAAACAAAAAAAACCATCAGGTCCAGAGTGCTCTGATTTACCACATCTGAGAACTTCCTACTGTTCTTTTATAAACAATCAAAAAATACTGAACACAGACTTCTTATTAATATCATAATTCAAATGTTGATTTACTTTATTCCACAATTTGCTACAACAACAAGACAGTAGAAAAGACATGAGAGCCATTTTATCGTTTCCTTTAACCAGTTTGGGTGAATTTGATCATTTTAAAGACTGGGATGAAGAAGAAAAGAAATAGAGAAGAGAATCTTAGGGTGTATTCAGACTGGACACATTTGGTCAGCTCAAAGTGTTCGTTTCTCCTGATAATCCAGAACAAATGTTCAGTCTGAAAGTGAATCCCGGTCCGCTCTCTCATCCTAAAAGCTAGCTTGTAGTTCAACGATGAGACACAGAAACTTATCAGAATGTGGTCAGGTGAATGCAGGCTGGTTAAACCCACTTTTAATGTTTTACACATTGTTTCTCAGTGTTTTCCCGACAATCTATATGCCATAAACACGTATCATCCTACCTTCATGCTCGACATCTCAGCACTGCAGCTGCTGGCATCCTCTGAGTTAAAGCGCACATGCAGTCTTCTTGCCAGTAGCCATCTTTCAGAATGTTTTCACTGGAATTCAAATTCATTATTCAAACAAATTCTGAAGTAAAGATTTTCTCCGTTGCAGATTCAGCTGATTTATGTTGATAGTGTGAGCACTTCCCTACTGTAAAATGTTACACATATCAGCTCAAATCGGCTTCTCTCCACTTCAGAATCCGTTGAATTTACGTTAATTGTGTAAACAGTTGAAGAGTTACGGTAATTCAAAGAATGTCAACACTGGAGCTAAAGCTCTGATGTTAAAGGGTAAAAGGTAAAACAGGAACAAAAAGTACCGGTTTGCCAAACACTGCATATCTGTTACACTCAGCCTGCACACAAACTTGCTGCAGACTGCTGGCCAAATGGGATTCTTTATTAAGGGTTTTTACCTTGAAGATGCATCAGCAAATAGAACTTTTACAGCCATGTTTCTGTCCTGAAGAAACAAACTGCATCCACTGCTGCCTGATATAAATATTTGGTGGGAACAAGAAATGACTCTGCCAAAGAACACACCAAAAGTATGCCGTTGTTAAATCACAGAAATTGCTGTTTCTAGCTGACAGATTTTAAAATTTCCGTCATTTATTAATTACGGGACCAACTCTGATTTGTGCTGCTCTACCACCATCACCCCCCCCAAGTCTGCTTGGTTTTTCCAAATAAAAGATCTTTAGGTTAGGTCAGATTTTATTGACACAAACAAAAAGGGTTCTGGATTAAGTTGTGTATTCACCACATAGTTAAAAAAAAATCCCCAAAACTATAGGTTTCTTTCTTCAAATAAAGAGCACCACCCCTTGCTTTAGCACTGAGTGTTGGTTCTGAGCTTTACAGCTGTGTGCAAGCACTCAATAGAGTGCTCAATAGAACGCCTCAAGGGACTCTGGAATGTTTGGAAGCTGTTTGGGTGGGCTTTCAACAGCCTCTGCAGAGTTTTTAACGTCTAATTATAGAAAACAAAGTCAAATTAAAAAGAGTTTACAAGTCTTTGTCAATACAAGAATAGTCAAACATCAGATGAGGCACAAAGAAGCACCTAAGCTTCTGTGGAAAACAATTCTTTAGGATGACAAGATGCTGATCAGGAACCAATCAGCAACTCTTCATCGACAGTTCCCGCATCCCTCCAGTTTCAATAGAGAACTTCTATCATCATCTCTAGATGTATTACAACCTTGAGTTTGAGAGGCTACAAAGAGAGATCACTCAGCAGAAACCACAGCACTCAGGAGGTTTCGCTTGAATCCTTATCTCTCTTTATATTGAGTCTTTTCAGTGGTTACTAGCTCCAGGTATGTATGCAGGTGGTGAGTTTAGTGTACTATATCACTCAAGAATCTCTCTATATACACTGTTGTAAATGTTACATTGAAGTATGACCGCCTCGATGTCTGACTTTTATCCTTGATTACATGCATCAAAGGTTATTTCCTTGCACTTTCTCTGGTTTTTAATAAAAATGACATACTGTGGGTAGTAATAGAAACCTTGGGCAAAAGGAAAACACCGTCTGCTCCCTTGAAAGACCAATAGCTAACCAGCAGACATGGTTCAAGACCCCCAATCCCATCGTGGCAACCAGCTGTTTTTGAGATTGCCTCTCGACTTGCGATTGTGTCACAGAGACTCTGAGATGGCTCATGATCCGTCACTCCTGCAGATGAAGTGACAGAGGTTTCAGGGGGAGAAATCAGTTCATCAGTAACAGCGCCACAATTTTACCCAACACTGTTTCCCTCCAACGGCAGGCCTTGTTTTTCTCTGCTCACAATGGCTGCGTGTGCAGAAAAGCCAGTGGCTGCATTAACATTCACAGCAGCTTTGTAAAGGAGACGAAGAATGCACCGTTTGCAGCTTTACCTGCGTAATTTTGGCAGAACGTGTGAAGAAATCAGTCCGCTGATGGCAGCTTTCAGCTGCAGGAGATCCACCAGGGAGCTCCAGCACAACTCCTGTCTGGCTTTTAGATTGGCAGTGTAATAGTGACATATCACACTCTCAATTTTGTTTTGTCTTTCATACTCTCTGCATGTAATGGTCTTTATTTTGTGTCTATAGCATGAGATAATTCAATTTCCAATCAAAACAAGTGTTTTTGCTTCAGTGAACAAATGCAGTGAAGCCAAATCCAGAGGAAGTTGTGGATTTTTTTTCTTTCTGGTAGTTTGTGACATCTTGCATCTATTTTTTTTTTTTTTTACTTCAAATGAGGTGTTGGTAGAAGAATTTCTGCTTAAATTTGATGGGTTTGATATACAGGTCATCCTGTGACCTGGAATTTCCCAAAGCTTTTTCCAAACTGGAATCCGATAACAAAATCTTTTTTTTTCTTTTTATGGATTCACTCAAAAGACAAAAAACAGTTGTTCACCATAAATAAAAACAAAAACATTGAAAATGTCCCCTACCTTCGCCCACGAGTAACCGGGTTAAGCTCCAGCAGCCCTTTGACCCAAAAGGGACAAAACAGTATAGAAGTTGAATGACTAAACATTAAAAATCTTTTTTATAAAGGAAGGAAATTTCTTTTTTTATTTTTAACTGCTCTTTTGATTTCCAATTCTATTTCTACAAAAATAACAAACTTTAAAAAAAAAAAAAAGAATCTAGGGCTTTAAAGAATTTACATAGCGAAAAAAACTGTAGATTAGTATTTCTAGTCTGAGTATCCGATTTTAGTCAATGTGTAATATTTATAGCCTCATTTTCATCATCATAATTATACAGTAGTGTAAGATATCTTTATTTTTGCAATTATGATGTTCTCCTTTGTTAAACTCCTTTTTACTTTGTGTTCAGAGCTGACTGCTCTGTTTTTTCCCTCATCTTTCAAGTCAACGTTTAGAAACACTGTGAGCAACCTTTAGGTTTTATTTGACACACTTTTTCATGAACAGTTTTACAACTGCTAGCATGTGTCGGATTAGTACTAGCTTCATTTAGCATAAAAAAACCCTGATTTTTGCTCACAAAGATGCCTGAGCAATGCTTAAAGACTCTCTGTATTGGTTTGATACACAGATCAGTGTTAGACAGTTAAACATCACATAACCATAAAAGCACCAGTTGGGTTAATGGCCTTAGCAGCTTAACTCACAGTTCAATAAAGACCCATGTTCTTGCAGCATTTTTTTCATAAAGGCAGACATAAATAATATAAGATTTAAACAGCATTTCTAAATATTTACCGAATATCTTCCAATAGGAGCCGGTGCGTTTATTTAGAGACCGGTGTCCATTGAAGACCGCTGTTTATTCCATCACAGACAGAATGGTGATGGTTAATGGGTTCATTTTGCATAAAATTCTGTCACAAAATGCAGAAAATAACAGATGAACATTTCAGGATTTATTGAAATGATGAGAACATTTTATTCTGTTCTTATTAGCATTGGCTGTGAACGTCAATCTCCGTATCAAAAATCAGTTTCACGTTCATGTCGATCATTTTCCTGGAGACACGAGCACCTTTTCCTTTGCTCAGTAATCCATGTTCAAACCAGTTCCTCTAATTTGTTGCTGCTTTCTCTGATAACCAGAAACCAGGTTTGCTCCTTTTTTTTTCTTACTGCAGCCTCTCTGCTGTTTAGGATTCACCGCAGGATTGATACGTGGAGCAAGCAGCTAATGTTTTTAGCCGTTTGCTACACGGAGCGATCTCTGTGTTTATCTCATTCACTGTGCACGAAAGACATAGATGATGTTAAGAAATCAGGCTGATTTATTTCAAAGAGCTCTACAAAAACATCAGTGATCATGCCTCAATGTTTGGGTTCGTGAAAACATTTAGAATCTCCTACAAGCTACGGAGAGGTTCTCTCCACTGTGTCTGAACAGCTGCTTCCGCTGTTTTTCCGTCTCTCTCTTACGGAGTTTGACGCCTTGCATTAACCCCAAAGGGCAAAAAAAAAATAAACAAGAATAAAATGAGGGTACCTTTTTGAGGTGTAAATGAAACTAAAGTTCAGGAGGCCTGAGCAGACTGCTTTCCCATCCCGCGTGGCTCTCTGTCTGGCTGCCAGCTCTTCTCCCGGTCGCCGGCATAGTGAGTGTGTTGGGTCCAGTTCTATAAGTCCTGATACAGACTGTGTAGAGTGTACCTGCCTTTGTCCAACAGCAGCAGACTGGATGGGCTCCAGACATCTTGCTGCCCCGAAAGGGATCCAGTGGGGTAAGAAAATGAATGAAGTTCAGGAGAACTACGGATTGATCCCCTATAAACACTAGGAAATCGGTTTGCTCTTTTTCTTTCTGCCGTTTCACCCATCTGCTTGCGCCATTCTCGGATACAATTGGGATTCATCCCAAAATGTGGTGCAGATTCCTAACCAGAATGTTCTTTGGAATATTCCACCACAAAAAGTTTAAACAAAATGGAATGAGCCATGCTACACTGGCTCACAATATGAAAGCCACAGACACCCGACCCCCACCCTCTGCCTGACTGATTACGCGGCACGTGCGCAGGAGAGTGGGGGCAGTCTTAAAGGATCCCGGCCACTTTCAGAGACATACGTCTAATGCAACTAACGCCTGTTAGACCGGGCCTTTATTGGAGACCGGCCATTATTGGAAGATATACGGTTGTCAAATCATGTTAGATCAGTAGCAGACGAAAACTCATGGTTTAAAAAAGCTCAGGTTTGTGACATGGCACCTGCCACAGGCGGGCTAAAGTCTTCCTTCTGTGCTACAATTCTAAAGCATCCACTTGCACAAAAAATAGATTGTTTTCCTCGTCTGAGCTGGTATCTGGCTCTAAACTGTGAGGCTGGATAGCTGTGAGATTGTTCGCCGTCTTTTTCCCTCGCTACACTAATGTTAGTTTGGGGTTATGAAACAAAGGAATGCTGGGAAATTAGTGCAGCTAACTTCTGCGCCAAAAGTCCCGCCCACAAACCTGAGCACATAGTGTCTCCTCTAGGTAACAGCTCTCCTAGATGTTGCCCTTTGTTAAACTGCTTTAACTTTGTGATTTTCTTCACGCTAGTGCTGACGGCTCTTGTAAAGTCATGTTAAACCATTTAAAGCCGAACGTATCATATTTGATACATAAGTCTGTCAGCCCTCTGCAAGAGCAATGGAATGGAAATACAAATGTCTTGTATTTTTTTTTTTTTTTTGTCTTAGAATACTTTTGTTAGCTCAGGAAAAAATATATATTTGAGCTGTGTGACCTGATGTAACAGATATGAAACTAAATGAAATTTATATGTAAAAAAAAAACAAACATATATATATATTTGTTTTGCTTGTTTGTTCAGAGGGACCTATAAAGGCTCCAAATCCAAAGAATTTGAATTTTCTGTCAATAATTAAATGGTTCAGGCTTCACAGGGTTTAATGTAAGTCAACTTATACAAAAAAGCTGGTAGCACCTTTAAGGTTTCATTCAGACTGGACACATTTGGTTCGCCGAAAGCTGACCAGAGTTCGTTTCTCCCAATAATCCGGAACTAATTTTCAGTCTAAATACATCCAGGACCAGGAACTGCACCCATCTTTCGAGGTGGTCTCGGTTCGTTTCACTTCAGACTGAGCTCTGGTTTGCTCTGAGTTTCCTCAGTCTGAACAGGCTCTGTGTGCAGAGCAGAACAACTGGACCAAAACATCCAATGTTGCTGATCGTAACTTGATGACAGAGTAGGAATGAAGCAACCGATGAGGACCCGCTGACAAACGCAGAGCAGCAATGTCACAGCCACACACACTGTCTGTGTCTGTTTGTGGCTCTAAACTCTGGAACAGTTTAAGTCATGAGCTCAAACAGAGTTCAAACATCCAAAAATGCAAGAAAAAGTATAAACTTTTTAACCTTTTTTTCGTCTCACCCTCTTTGCTTTCAGTTCTCAGTTTTTAGTTTCAATTAAGTTCTGAAGTTTTCGCTGCAGAGCTGATCCTATTTTTACGTGGGGGCGGGGCTTTGAGCTCGTTACTTTGATGCACAAAAAAAAAAAAAAACCTGCGTTGAACTGTTTATCTTCGCATAATTATAAAATAAAAAAAAGCTAGAGACATGTAAGATTGATAGCCTTAGTGCACGGATCCCGTAAGCCTTAAAAGTCATGACCTGACTGTTGCTGCGCCTCATTTTTTTAAAGCTGCCACTTAAATAAAATGGATGCTTCAGATCTTTTATTACCATTGTCGTTTCTTCATTTCTCCTTGAGGAAGACAAAAAATAAAAAAAAAGAAGAAGAACAAAAAACGACCAACCTTCAATATACTCAGTTAAAGGATAACCAGATTGTTTGCATAAATCTGGATTGCGCAGAGCTTATTGCTGCGTGTGAGATTTGGGAGTTAAAAGCTGCGATTGCACACCTGAGATGCATTTGATTAGTTGTGTAAGCCGTGCACTCAGGCTCGCTAACACTCCAGGGGTTGGATGCATAAATAGTGTTTACACACAGAAAGCTGAGCGCAGGCCTTTTTTTCTCTCCCATAAACCTGCGTTTAGCAGGGAGAATACATTTAGGGAATAGACACATTTTAATGTGTTCTCTCAAACAACATAAATACAGATTTTTCCACTCACTGGCTTTGATTTGTGAGGCAGAGAGAAGAAGAAAGTAATGATTTTATTTGAAATGCTTGCGCTGGAATGTTTGCAATTTTTACTTTACCTTGTTTGAAATCATTGTTTTTGGGAATGATGAGAATGGATCAGGAATTGATCCGTCAGAGGAACAGACAGATGTTCTGGAGATAAATGCAGGGAAGCAGGTGGAGATGGTTTAAGATGGGGAACAGTGATGATGTTGGTAAAAAGGTGCTAAGGTTGGAGCCACCAAGAAGGAGACGTTGATGAAGGAAAGGATTCATGGATGCAGCGGAGGAGAACTTGGGGGTGGTTGGTGGGAGCGAGGAGGAGGCAGAGGAGAGGATTAAATGCAGGCAGATGATTTGCTCTGGCGACTCCAAGGGAGCAGCAGAAAGGAACAGAAAGAAGATTTATTTTCATAATTTATGTTTTCTTTGCTGTAAACAGGGAGAAATTGGAGAAGTTGTAGTTCCTGTGAGTCATAGCTTTGATGCTAAGAACCTGAAAATGAAATGGTCTGAAATCCCAAGGTTCCTTTCCAAATCAACAACAAACAAACAAAAAAAAATCGTCTTATATTTGGACAAATACGTGAATAACAGACTGTAGGCTGTCCTATTACAACTGTCTCCCAAACCGTGAGGAGGCTGCACCACAATAGCTAATGTTGGTCTTAGATTAAAGTGAGTCTTGTTCTTGGATCAGAACCAGAACAAAAGGGCCTCAAATTCCGGCGCTGCAGCCAGGAAGGCAGCGTTTTAAAGAGCTTTCATGCTAGCAGAAGTGTTTACAGTCATTGTTTGTTGCAACATCTAGGTCACAAAACGATGATCAATAATACGCTGGAGCAAGTCACAGGGCAGTAAAAGAGGGACAGATGTAGGGGAGGCTGTGGTACAGAGGTAGAGCGGATGACCTCCTGTCAGAAGGTTGGAGGTTCAGTTTCTACTATGCCCGTCCATATGCCAAAGTGACCTTGGAAAAGACACTAAAGCCCATATTGCTTCTGGTGGTTATAGATTGGCGCCAGAGTAAAGCTGCTTTCACACTGCCCTCGGCTTTGTGTTTCAGGCTTCCATGTTCAAACCTCTTCACATGGGTTCAAACGTCGCTACACACGTTTTTACAATCACTTTTTGACCAATCAGAGACTCTGATTTGGTTGTGATGTATGGAAGATGTCCCTTTTTAATTCACTAAAGTAAGTTGAAAATTGATCATGAAGGACAAATGAATCGTTGTGGTTTGGTCCCCGCCGGAATTGTCTGACACCCAGTCTTTCATGTATCGGAATAGAGCTGTGGAAGAAAAAGTGTGGAGCCAGATTTACACCACTTTGCCATTTCGCACCAAACCTCTTCCAAATACGCGCATACGCTAGAAAACAGTAAAAAAAAAGAAAAAGAAAAAGAAGATGAAGCCCCACCCTGATTTTCCAGTGTGAACACCATAAGCTGACAGAGTATTCATGAGCGCGTTCTTCAACGCACATCACATGGCCGGTGTGAACATAGCATCAGGCAGTGAAGCCGCCATAAACATACGCTTGGGGGAGCGGGACTGTGACTGTAATGCACTTTTGGTCTGTTGAAAAAGCTTTAAGGTCAGTTACCGTTTTATTTTGCTCATCTGTGCATTTTATTTCAACCGCTTTGGTTTTCATTTGAGTATCAAGGAAAAGAGGATAAGATGATTTAGAAAATGAGCTGCTCTTGTTTAGTGTTGGTAGCTTGGACCTCTAATTATGTCTTTAATCAATAGACTTCCTCTGATATGTGTGGTGGAGTAAAGTTAAGTCTCATTAGTCGACATCTACTGTCAGTGTGTGAAATTTGCTCTCGACGTTTGACCCACCCCCCAGGGGGGCGGTGAACTACAGACACAGCCGTGCTTGGGAACCATCGGTGGTTAAACCACACAATCTGACCCCTTAATGAGTGTCAAGCAGGGAGGTCTTAGATTCCATCTATAACTCAGCTGTGGATTTGAACCTACAACCTACAGTCTTAGGGGTTTTCCAGTAGGCCATTGAGTCGGATTGCCACCATATTGGTTGATTTCAGGCCAGTTTTATGAGGAAATATTTGCTGTAATGACGTTTGAGTGAACAACATACAGCATTGTTGTTCGTCCAAACTGGATTCTGTTTTTATTAAAGGGCTGACATCATGCTCTTCTTAATTATTCAGAGTAAACTCTATTAATTTATGTGTAAACAGATATTTCCTTTGGCAAACGAAAGACCTTTTTTTTTTTAATGAAAAATGAGTTATTTTGGTGAGTTACTGTGAGGTAACCTCTGCGTGTTCGTCACTGAGGAAGAAAGTGACCAAAAACTCAACTCAAGTATAGTCCTTTTAATAAAAAGTTGGATCAGTTACACAGGGTACCCTGGATCATCACTATGGCAGACAAACTCCACAAATCTAGTCCTCAAGGCGGCTCACGTGTGGCTTCATTCCAGTGTTTGTCAGGACAGAAGAAACCTCCCAGAGGATATAAAATGATCACCGTTAGCTCCACGGAGAAAGCGGGTGTGCGGGGTACTGGTAGCAGACTTTTCCTGGGAGGGGCTGGTGCTCAGAGAGCAGGGTTTGACTGGAATACTCAGAAATACATCAAAATACTACTGTGGGGTTGTTTTTCACGAGGAATGAACATTATAAATCACACTCAAAGTTGTTTTTGCATGATGTAGGCCCTTTAAAGTTAGCCTCCAAATGAGACCTGAATAAAAGGATAAACGTGTTTAAAAGGCAGTTTAATGAAGCTGCAAAGCTGAGAGGAAGGACGCTGTAATGAAGTGGAGGTCTGTGCGTCACAGTTGGGACTCTGAGGACAGACAACACATGCAGACTGTAACACCTTCCTAATGAGAAGCGCTGCCAACTGTCACACGTTCAGCATCAGACTCAGCAGCATATTTTCCTCTAAGTTCTCGTGCTGCTCGTTCATTTTCAAAGACACAGTGAAAGGAAGAGAAAGTGACCGCCACTTTCACAGCGGAAAAGAATCAAGTTGAAAGCATTTGGGTGACCTGGACTGAGCTACAGATGTGTTGTGGGGTGAGGGGAGCAGACTTTTGAAGGTTGGATGGCATCACATTCCATTTGGGACATGAAGGTCAGCTGAGAACACATTTTCTATTGGTGCTAAACATCCCCCTTCTTTTCCTGACAATCAGTTTGAGATTCTAATACTTAAAAATGCTGACAAGCATTACTTTAAGGAGACGGCAGTTGTTCCAACTTAACGGGCACTGGATCTTACTCCAGCCACGCTGGATGAACTGGACCGGGCTGATGTGAATGGAGAACATCCAGCTGAAGTTCTTCAATCACAGCCTGTAGCTTTACTTAGAGAATGTGGAGTGAGACTCAATCAGGATGGACTGAGACAGATGAAGGGAACAACATGTTTTAGGAGCTTAAACATCAAAAATAGGAGAAATCAGAGCCCAGAATGAATGAGGAGAAATGCTGCCTGTGAACCAGACAGACAGATGGATGAGCAGGGACGGACAGAGAGATGGATGGATGATAGATGGATAATGAGACTGATGGATGGACAGACAGATGAATAAATAGATGGAGAAAGAAGTGGATGGATGGACAAATGGAGGAACGGGCAGATGTATGGATGGACATGTAGGACGACAGACGGACAGATAGATGGATGGATGAATTAATGGACAGAATTGGTGCGATTGGTGCTGTGTTATCAGGTTATGTCCTGGTCCCAAAAGCAGGAATGTCCCGACCAGGTTCTTTTGGGCCCGAGCTGATTCCTAGTCACTTGATTTTGAGCATCTAATGAGTCCCAATCCAATACTTTTGTAAAACATTTTAACAAATTGAATGCACAGATTCAGGTGGTCGCATATTTTTATTTCATAAACCTTCTTTCATCATTTAACACTTAAACAGAGCACTTCTGTGAAGTATCTTGATCCATCACTTAAACAAAGTACAACTTTTACCTAAGAAAAATATAAATAAATATAGCTGGTAATTAGTCATGTGAGAAAGTTTAGTGACTTTAGCTTTAATATCTTCAGAACTAATGAACATGTTTAACCAATGTGATTCATATTTCATTTAAATTCTTAAAAATTAACAATGACTTTGCTGTAGCATGAATATGATGATGAGTATTCATCACTATCATGATATCATTGGAATTATTTGTTGTTATTCTTTTTTCTTTCATTCTTTTTTAATCTGTCTGTAAGACTTTGACATCTTAAGACGTCACATTTTGGGTTTTATTACCACATTTGTTAATTTACTTATCTGGGGTTCTGTCAGAGAAATAAAAAGGCATATTCAGGTCTGAAGAGGTTCAATCACGGCGCTAGCTCTTAGCACAGTTAGCATCTGCTGTGCAGCCGTCTCTCTGGCAGCAACACGGGGAGCTTCACATTAAAAAAGGAACAGAAACCTGATCTTTTTCTGCTCAAATTCATTTGTATGTTGTTGTTTGAGTTAAGACAGGCCAATAGTGATACTTGTTGTTAGCTTAAAGCGTTTGTAAAAAGAGTTTTTGATCCTGGAAATCCAAATCTGTGAACATCTCACTAGCTTGACTGAACTGTTTTTGTTAGCCTCCTGCTTGAACTGCTGCCGTATTCTGCTGCGCTTTACGGCCATAAAACGTCGTGATCCGTTCATGACATGCAGACTTCCACTGGAGTATTTGTCAGGAAAATTAATCTTTAAATTGAAGAAAAGAAGCAGTTTCCAATTCAATAAAACTTCACATAATTTGATTTGCTTTATTTTATTTTAAAAATGCTTCATGATTTAAGTTTGAATGAATTTGTAGTTTGCATAGCATACTGTGTAATTCTGATTATTCCACAGAGATTGAAATGATTCTATAGGTCTGAGCTGCTCTTTGATGAGAACTGCGGTTGGAGCTGCATTTCAGATGAGCAGAGGTGTCAAGGAATGTTGGGTCGTAAACCAGCTCATGTGAAGGATGTGATTCACAAACCAGCGGAAAAAAAACAGTTCATCTGGGAAAGCAGTCCACAAGATACTACCAGTGAGGAAGGAGACGAGAAGGACCAATCGGAGAGGAAGACCCAGCCTACTGTTTGCTTATGCATAATCATTGTGTTTAAGTTGATGGGTCAAGGGTTAGTGGACGTCTTCTTCATCGTGCCTGGTGTTAGAACGTCCATTTAGACGGTAGCAGATAGGGACATTTTGAAGACCCAGAGTTCTGTTATTAGCACTTTCATGTCAGGAATAAATCTTTGGTGGAAAAACCTCAAAATTGTTCCAGACCTCGATTCTTGATTCTTAGACATAATCGGAAAATTATAGCCAACAAAATATAGAGCGCTGATAATAATAATAATACATTAAATATCCGATACTGATTGAGTCATCAGCCATGTGATCGGGCCCAATTTCTGATCACATGATCAGACACCCCTATAGCGTCGGCTGTAACTGTCCTGCTGTTTAGAATCAAACATGTAGATTCTAGTTTGGTAGAAAATGCTTCACTTTTATTTCCACCAAACAGGACTCTTCACATCAAACATGCATGGTGACGCATGAACAAGTTTTGAACATTGAAGCCTGAAACACGCTTATACGCCTGTTTACATGGACTTCTCATTGAAAGTGGTCGCTTGAATGCGCGTTGCCTAGCCCGGTGTGAACGCAGCATCACAAGGACACTTCGTTGAACGTGGACTACAAATAATGCTTCCTGATACAAGAAAAAACAGTTGTTGGTTCTTTTTATTGAAAATTTCAAAAACGATTCTGAAACATTAACATCTTGTTGCTCACACAGTGACTTTAGCTCTGATTGTGGTGTGGATAGTGAAGCAAACAGTTTGGTGCTTTTGTTTTTCAAGCAATTTATTTTTCAAAGTAAAAGTTTGCAATCAAACACGTTTTAAAACACTCAGAAATGTGATTTAATATATTTGTTATGAAGATTTGTAATTAAACATTTCAATAGTTGTCCAGCACTACATTTTAGCTCATTATCACCGTGCATCCCTCTCCCGTAGACCATGCTAGAAAACATAAACAAACATTGTTTGAATCACATGAATGAACAGTTATGTAAAGAACATTAAATCAGAAGGCATTTTAGTGTGGCTCAAAGAAAATAAGAACATATTTACTTACACTTATGAAAGATTTCCTATTTTGTCATACTGATAAAAGTTTTAAGGAAATTGTTCTTTGCCGTAAAGAAAAACTCAAAAATATCCTTTTGACTGACTTAAACTGAAAAACATTTATGTTTTAGTCTGAAAACTAAAAACATTTACAGGTTTTCTTTATCAGAAAAACAAGTTTTGATTTTTGTGTGGATTTTATAACCACCAGACCTGCTTGTGTCAGAAAAATCTCTGAACCTGCATGTTGTTCAGAAAGCAAAGTCATCTCAGTCAGAAGTGAGCCCACTCTTCCTTTCTGTCATTTCTACCATTAAATATTGATCATTCCCTCACTCTGTCTACCAGACGTTCAAGGAATCCTCCATGCAGCAGGGAATAAACACTGAGAACAGGGGAGCTTTGCAGCGGGTAGACAGCATCAAACAAGGTGTGTTGCGGTAAAAATGTATATGTTTAACTCTCACAACTCTGCATCGTGTCATCTAAATTTCATGACGCGATGCTTGTTTTATGAAAGACAAAAGCAGAACTGCTGCATGTCGAGAGCTGCAGGGCTTCTGCTCGCCACGCTGTGGGTTTGAGCCCCTCAGACAGAGCCAGTGATGAAGCGGTTTCTTTTGCGTGGACTGTCAGGGGGGAATCCAGGCTAAGATCCAAGTAGAACTCCAAATGTAGCCCAGAAAACACCCCAGCTCGTCTCAGCGTGAAGCTGCTGGCAGCAAACATCAGAAGGCGCTCTGTTCTGCAGCATGTTTGTCTTTTAGATCTCCTCTTGTTTGGCAAGCTAAGCGAGAGTAAGCATCTCGCTAATTTCTGTTGACTACCTGCATTTTTTCTGATGTATGAAGTGAGACAGCAAAGAGACCCTGTCAGAAACTGCTACAGATTGCCTAATCCAAACAGATTTTTTTCTGTTTTTCTACTCTGCCAGATCCTCAATTATGGATTTGAAAAAGCAGCCATCACTGAAACCACATACAATAATCTCAGCGAGAAACTGAAAACCGGAAGAAGATCTTTGTCTGTAATGGGATCTAACAGCAGACAGGGTTTGGTGATAAGGAACTTCATGATTTAAATTGAGATTAAGTCCCGCTCAACCCATTTTTGTGTCTTTTGTAAAATCAATTCAGCTGTACAGTTTTGAGCCAGAGGCCAGCTCGGACAAGGAAGATGAATCCACGCAAGGGGGCAGAGGAGGGGAGTGGTGAAAGAGACTTTGGCACGCCCATTTCAGGAACTACGTCATTAACCTACGCTTTTTCAAGCATCCAGTTTCTGATTCAAAGCGATTTGAATTAAGAAATACTCAGAAATTGTATTCTGATGATAGTCAATGAGTAATACATATCTGTCATATGAAGTGTGATTCGTGTTACTGTATACTGAAATCATGACAGAATGTTTCACGACAATAATTAATAATCTATGAGTACTCCACTTTGTTATTTGAAAAAATCTGCATTGATCTGATCAGAACCAGATTATGAAAACGGCAAATCTATAAAATGAAGTAACAATGTAGGGGTGGGGGTTACATAAGTTTGCTTCTTCCTACTCCTGTGCAATCCATCAAGCTCTACTTGGCTTTAGTTATTAATCACTATATTTAATCAATCAAATGCGAATTAAGTGAGTCTTTGCTTTTGTTTGTTTGTTTTTAATCAGTGCATTTCATTATCTCTGTCATGAGTTTGATAAATCTGGGATTTTTTTTTGTCTTGTATTGTCCGATTTATGCTTGAAATCAATCGATCAAAAATGGAAGACTTGCTGTGAACCAGATGGATGGATAAATGGATGGAAGGACAGACAGATGAATGAGTGAATAAAGGGATTGGTGGGTGGGTATGTGAATGGATGGATGAATGGAGGAATAAATAAAGATGGAGGGATGTAATGACGGTTGGATGGATGCATATGGATGGGTGGACATCAGTAGAAGAAATGATAGACAGGTGGATGGGTGGACGAACAGGGATGGAAGCATCATATTTATATAATGAGTTAAACAAAGAAATTAATCAAACAGAAATGGCAGAAGAATTCAACTTGGATTGTATTAATGTAAGACCAAATCTTGCTCAAAACACCAATCCAACGCTGAAGAATCAAAGCAGAAATATGAAAGTAAAATGAGTCATTCTCTTTATCTTGGGGATGCCAGTGACACTGAAATATTAAAAATTGTTTAAAAAAATTAAAAGTCAAAAATCATGTGACAGCAATGGCTTAGATATGTTTATTGTGAAAAAAACTATAGATTTCATTGTCCAGCCATTGAAGTACATTATTAATCTCTCCGTCAATACAGGTACTTTTCCTGATTAAATGAAGATAGCAAAAAAAAATACCCTTATTCAAATCAGTTTGATCATTTTATGAAAAAATATTCTCTTTGTTCAACAGCCTTAGCATTGTTGAAAATTACTGAAGATATCATAACAGAATTAGACAGTAAAAGTCATTACAATTGGTGTTTTCATCAATCTAAAGAAGGCCTTTGATACAACTGATCCCAGTATTCTGTTGGCCAAGTTCCATTCTTATGGTATTAGAGGTGTTGCATTACAATGAGTGAATAGTCACTTAGATAATTGTCAGCAGAGTGGGAAATATGCATATGTTTTATCAAAACACCCAAAAATATATTGTGGTATTCCACAAGGCTCTGTACTGGGACCTACATTTTTTATTTTTCTGCATAAATGATCTTTGTGATGAGTCAAAAAGTATTGCAATTTTCCCTTTTTGCAGACGACACAATTTTTTTTGTTCTGGGAAAAACGTGCGTACATTAGCTTCTACGATGGAACAAGAAATGGTTCTACTTCAGAAATGGTTCAACACAAACAACCTCTCTTTCAATTTAAACAAGACTAAGTTTCTGTTGTTCAGTAGTAAAAAACTTACCTTAAATATTTGATTAATGTGGAATAGTGTTAATATAAAAAGTTACTGAATTAAGATTTTTGGGGATTATTGTCGATGAAAATTTTAAATGGAAGCAACATATTGCTGATATTAAAAAAAGTAAAAAATCTTGCCATGTTCAACAAAGTGAAATATGAGTGAAAATACCAAGCTGAGCATATTCTTTCTTGTTCTTTGATTTTACCGTATTTTTCATACTGTTTGGGATAATTCTTACAATTCAAACCTAGCGCCTTTAATACATTTGCAAAATAAGTGATTAGGGACAATGCATAAGACTTCCTACAATGAGCACACCTCTGAACTATTTCTGAAGTCAGACAATTGAAATTTAAAGATTTATGTAATTTACAGACACCGCTGGTAAAGTTTAAAGCCAAAAATGTTTTGTTGCCATATGGTTTACAAAATCTTTTTGTTATAAATGGCGGAAATAGTAGAAGAAATTATGACTTTAAAGTACCTAAAGTAAAAACTACTCTTAAACAAATGTCTCTTTCTTTGCTTGGGTCAAAAAATGGAATTTGTTGGACGATGACTTGAAAAACTCTTTAAGTATTGCTTGCTTTAAGTTTAAAGGTAAACACCAAATTATGTATTTATTTGCAGCATAATGTAAACATAGTGGTATGTTACAGGCTGTGTTATTATTATTATTATTTTTACTATTATTTTTTATTATTTTCATTTTGTTTGTTTTGATTAAGACCACTCAATTTAGTCATCTATTTGTTTTATGTGAAAAA
The DNA here is from genome assembly GCA_036245035.1 of Adrianichthys oophorus. Classification (NCBI taxonomy): domain Eukaryota; kingdom Metazoa; phylum Chordata; class Actinopteri; order Beloniformes; family Adrianichthyidae; genus Adrianichthys; species Adrianichthys oophorus. The sequence continues at coordinate 1,147,397 of BSAI01000191.1, read as the reverse complement.
ACTTGAATGGATTAGGGATAAACAAGACTTGGTGTTCATCCTACTTTTGTTCTTTATGTAGATTGTATATATTGTACATTCCAACTGAAAAAAACAAATAAAAGAATGAATGAATCAGTATATTGAATGGATGGATGTATAGATGGATGGAGGGATGGACAGTTGGATGGATGGATGCAAAAATGAATGAACAGTTGGATGGATGGATGAAGGATGGATGCATTTCCTAACGCAAACATCTTTTTTATTTTATTTTTTTGCATTTACTCCCTCTGCCTGATCCTCAGTTATGAATTTGAAAAGCATCCATCATTGAAACCACATCAGACGCTGAAAGCTGGAAGAAGTTCTGTGTCTGTAATGGGGTCTAACAGCAGACGGGGTTTGTTGTGATTAACAGCTGAGCATTGAAAGCCTTCAACACCTCCGTCCACGCTGCTGAGATCGTTGATGAGGAACTTAATGAGTTAAATTGAAGCGGCGCAGACAGCAAAAGTTTCATCCCTGAAATGCCACGTTCAATTCAACGGCTGGTGCAGCTCAGGCTTTGAATAATTCTGACAGTAATGCTTGATCTCAAAATTGACTCTGAAAACTACAACAGAACACTTTCCTCTTTCTGTGGGTAATTTTCTTGGATTAGATAAAGGTCTTTGACATTTTTTACTCAGCAAAATCTTAGAGATAAAGTGCAACTGTGTTTTTTAGACTTGTCCTAACAGTTCAGTGAGTTTTTAGTGGGTACCTCAGCAACTTGACACCAATTATTTCTGCTAGTCACTTGACTCTTCGAAAGGCAGTCATACATTCAACAGTCATACAGTGAGGTAAAAATGTTTTTCAGTTATAGATTGACAGAAGGCAAAGGTTTCCCGTGGGACTTCAACAAGTTTGAAAACATTGTAGCTTGTTCTTCGGTCCATTCTTCCATGCAGATCTTCTCAAGAGCTTTGGTGTTTCTGGGCTGTTGCTAGGCAACACAGACATTGAGGCCCAGAGACTGGCTAGACTGCTCCAGAACCCTGAGATGCCTTTTCCGTGGCCATTCCATGGTTGCCTAGGCGATGTGTTTGGGATCAATGTCATGTTTGAAGATCAGAACGAGTTTGATCCTCTATGTTCTCACTAATGAAAGGAAGTTTGTTGTCCAAAATCTCACCATACTGGGATCCATTCATCCCTGTTGTCCAGTCCCTTTGCAAAAAAGCAACTATACAGGTGATTAGATCAAAGAGGAGTTTTTATTTCAGGTGACAGGTTGTTTAGAAGAGTATAGCTGACCAGTTTGAACTAGAACTATTAATAATTATTTGTGGATCAAATACTTGTTTTCCTCAATAAATTTCAATTACATTTATGTCAATTCTTCAAAATTGATTTCTTGATTTTCTTGTGATTTTCCATGTCTCTTTGTCTTATATAATATAATATAATATAATATAATATAATATAATATAATACATATATATATAATATTTAATAGTAAATTATAATATTGTGGTTTTAAAAGCTGCAGATTTATAGGTACAAACACATTCGTGACATAAGAAAAGAGGCAGAGACTGACTCTCGTTATACCTATAGTGAGTGGCCTACTTTATAAATTGAGAGATCTACCATTAAAAATTAGGTTTTGGAGACTTTATAAGGTCTCATGTGTAAAAACTGGATTCGTGCTGTTAAACTATGTTTGCACCACCCTCACACCACTCTCAGCATTTCACGTTCAAGTGGTCACTTCCATTTAGAACTCTATGTAAACACATGTAAATGTGCGTTTTGGGATTCCACATTCAAACTCATTTTCACGCAAGTTTCTACGATTGTTTTTGGGTTCCGTGTTCAAAACAACCAGGTTGAACTTTGACCAGTCAGAGACTCAGATTTGGTCATGATGTATAAACGGTGTCCCCTTTAATTTATGATAGTGCCACTGTTTTAAAATCAATCATGGAGGAGAAATGAATAATTGTGGTTTGCATCTGGCTGGAACTCTATGACATCAACTCTTTCATATACTGGAATAGAGCTGTAAAAGATAAAGCCTGGAGCGAGATTCACCGGATTAGCACCGCCTTGACACTTCACACCAAACCTCTTCCAATTGTAGGTGGAGGACATGTGCTAGTAAACAGCAGCAGAAAAAGATTAAAGCCCTACCTGCCACTCCCTGCTTGTCCGGTATGAACACCATGGGCTAAATGCACGTTTATGAGACGTTCATGAATGCACAGATTTGAACGTAGCATCAGAATTATTACTGCTAGTAGTAGAAATTGACAGTTCTCATAAAAAAATGACTAAGATTTTTTAGAGTGAACATCGGTTTAATAACGAGAATCTTCGACCCCCTCTGCCTCTATTCAGTGAGTTTCATGTAATTTCATAGAAAAAGACGACTTCACAAGATGAATGAACTCTTTCAAGGAAATTTGTTCTCAACTTTCTCGTGTAATATTTTCCACTGCTGAACTATATCAAAGTGAGATAAATCATGCATAAGGGACTGATGGGAGGATTGGGGGGGTTCTTTTGGGATGTGGGTGCAGATGAAAAGCCCTCACCTGTCCTTCTTCTTCGTGTCTGTTCTCCTGCAGTGCACACGGTTCGGACGGGCACTTGTGAGGTGGTGGCGCTGCACCGCTGCTGCAACAAGAACAAAATCGAGGAGCGCTCCCAAACCGTCAAGTGCTCCTGTTTTCCTGGGCAGGTGGCCGGCACCACCAGGGCCGCCCCATCGTGTGTGGATGGTATGCTCCGGTGACTGAATAATTCATCACAGATCTTTTACATCTTTCCCTACTGACGCAGATGAAACATTTGCTAACATCAACCGCCGTCTCACTGAACACAACCTTAAATCAGATTATCTCCTTTTCATTTGCCTGAAGTGATAATCTTTTAATTACATAAAAAGCATAAATATTCCTTATTCCCATTTTGATGTAGAAAAATGAAACGTGGTTGTGTTGAATGTGTGAGTGACTGTAAGTTGGGGAATTGGCTGTGAAAAAGGGCCGGTAACCAAACATAATGAAAATCATGGTTAATTGACACTGTTTTTTATTTAATTTAAGGGAACAAAATAAAACAATTAAAGCAAAATATCCAATAATATTGCAGCTAAAATGTCTGATTGCTTATGAGTGGGTTTTAGGATGTTTTGGAAACTGTTGCGTTCAACTGTTTTTGTCTTTGTCTAAGCTACAGCATTTGTTGCGACGGGCATCAACTGCTGATATTTTTTAACTATTTCTCTGACTTCTAATGATCAAATTTGAAAAAGTTTGAGAGGTTAACGTTCATGGGATGTGAACGAGTGATGTATGCTAGCATTCATAAACCCTCCAAATTAGGCTGTTTCTGCTGGACTTTTTACACTTGTGTTCTTATGCAATCACACCAATTTGCCTATCAAATTTGCCTCTCTTTTGACGGGCGTCGAGAAATGTGTTCATAAACTTAACCTTGCATGTGGAAAGAGCTTCTGGTAAATGTTTTAGCCTCATCGATTCATGGACAGACACATCGACTGTTTAGCTCATTTACAATGCACGAAAAACCCGAAGGATGTTGAGAAATCTGTTTTTTTTAGCTTGAGGAGTTCTACAAAAGCATCGACAATCCCGCCTGCATGTCTGAGTTCATGAGATCATTCAGACTCTCCCAGTACCGTCCACTGTGTCTGAATGACGGTGCTTTCAGCGGTACTTCCTTCTCTCTGTGAACCAGTTTGATGACTTGCTGTCCCACATTAGTCTAAGGAGATTAAAAATAAAGATAGGGATGACTTAGAAAAACTGTTTTGCTGTTTTTTTTAAAATAATTTTCTTGAAGCAAATAAGAAAAGTATCAAAGTACAGGAGAACGATCAGATTCTCCACCATGTTTGTTTTGGACTCCACCCACTGTCATCAAGACGTCATGGGCCAGAGCAGAGTTTCTGATCGGTTTACTGGATGCAAATATCTTCTAGATGTTTGAACTCTGGAAACATTGCGCCCCATTGGACTCCCCAAACACTCTGCTGCCAGACCGCCCTATTGCGCCTGATGCTCAAAACATGTCATGGAACTTCATTAATTCCATCAACTGCATTGACTTAATGTGTCTGGTTCTGAATCTGGAGATTGTTGTTCTTGTGCGTTGAGATTTTACCACTGCTCTTTACTTTGGGAATTGTTTAACTGGTTGGGTGACATGGGATCCGCACCCACTGAAGATGTGGGCTTCAGTAACAAAATTGTTCGATTGATTGTTTCGATCATATTTTTGTATATTAACAGACAGTAAAGTTGAAAATAAACACAAAAACACAAACAAACCGACGAATACACACACTCACGAACGCACATTCAATGTAGTGGCCCACTTATGGAGGCGGGGGCGGGGTTAGACGTAAAACAAACAACACGACAGAGGAGAGAGCAGTTGACAACAAGTCAGAAGTGAAGTACAAGGTGTTGAACGACCCCCAGCACGTGTTTTGCAAGGTCTACAATGTTCTAAATAACCACAACTGAGCAGAAGATCTTGTCGACCGTCGCAGAAAAATACGCGTCTGCGGTGATTTGCAAGGGAATGCTACTCCATTCCGTGATGCTTCGCAGCGCTTCTGCGTGCAGTGTGAACCAGGCGTTACGGCTATGCAGACGACTGTTTGTCCATTGTGTTAAATTCCTCATTGTGCGGATGACTGTAGATGCTAGCCCCCCCAAAAGACCCCCAACCTTGGCTTAGGCTGTTTGACTCCATAGTCAAGCACCAGACTGCAAATTTGAAAGTCAAAGTGAGACATAGGATTCAAGTTTTACTGTCAAACCAGGCAGATTGACCTTTTTCCAGCTGAGGCAGATCGCAGAGATCAAGCTGCTTTTATCTAGAGAGCAACTTGATCCAGTAATGCATGCATTCATTACCACTGGTTTACTGTAACATGCTGCATACGGGGGCTGTGCGTCTGCCATTGCACAGCTTCAGAGGGCGCAGAATGTAGCAGCACGTTTTGGGCTTTTCACTGGTATCCATGTTATTTAGAATTCAGTTTAGGAGTTTTTTTATTGCTCCTTTGATGTCTCTGAGTTGCATCACCGTTATCTCACCCCGATCAGTCAGGCCATTGGAGTCCGGCCATTCAGTCAGCTGCAGCTTCCAATGAAAAGTCTGTAAACATGTTTCAGTCTTCTACATTCAAAACTGTCACATTCATGCGTAGCTAGGCAAGTTTTTACAACCGTTTTAGGGCTTTACGTTCAAAACCTGCGGCCATTGAACTCGCATTGAAAGCTAAACCGGATCAAACTTTGACCAGTCAGGGACTCTGGTTTGTTAGTGTATGGTGTCCCCTTTAAACTCGCAGAAGTGCTAATTGTTTTAAAATTGATCAAGGAAGAGAAATTAATAATTACAGTTTGTGCCTGGTCAAAATTCTTTGAAGCCAAGTCCTTCCTCCAGACACTGCTCCTCATCATCTTTCTGTTTGTTTATATGTCTCCCAAAAACACTCATTTTTAGCTTTTATCACCCTTTCACAAGAAGTTTTTAGTGGATCTGATCAGTTTTAGGTCAACTTTAAATTTTGTCATGTTTTTCTTATTTTGTATATATTTGCTGAATTTTATTTGAACTGTACAGCCCTATGGGCCTGTTTGAGAATTTTAAAGTGCTTATTCTATAAAGTTCATAGGACTTGTCTCGACCAGGGGATTTGAGAACACCCTACATTTTTAAGCACTTTGGTTCATTGTCATCCCGGCAAACGGTGCAGATAACACGGTCCTTTTTTTACCCAGATCCCAGCCCACCCAAAGCAATTTACCAAAAGCGTTGCAGCATTTAGTTCACATTCCAAATGAACTGCTGGCCTTTTTCCTCTCATTAACGTTCAGTGTTTACGACATTGTTCATAATCTTTAATTTAAAAACACATTTTCACATTTCAAATGAATGAAATATATTCTTTGATGACACTTTATCCAAGGGTGTAACAACTCCCCTGTAGGGTTCATTAAATGCCTGATAAATGAACATGATTGCGCTTGCTGTTGACTACTGAGCCGATGACAGGATTCTCCCACTGTGCTTAAGTGCCATAGTGGCCTTGGCTGCAGCGCCATCCTGACTTTAGTCTAAAAAGCGCAGGGTCCTTGCACAACTTTGGAGGCCTCGTGTTTGACCTATTCCATGACATTTTAGTATTAACATTTTCTGCAAATTAAAGCTGTGAGGCATCGGGCTCGCTTTGAAACTTCTCTGGTGAGCTCAAGGAGAAAAATGATACGTACTTAACCTTTTAATTAGTCCTTTTTCTACAACTTGGTCAACACTTAGTGTGAAACAGTTTCTGCTACATATAAGGAGGATAAATGAAGATCTGGACGTCCGAGAAAATCTGGTGATTTGGCGATGTGGTAGCATAGGAAAGCATAAGTCTGGACTTTTGTTTTCCCTTTAAAAACATTTAATACACAACTGTCTATTTCAAGATTTTGAAAATGTTTCTCTTGAAGTTAGATCCATATTTTTTAAAAGACAAACATGACAAGATTAAAGGTGATAAAAAATCAATTAAAGCCTAACAGGGGAAAACAAAGTAGGTGACATGAGCATCCAACAGGAAAAAACTGAAACCTTAAGCTTTTCCATGGAGAGTATAGAATAGAGAACACTAAATCAATAAACTAAAACCAGTTATGAATAATTAACAAGCCTTAAAGGCACAATATGCTCCTACAACAGAAAAGACTATAGTTAAGCTATTCTCACAAATTGCTCACTTTGTGCAAATTGTAGAGTGGTCCTTCTGTCATCACATGCAATTAAAAAAAATATATATATATATATGTGTGTGTGTGTGTGTGTGTGTGTGTGTGTGTGTGTGTATTTATATAGCCCCGACATCTGTCTCTCTTCTTCCCCCTTTTCCGTCCGGTCCAAAGAAGGACACAAGCAAAGTTAATGTAAATAAAGTTTAGTTTAAATTACAAAAAAGGAGTTTATACAAATATAAACCTTGTGTGTCCGATGATTTATAACCTCCGATTGTAACAGTAAAATCTGTCTTAACACAAGAGGCTCTCAGCTCATATCTGTTTGCTCAGCTGTTGGACAGGACAAGCTTAAAATAATAACAAAATATAAAAAAGTTTAACAATAAAAAAGGCAAAAAAAAAGATGAATCAATTTTTGAGTGTTTAAATTGTAACCACCATATACTTTTGTTTTCCATATGTTTATCCCTTTGCATTTAACGTATGCATGCTGTCAATTTTAGCCAGGGTTGCTGAACATTTAAGCTACATATGAAGCTATGCTCTCTCAAGATTTAAGCTACTAGCTACACTTGCTGTGTATTAGACAATGCTTTCTGTCCATTTAAGCTAAAATAAGTGTCAATTTAGGTTTGCTTGCTGTAGATCAAAACAATGCTAACTATGAATTTTAGCTATGCTGGCTGTAAATTTATTTCACATTCATATATTTCCCAGTAAATGTAAGATATGCTAGCTGTGAACTTAAGCTCCGCTTGTTGTAAATTTAAGGGATATTCTCGCTGATGCTTCAAACTTTATTTGCTGTAGATTTATGCTAATAGTTAAAATGCTTTATTTTAAATGAAATAGTCTGGGCTTTTGTGACATTTCTATCACATGCTGCAGTTTTAGTAAAAGCCTGAAGCTCTTATAGACTTTTAAATGTTTTCCTGTTCCCAACTTCAGGTTTGCACTGGTAAAAACATCTAAGAAATAATTCTTGCATCCAATAGCTAACATGCACTTTTTAGACCTTTTAATCAGAAAGGATAGTTGGATATTGCAGGTATGTTGGCTATGAGTGTTTCATGAAGTTGTTAAACGTTTAAATCTGTAGAAAACCTCTCTTTTTTTTAACTTTAGCTCAGGAATAATAAAGAGCCCATGTGGTGAGATTTGCTCACTCATTAGTTTATGCCTCATCAGTCACAGAAAAAATCTTCAGGAAAACTCAAAGACTCATCAACATTTTTCGCTTAAACAGAATAAATCCAGTTGTTATTCAGCCTGACTCATGTTTTGTTTAAAGCATCATTAAGTGTTGAATGAAATGTATCCCATGCACTATTCACATGTTGGATCATCAATACCCCCCATTTAATCTCACATGAAACTTCTGTGAATTTTTTATTGACTTCTGTTACACAACCACCATAAGCTTGAAGTTGACCCGCAGCTCTTTTTAGACCGCACTGGTGCTATAACCATTTCTGTGTTATGAAACTAAATTGATTCCCTGATGTTTTCCACTCTTCATTATAAACGAGTCTCCAATGCTAGTTGTGGATTACAAAAACCATAATCTTCATTAAAAACAGCTGAAGGGAGACACTGGTTGGGGGTGATGGCTGCTGTGGTGAAACCTCGAATTATAGTTTTTGATGCATCAATACAACTTTAATGAAGTCGCAAGTGAAGAGGTGTTGAGCAATTTGCCTTAGCAAGACGGTTTGTTGTTCTTCCCATGACTCATGATGACTCATAAAAGGCATTTCACAGTTCATTATTATATTGTGGAATAAAGGTGCTTCTTTAAACTAATTTCCACTTTTTTGCATTTGTGTCTGAATAAATGAACTGGTTCAGATCAGTAAGAAAGCTGAAGCTAAGCAGCCCATGACATAAGACTAACATCCAAATGAAGGAATTCAACCGTTCATTAGGAGTTTTGTTTATATCAAATTGATATTTTGTGAGCATATAACTTTTGGTTTTGGATGTTGAGCACAGAAGAAAAGGCAGATTTTTGACTCTTTGTTCTTTGACCTCCATGTCTTTTCACAAGCTTCAATAGTGGAACAGAAGTGGTGGTGTCAGATGCATCCGTGCCTTGATGGGGAGGAATGCAAAGTGCTTCCCGATTTAAAAGGCTGGAGCTGTGCAACAGGGAACAAAATCAAAACCACAAAGGTAAGTGTAGGGAAACGGGCCCATCTCTTTGTTGGTGCTGGATCCAAACCTGTTGAATTTCTTGGTCAAGGTCAACATGTTGTGACTTTTAGTTGCTGTCATTTCTGTGTTTGGGTAAAGTCGAACATTCGCAGGCAGTGCTGGACCTCTCAGGGGACCAGTGATCAATTGGCTTGCCATGTCTCCTTAGCACTTTCAGGCCACTTTGAGCACCCAAACCAGCCAATTACACACTCCAGTTACTTGCTTTTAACTTTGCAACTTGATGCTCGTATCCTTCGCTGTGTTATGACTACCCGTAGACTTCAGTTGTGCTTTCTCCATGTACTTAATTATTTAAACTGCTCGTACCACACCTGCCTGGAGCCGGGAGGTTGGAGCCTTAGGCTATTGATTCAGGGATTGTACAGGACTTGAGATTATATATATATATATATAAAAATAATATTCACATTCTCTTGCATAGTTTGACAAGGGGTGTGACCTGTATCCTGGAACAACTTATAGTGCGCCAAAAGACACACTATATCTTCCTAAATTTGTGAAATGTAAAAACTAAATGTGTCACTTTTTATTTTGTTGTATTTCTCAACATGGGCACCTGGAAAGATTTCTGCTGACAGAGACCAGCTCTGGTAACATCTGCTGACCTATAGTAACAAGGTGAATCCTCTTAATTATTCAATGATATTACTGTTTGGTTTTTTGTTAGTTTTTCCAGCATTTAGCACACCATTTTTTTGTTGACCTTAACAATATTTGTTAATGTGACATTTTTGTTGGAAATATTTTTTTAAAACCTATTTTAGTGTAATTATAACTTGATGTATTAAATTGTAACTATGGGTATTGAATTGTTGCATTAATTGCAGACATTTTAGCGTGTTTTTTCTTTTTTTAAAAATCACGTTAATCTCATTTTTGCGTCAGACGGATACTTCCGTATGAATGCACACCTGGAGGATCAATACCTTGCTCATACCATGGTCATTAAAGAAAAATATATATTAAGTTATTAGAACTTCAGTTCTGTTATATTTATTAAGCTTTAATTGATTTTTACAAGCAGTGTTATGCCCCTTTTTGCCTGGTGGAGCATAACATGAAAAGGTAAAATAAAATAAATGCATAACAGAAAAAAAAACAAAAACAAAAAATTGTCTCCATAAAATACATTTCACATTTAGTTACAAGAAAACAATAAAAACAACCAACAAAAACTAAAGTGAAGCTCAAAGGCTTCAGGGTGAATCAAGGCCAATACAAACAAAACCACCAATCTGAACACTAATGTGCTTACCTGCAAATGAAAGAAAAGGGAAAGCAATGATAAGACCTCCCTGGTAAAACCTCCCCATCTAACCTCCCTGGTCTAACATAAACAGGAGAAAATGTGCACTAAAGAAAATGGCAGTTCACTCCTACAGGTTCATTTTAAAACATAATCAGACAAACTAAAGACAGAGTGGACTTGAACGCAACAAGCAACAAGCAACAAGCAACAAGCAACAAGCAACAAGCAAC
>BSAI01000191.1:1102817-1131412 GCA_036245035.1 Adrianichthys oophorus | reverse complement strand
AGGGGAAGGGGAAGGGGAAGGGGAAGGGGAAGGGGAAGGGGAAGGGGAAGGGGAAGGGGAAAAAGAGCGCCTCGAACCCAACTGCTCTGCTCTCTGCCGTCCTTGGTGTGGCCTCCTCTGTCTTAAATACCCAACAGGCTTCAATTAAGGAGCATTGGCCACACCTGCCAGGTGAGCAAAGTGGCAGGGGATGGAAAAAAGATGCAACGTAACGCAACATTCACTAAGCTGATAGGTATTAAAACTCATCTTAACTCAGGTGCAAGTCTGGTTGCAAGTGAATCCTGGTGTGATTTGACACAGCTGTGAGAATGGAACCTTAGTCACAACTGCCCTTATGGTGGGAGACAGGCTGTCTGCGGGCGGAAAATGGGTAAACCTGTACTGGCAAAATACCAAGGTTGTAGACTGCTCAGTGAACCAGTAGAGCTAAAATCTTCATGCACAACAAACAAAAATAAAAAAACACGTGGTCCTGTTGTGCTAACATCTATGAAAAAAAGAAGAGTTAAGTGAGAACACAATTCTGTCCTCACTACAAAGAAGGAAGCTCCTTTTTTTAATAAATGAGTTTATAAATCTTTAAACGACCATATCTGCCACACTAGAACCCATACCTCCAATGAAAGGTCTATGTTTGAACTTTGACATATATTTATATTAGGCACATTGAATTATAAGGGGCCTTCAGCGAGACAAAAAGAGTCAGAGATAAGTCTGTGACTCAATCAGACTTGAAGATCACAGTATGTCTAATTTTGTTCTGTTTTTTCCTGACACAGGTGAAACCTGTTCTCCTGTCTGACCAACCAGAGGAGAAGCAGAAGACTTTCCTGTAAATATAGACTCCTGTTTAACGAGGACTGCAATTTTTCAAACTCTGAATGCTTCTTCTCAAATTCTGGACTACAGAAGGAAAAGTGTAGAACATTCAAGAGCACGAGTTTGCAGAGGGACTCGATGTGATAAGCTTTATGCATCATCTCTATCAGACATTGTACTGCCTGTAGTGGACTACAACATGAACTTTGGCTAAATGTGCATAGAGTAACATGGCTTTTGGGACTTTGGTCAGCCAGAGTGACGGACAGCATTACTTGTTGTGTAAAGAATGCAAATATTAGATGCAAAATGTGATTTTTCTTCTCTCAGCTGGTTGTCTTTCTGCTCTTACAAGATGTAGCTTCAAGAGTTCCAATATGTGGCTGCGCCGTAGAGTTTCAGGGTGATTTTCAACTAAATACCTTTCAAAGAAAGGTAAGAAAGATCAAAGCCGAAGAAATTCAGTCCGGACAAAGTCGACTTTTCCTGACCTGTTTTTGCTCAGAGGATCACTGGATTCTTTTGCCACTTTGTAGTGCAGCTCGGAGTCTCACGTCTCTAAAAACAATGTGGTGTACGTTGAACACTTTTTTCTCGCCAGTGTGGACAATGACAGCTACAATCTTCGGAATAGTTTCTGAAAAGCTACGCAGGTTTATGTGCTAATCACCTCCGAGTAAGGCATCGATGACACTTTCCTTGTCTGTATAAGAGACGACATCAGTAATAAACTATGGTTGTGTAACTACAGCTGTGTGTCTTTAAACCGTCTGTGTGCCCGAAACAGTGGCAGGACTTTTTCAGTGACACTTCAGCGCATCTCATCTCTGCTGGATTTTTCAGTCAGTTGGACCCAAGACATGGTAAATACAAATATATATCCTATACTACCGTCTTTGAAGGCCCAAAGTGCTTTGCAGTCCTATGCACAGCCACACATTTACACACTGAAGGCGGCTCAGCGGCTGAACACTGGCTTCAACCTGTAACCACCAGGAGCAAAGCGGCGTTCAGTGTCTTCTCCTGCAAACCTGCAATCTTCTGATGAGAACCACAAACGAGAAGATGGTTTAATTCAACAAAGCAGTGTCAATCATTACAAACAGCAATCCCACAGGTTTTCTAGCCTAAAACTTCAAAGTTTGAAAAATGTGAATACGAGAACTGCGGTGGAAGAGTCATGGTATGGGATTTCATGACAGTAGGCATTCACAAGACTTATACTGTACTGGAATATGATGAAGTATACCAGAACAGGACTGTGAGGCATTAAAGAAATTCTGTGAAATGACAAGTCACTTCTTAAAAACCCTTTGAGCTCCTAGCACAACCTTTTGAAAACAAGTTTTTGACTTTTTTTTTACTTTAAGAATAGAAATGAGCAGTTATTGGATCTGATCATCTGAATTATTGGTTTCTATCAAAATGCAAGTCTTTGACTTGGGCCGAATCCGATTGCTTCCCTACCCCTACATTTAGCCCTTCAAACGGAGAGATATGGAACAATCGTGTCTTTGGCTTAACTACCCCCTGATGACATCATCAATCGTCACTGGCCATCTATGTTAGCGCGTAGATGCCAGCGCTAGGAAAATGTAAAACTTCAGTTTTACAACTTTAAAAAGTCATGCAAAACAAAATCCCAATACTTACATTGAAATGCTTCAGAGCACACCCATGTCAAGAAATGCGTTTCGCCTCCATGGCACAGCGCAGCCACCCCCCCACCCTGCAGGGGGTGGCCAGCTCTTGGTCACTACAGCTGCTCCTTAAAAAAAAAAAAAATGCCACAGCTTCAAATGCCCCTACAATTGGAGCATTGATTAAACATTCATCAACACAAAATTTGGGTTCATGTGAAATGTTCCATTTTATTCACTATGCAATGCTCACTGTGAACTTCCAAATTTAAACTGTTTAAAAAGGAAAAGTTTCAACAGTTTTCTTATTCAGTACAAACCACTGTAGTCTTAATCACACAAAAAACAAACCAAAAAAAGAAAAAACGGATTTTAGAATTTATTTACCGCAGTAGACTGAACAAATAACTTCCCTGCTCTAATGTGATGGGTGATACTGAGATCTCGTTGGCATTAAAAAGGCCATGTCTGGCTTCAAGACAGAGAATGTCTTCTTGCTCAAGCATATCGAGTCAAACAAGCTCAACATTTTCTAAGTGAACGTTCACATCTGTTGAAAGCTGCCTTTATCCTGCTGGTAGTAGAAGTTGACCATATGGAGCTGCTGGTGTCAACTGCACGGTCTGGTCTGCCGGTGGTCTGGAGCGTCATCTGGGCACAGGGAGAAATTGTTCACTCCTCTTAAAAAAACATTAGCGGTTTCAAACACATCTGTGCTTTCATCGCGGGATGCTAAAAAAAAAATCCTAAATGTATGATAAGTGCTGCTACCTCATAGCTCGTGTTTGTGTCGCTTTCATTTGACTCGCATGTCCTCGTGAAAAACGCTGCTGTGTCGCAAAACACTTTCCAGTTGTTTTAATGTTCCGCATCGTTCCGTCCCAGTTCGTTTGTCAAAGTTAGCATATCGTGTCTGGTAATGTCTCTTGATTTTAAACTCCTTAAAAACAGCCACAGTCTCTCGGAATATTAGTTGTGTGGTGTTTTCCTTAAAAAAAGCCAATTTCCACTTGTCCTGGGAGTTTAGAATACATTTGTCATCAATGGCCCTAATAGAAGCTGAGGAAGAAACTTCAAATGGTTTGGATGCCAAGAAATTTGCAGTAGGATAATTTATTGAGCTTCAGAAAGCACATAAATCATTCGGTACTACTTATTAAATTATAGGTAGATATGGTATCAGGGGTGTAGCATGGAACTGGATTAAAAGATATCTGACAAATAGACAACACTTTGTTAAAATGGATGAATACCTGTCATGATGCTGGGATATTGTTTGTGGTGTCCCTCAGTGTTCCGTTTAAGGTCCTAACTTATTTATTCTACGCATGAATGACATTTTTAAAGTGTCACAGATGTTAAAAATAGTATTGTTTGCTGACGATACAAATGTATTCTATTCAGGTTATAACTTGAACAACTTCACAAATATAATAAATTGTAAATTGCCAAAACTAAAATGTAAATAAGCTATCTATGAACTTAAAACAATTCCTTACATTTTCAGTGGTTGTCCTTGGTTTTGTGTTTATTAAATTTTTTTTCTAAATGTTTTTGCGTTTATTGTCTTTGGAAAAAAACACCTAATATTTAAAAGCATATTCAAATTTAGTTCTTGTTTCTGTGTAGTACAGAGGCTCTCGGTGTAAAAAGAGCTGTGTGTGGTTTGTTGCGCGATTTAAACTGAACTTATGTTTAATAGTAGCATCCCATCAACAAATAAAAACATAGAAACACAAACTTTAGGTGCAATGATGAGAGTATCTTGAATGTTTAAACCAGTACACCCAAGCGTGGTATTATCTTTACCCACTCTGAGAAAACAGATTAAAAATTTTATATCTCGTCATAAAGGGACTCACCACCCCTATGCCTGTGAATCTCTGCTCCTAGTTCAGCTTTTTAAAATTGTTTTGAAGCTTTGCAAACAAAATGCTCTTAAAAGACATCAATCAGCTCGAATTTTGTGTTTTTTTTTTTTGTGGAAGAGATTAGAAAAAGTAAATTTCTTGTACGTTGGGTTTGATTTTTCCTGTCAAGCATGGTCCAGTTGAGTGAGTGTTCTTCCCCGTCTGGGATCTGTTTCTGAACACTGACTGTGTGAGATGTGCTGCACCAACAACAGAAGACAAGTGACGCCAGAAGCATCTTTCTCATGTTCTGCAAGAGCTTACTTCAAACATAGAGCCTCATTCCTCCCGACGAAAAGCATCTTCTAGCAAAACGGCAAACGTTCGACGTGAGTCGAAAAGGCGTGACACGGTTGTCTTTAGTGCGTCTGCTACCCCCAGGGTCCCATAGCGATGAGTTATCTGAAAAGGTTCAGAAGAGCTGAGGGAGCGTCCCGAGGTGGGAGGCTTTTTTTTTTTTTTTCCCACAAAACTTAATTCAAGTAGAATTAAAGAAAAATGTGTTTTGTTTTCTCTTTCCCTCTCTGGTAACCTCCATTTAAACAATTCTATGTACAGTGTATATTTCATATTCTAATGTGTGTTTTGTGATGATTCCAACTACCTGGTTTTAGTTTTTCTTGTTAACATTGATGTCAGACAAAGAAAAGTGGTGCACTTTGCAATTCGGAGACATTTAAACCTAATTTAAATGCATTTGAAAGCTAAAAGATGTTGCAGATGCTCAAACACTAACACAGAATACTACTTTTCTGTGCCTCCATGATGCAGCATACCGCTAATAAATGCTGCTTTTTTATGCAGATTAGCCCTACATCCAGTAATTTAAAAAAGGCACAATGCATTAACTTTATTATTTTTTTACTTTTCACACACTCACCTGAAAGGATCATAAAGACTGTGTGCATTTATCATTATGATTTGATCATCTCTAGCGGATGGCTGCCTCGGTGCTATGCTCTCTCGTATTTGTCACTTCTTTCCTTTTATGTTGCTCTCTGCTG
Source organism: Adrianichthys oophorus (assembly GCA_036245035.1). Classification (NCBI taxonomy): domain Eukaryota; kingdom Metazoa; phylum Chordata; class Actinopteri; order Beloniformes; family Adrianichthyidae; genus Adrianichthys; species Adrianichthys oophorus. The sequence continues at coordinate 1,126,036 of BSAI01000191.1, read as the reverse complement.
TCCCTCCGTGGTTACATTTAGCAGAGAAAAACTTCTGCACATCAGGCAATCCAGTGCCAGACTTGTTTCTCCGGTTTTCATGCAGGTAGTTTTTTTGGAGGTCCTGATTAGAGGCACGGCAGCCCTTTTTGGATTTACACAGCAGACGCGCTCGTCAAACTGAGACTCACCACTCTCCTGTCCATTCAACTGGGGAACGTCCGCTCTCTGGCTAACAAACTGGACGAACTACTGCTTCTCTTATCCAAGAACTCTGATTTTCGCTGCTCCTCCGCCTTGTGCTTCACTGAAACCTGGCTCGGTGAACACATACCCGGTCAGCGCAGTAATTCTGCTGGAGGAGGCTATACCACACCAGAACTTGTGAAACACAGCCCCAACAACCACCGTTACCCTGAGCGAGGCAGCAACTGACCTCCAAGACCATGTCTAGATGAAACTGCCAAACAAAGGCCTTGAGCACCCACCAAAAGAGGTCCACAAAAGACAATGATGCCAGATGGATAAACAGGCTTTACGCAACTCAACCTGCAAAAGTGTATGCTCAGTGTCAGGGTCAAAACAGCCGAGCAGACCTATCAAGGCTGGAAACTGAACATTACTGGAAAAGTATATGGGAGAAAGAGACAGCACATGACAGCAATGCTCAATGGCTGGTCTCTCTGAGAAAAGAGTACAGTAACCTCCCTGAACAGAATCCAGTAACCATCACAGTGGCAGACATCCAAGAAAGAGCTTCAAGTATTAAAAACTGGACAGCACCGGGCCCTGACATGATACAGGCATACTGGCTTAAAAAACTCACTGCACTCCATGAGCGCCTGACAGCACAAATGAACCAGTTGCTAAGAGATGGGACTCACCCTGAATGGCTAACGGAAGGGCAAACGATACTGATCCAGCAGGATCCCTCACAGGGTGCAGTCCCATCCAACTACCGGCCAATAATCTGTCTCTCTACAAACCTCATGTCAGGAATCACTGCAACCAAAATACAGCGACACATTGATCTATTCATACACACAGAAGGGCATTGGTAGAGATTCCAGAGAGGCCAAACACCAACTGCTGGTTGACAGAACAGTCGCTCAAGACTGTAGGTCACGACACACCTACCTGTGAACAGCCTGGATTGATTACAAGAAAGCCAATGACTCAATGTCACACACCTGGATCACTGAATGCTTGGAGCTGTACACCATCAACAAGACTCTAAGAACCTTCATAGGAAACTCAATGATGCTGTGGAAAACCACCCTTGAAACCAATAGCAAGTCACTTGCACAAGTGTACATCAAATGTGCCATATACCAAGGAGACGCTGTGTCCCCACTGCTGTTCTGCATAGGTCTGAACCCCCTCAGCCAAATAATCAACAAGACTGGCTATGGATACTGACTAAGGAATGGGGCAACCATCAATCCCCTCCTCTACATGGATGACATCAAGCTATACGCTAACAGCTAATGCAACATTGACTCCCTGATCCACACCACCAGGGTCTACAGAACTGACATTGGGATGTCATTCGGGCTTGAGAAATGTAGTCAGATCACCATCTGATAGAGAGGCAAGGTGTTAGAGATTTTATGATTCTTATTCTGTTTTCTTACTAATGGTGACCCCTCTGTGGAATGGCAGTTCTGAGTGTATCTTAAGAGGTTGTGACCTTTCCACACCAGGGGCAGGACAAACAGGGGAACCTCAAAGTCTTACATTCCAGAACTGCACACTATCAAACTTCAAAGTCTTGTCGTGTGACCCCTATCTCAGGAAGGGGCACGGTTTACCTCTCCTTTTCTCTTCTTATCTACAAACTGCTTCAGCCAACCCCCTTTTTCTTCCCCTCCCTTAGTGGCTGAATCAGCATGTAACTAGGGTGTTCCCTTTCAATAAATAGCAGGGAGGGACGGAGATCTGCAGAGTGTTTGGAGGAGCTTGTAACTGAGCAATCTCTGGCACTCTCCCTGCAGGTGAAAGCCATACTCAACTCTCTTGTGTTTCTTTGCAGATTTACTAATGTTTGGGTTGTGAACCTAACACAAGGTAATGGGGAGATGTCCAGTTCCAGGTCAGCAAAAAGGAAGCACGTTGCAAGCTGTGCGAATGATCTTTGGCTAAAAGTGACTAAAAACCAGATTTATCGCAGAATTACAGCAAAAGAAAAGTAGTAACTTCTTCAATACCATGGCCGCGAAGACGAACCAAGTGACGAATGGCGACTTTGACATCAAACAGTCTACTGACGAGATCCATGCTAAACAAACTCCTTTGCTGGACATTCAAGCTAAGCTAATTCCTCTAAAGGAACTCCTGGAGGAATTTAAAAGACAGCGTGCTCAGAATGAGCAACAAGATAACTGAGTCGACATCTTGGAGAAAGGAGTGGATGATTTAGAACAAGAAAAAAGGCAAAATAATGTAATTTTTACGGGATTACCGATCAAACTCCAAGCGAGGGCTGCCGAAGCTACCTCCAGCTTCATTGCCGGCAGTGCTGCTTCTGATCTAGGAGACAGCATGGAATTTCAAATTGAATCATTTCTGAGGCCTAAAGGGATCTCCCTTGATCTAAATACCATAGAAACCTGCCACCTGCTCCCCAGGGGAAAGGACACAAGCAAGGCATTGATTCTTATCAGGTTTGTGCATCAAAAGTACATGGTAACTCTGATGAAGCAAAGGAGATATCTAAAAGGATCAAATGTTTTAGTTGATTTTTTTTAACAAAAAGATTCACTGAAATCACCAAACATGCCAGGGTATTAAAACATCGGAAGGAAATACTAAACCTAAACTTAAGTGATGAACTGCAGGATTTTCGTTAAACCACTTGGTCATCCGGAGCGGTCTAAAGCAGTTGTTGTCAACAATATTAGAGATTTTGGGAAGTTCTTGATCCCGGACATGTGAAAAGACAAATGGAATAATAGAATAGCTGAACAATTTCAAGAAAATCATGGCGGCTGGGGAAGAAGAGAAGCAGTTTGCCATTTAATAAAACATAATTTAATCTGATTTGCTTTATTCACTGGAAATGTTTAGTGGTTAAAAAGGTTGAATAAATTTGTAGTTTCTATAGCATGAGGTGTAATCCTGATTTTTCCACAGAGGCTGAAAAGATTTTATAGGCTTAAGCTGCTCTTTGGTGGGAATCACAGTTGGAGCTGCATTCTACTGGTTGCAGAGGAACAGAGCTGTCGACAGAAATGTGAAGGTTGTAAACCTCAAAGGACAGTAAACACAGATCAATCTTTTTTAGGGCATGCTGAATTGTGGAAATAACCAACAGAGCAGAAGGACCATGGTGTCTGGTGCTGGAACGTCCGCTTAGACGGCATTGACACACTAAAAATAGGACGCTCATTAATTAATCGGAATGTTCATATCGCTTCCGTCATGTCGGCATCTGACGTCCATTCCCCCACAACACAACGCAACCTTGATGCAGGAGTTCTATTTCTAGTTTGCCAACGTGTCAATTTTGCAGTAAATAGCTAAAGAAATGGGAATGTCAGCATCTGGTCATCCAGTTCGCTCTCCGACCACCAGAGGGAGCCACTGCCAGGCTCGAGACGCTTGATCCCACCATAAAATGGTCAACCAAGGAACTAATCTTCAATTCAGTGGACTGTCGACATCTTTGTCTTCCCAACTCATCGCGACCGGTGCCCCCCAAACACAGCCAGATTGCTTCTGCCAGGTTCTGTACCAGTGACTCTGAGGTAATTACTGGCTCCCTGCTGCCACAATACCATGACCTCCAGGAGGCCTTCCACAAGCAGCATGCTAGGCATCTTCCCCCTCACAGAGATTATGACTGTGCCATAGACCTCGTACCAGGAACCAAGTTCACTCAGGGCTGGGTCTTCCCGCTCTCGCAACCTGAGACAGAGGCCATGAACTCATATATACAGGAAGAACTGAGAAAGGGCTTCATAAGGCCATCCATGTCTCTTGCTTCAGCTGGCTTCATTTTCGTGAAAAATAAGGACGGAAGTTTACGCCCCAGCATTGACTTTCGTAGTCTCAACTAGATAACTGTTAAATATAATTACCCTCTGCCTCTGGTTCCTCCCGCTCTAGAACTACGAAAGGCTCAGTACTACACCAAGTTGGACCTTCGAAGTGCCTACAGTTTGAGCGATTCGTGAGGGAGATGAGTGGAAGACGGCCTTTTCTACCTCTACCGGGCATTACGAGTACCCTATGTAATGCCCCTTCAGTGTTTCAGGCCTTTATAAATGACATTTTGTGTGACATGCTACACCTGTTCGTGATTGTCTACATTGACAACATTCTCATCTTTTCTAACACCCTCTAACAACACATATCTCATGTACGCCAAGTCCTTCAACGCCTGATCGAGAACCACCTCTACGTAAAACTGGAGAAATGCGAGTTCCATCAAATCTCTATCACATTTCTGGGCTATGTCATCAGCGCTCAGGGGGTGGCCAGAGCAAAGTCGAAGTCGTCCTGCAGTGGCCTCAACCGTCCTCAGTCAAGGATCTTCTGTGTTTCCTGGGGTTCACAAATTTTTACAGTTCTGTAGCAGCTCCACTCACTTCCATGTTCAAAGGATCCCCCAAACGTCTGTTCTGGACCCTAGAGGCTACCAGCGCTGTCAAGACTCTGCAGCAGCGGTTTGCACAGGCTCCCAACCTACATCACCCCGATCCCACACTACCATTTGTGCTGGAAGTGGATGGCTCCAGTTCTGGAGTAGGTCCCGTGTTGTCCCAGAGGCAGGGTCACCATCCAAATTTTATCCCTGTGCTTACTTCTCAAGGAATCTGTCTGCGACCGAACAGAACTAGGACGTGGGGGATTGAGAGCTGCTCGCAATGAAGGACGCTTTTTCGGAGTGTAGGCACTGGCTGGAAGGAGCCTCGCATCCTTTCATGGTTCTTACGGACCACAAGAACCTGGAATACATAAAGTATGCCAAGGTCGGTGGTCTCTGTTCTTTTCCCAGTTCAACTTCCAAATAACCTACCGTCCTGGTTCCAAAAACAGCAAAGCTGATGCTCTGTCGCGCCTTTATGAAACCTCTGTCACTAACACCTGCCACCCATAGAACATTGTCCCGGACTCCCTGATCCTAGCTCCCATCCAATGGGACATCATGTCAGAGCTAGCAGAGGTCAACAACTCCGAACCTCCGTCGCCGTCTTGTCCAAAATATTGCTCCTATGTTCCATCATCTGACTGACACCGAGTTCTACGGCTGTAAAAAAAAAGTTGTATTCATAAATACAAAGTTGTGCACAAATTTGTATTTATGAATACAACTTTTTTTTAATGAATACATTTCTTTTTGACAGTTTCCTTACCCTGTTCCTGGGTGCAAATGTGAGTGTGTGTGAATGTGTGGTCCTGCAACAGACTGGTGACCTGCCCAGGGTGCACCCAACCTTCACCCAACAATAGCTGGATTAGGCTCCAGCACCCCATGACTTTAACAGAGATTTAGGATCATTAAATTGATTTGTAAATAGGTTTAATTTGCTCTTTGTTGAATGTTTGTGTGAAGTTTTATCAGTTTTTCATCAGTTCTCTTCAGTTATGAACAAGGTAATCTACTGGATATAGGGTGAGGTTGATGTCAGAAAGAAACATATGCCCATGGAAAGGTAAAATACACTTTTAGTTTCTGTGACTCCATGACGTATTTTTGACAGTAAGTTAACCCTTTAAAGCCAAATGTATCATATTTGATACATGAGTATGCCCGCCCTCCGCAAGAGCAATAGAATGGAAAACAGATGTCTTGTTTTTTTTTTTGTCTTAGAATATTTTTATTAGCTCAGCAAAAAATATATATTTGAGCTGTGTGACCTGATGTATCAGATATGAAATGAAATTTATATGTAAAAAAAAAACTTTTATGTTTTTGCTTGTTTGTTCAGAGGGACCTATACAGGCTCCAAGTCCAAATAATTGGAACGTTCTGTCAATTATTTAATGGTTCAGGCTTCACAGGGTTAAAAGGGGACATTTTTTTTTATTCAAAGCAAGTTGCAGTCAAAACAAAGACCAATGGTATTCACAACCGACATGTTAAATCTAAAAGTAATGTTTCTGAATTTATTTTTTGGGGAAAAATGCAAAGTATCACTTTGTGCACAACTTTGTCTAAATGCACTGAACAGTTATCCTCCCCCTAGTTAACCACAATGCCACCATTCAGCCATACGGACACACAGAGGTCACACACACAGGTCATAAGCTGGAAAACTTTATTTAAAATTGTAACTTTTCATTGAAAATGCGAGGTTCTTCTGAACCCGTTGTGTTTGATGAAGCCCTACAGCCGAACACAAACATTTTCAACAGCTTAATAAGTCATGCTCAACACTTATAATGTTTTTCTACTTTCATGAATCAAGAGCGGAGCGTTTATTTAAGAGGGATAAGAATTTTCCATTAGAAGCTGACGGAGGCTCAATACAGAGCTACAAAGATGGGTGCCAGTGAAGATCAGAAATAGCAGGATATTTTTGTGCCCAATGCAGTAATCCCAAACGTCCAGCTTGCCTCAGGGAGGAAATAAACTCTGTCAGAATCTTAATGCAATGACAATGTGTAAAAAAAAAAAAAAAAAAAAAGAAATGTCATTTCTTGCTGCTAAAACGTACAAACGTCAAAGAGCTGCGTGGAAAACATGAAGACTATTTTAGACCAGCACTTTGAAGTTTTGTTGTGTAAAGATGCCAAATTAGCACAACACACAGACAAAGCAAGAAAAACATTTTTCAAAACACAAGAGAATTAGAATTTTTACATGTGACAAAACGCAAAAGAAACCCAGAGAAGGACTCATTTCAAAGCTGATAATAAAGAATCAAGGACAAGTTTAAGTTATCGACAGAAAAAAGAATAAATAGCATAAACAGTCAGTGACAATCCAAGACATTTAAAGATCCACTCAGAATTTTTTTAAAAAAAGGTGTTTTTGGTGTTTTTACATGTTCTTTTTGGCATTTTTCTGATGATTTAGGACATATATAAATTACATTAAGATTAAAACTGCATTTCTGAGCATTCAAATCATTGTGAATCAGGAGAAAACCAAAAAATGCTGTTGGAAAAAGACGGTATTTGTGATGCAGAAAACATGACTAAAACAACAAAGGTTTTGAACACAAGGCTGAACATAAGTAATTTGTGACAAATCACTAAATGGGAAACGTTTCCTTCTGACACCAGATTCTGGTGTCCATTTGAGGAACTACAACATCTGATACTTTAAGGTTGTCCCTAAATTTGTGCATACAGTACGGTGCTTTTATTTTAAAGGATTTGAGTGTTATTTCTACAGAGTAAACATTAAAAGTTTGAAGTGCTCCCTGGTTGACTCCAATTGTCAGGTAAAAAGCAGTAACTGCCTGCTGACTCAACATTTTTAAAACCACATGAATCTATTGTGGCTTTGTGGTTGAAAAGAAACTTTCGAGAGCTTTCTACTTTTCCGACCGTTTGTCATCTGGAGCCACAGTCATAAAATTAAAATTATAATCACTTGAATGACCAGAGCAATCAATCCTGATCAATTGCTTTTACTGAACGCCATGATCTTTGCATACAACATTGTAAAAGAAACAGTTTAGTGCAGCAGCAAGTGTCTTGCTATCATTATGGGGGCTATGGTGATGCATTGTTGTATCCATTAATGTCTTTGAGACTGTCCTCAGGGGTGTTATCTATATTCAGTTATGGGAAATTTGAAGATGAACACATCCCTGAGCACGCACATGCTGAGCGAAGCTGACAATATTCAGTTCTTCTCTTGCTAATAAAACTGAGACTATCCTGATTATAACTAAGATAGATCGAGCTGGTTCTGTGCCCCTCCCCTGAGCTGTGGAAAGCATTGCTCCCTACAAAGTGTTGGATTACATGCGAACAAGACAAAGGAAACAAATCATCTTACCCACACAGTTACTTTTAACTTCCTGTTCTGTGTCATCATACAGAAGTATTTGAACATCCTGTGATTTTGCAAGTTCTCCCTCTTAGAAATCACGGAGGGGTCGGAAATTTTCATCTTTCGGGCACGTTCACTGTGTGAGACATGATCTAAAAGAAATCTGGAAATCCGATTGTATGATTTTTTTTTTTTTTTCAATGATTTAATTGTATGCTTCTGCTAAAAATAAGTATTTGAACACCTAAGAAAATCAATGTTAGTATTTGGTACCATTACACAGGTCAAAGTTTCCTGTAGTTTTTCACGCAGGAGGGATTTCGGCCCACTCCTCCACACAGATGTTCTCTAGATCAGCCAGGTTTCTAATCTGTCACTGAGAACCAAAAAGTTTGAGCTCCCTCCAAAAATTTTCTATTGGGTTTAGGTCTGGAGACTGGCTAGGTCCAAAACCTTGATAATATTCTTACAGAACCGCTCCTTGGTCATCCTGGCTGTGTGATTCGGGTCATAGTCATGTTGGAAGACCCAACCACGACCCACCTTCTATGCTCTAACTGAGGGAAGGAGGTTGTTCCCCAAAATCTTACAGTACATGGCCCCGGTCATCCTCTCTGCATTACAGTGCAGTCGTCCTGTCCCATGTGCAGATAAACACCCCCATAGCATGATGCTACCACCCCCATGCTTCACAGTTGGGATGGTTCTGATCATTCTATAATTCAGTAATTGGAGGTGGACTATTTAAAGGAGGACTAGCGGATCTAACAGGTCAGGGTCAGAATTCTAGATAATAGGTGTCCAAACACTTGTTTGCAGCAGTAGCATACAAATACATTATTTAGAAAATCATACAATGGGATTTCCAGATTTCTTTTATTATGTCTCTCACAAAAAACAGGCCCTTAAGATGAAAAATTCCGACCCCTCCATGATTTCTAAATGGGAGAACTTGCCAAATCACAGTGTTCAAATACTTTTTTTCCTCACTGTAGTTAAACCCTTAACGCTATTGCCTTCAACCATTTTTACCACCTAAATATACAAAATAAATGTGTTTTGTGAATTTAAACATAGTTATATACAAAGATTCTCTACAACAATTAGCAACTAGTAACAGTAATTAGTTTATCAATCATTTGGTTTGCTTTCGTGATGTGTAGTTTGGATTGACCTTTTAACACCGGAGATGTCACTGGCAACACCTAAATAACACACACTCTTTAATCTAGCATAACTCCTCAGCTACCTTCACCTCGTTCGAGCGACCACTTCCATTTAAAAGTCTATATAGACACACGGATATGTGCGTTTTGGGCTTCTGTGTTCAAAACTCTCCCATCCATGCATTGCTACACAAGTTTCTACAACCGTTTTGCTCTAAATTTAGAACAACCAGCTATTGAACGCATGCTGAGAGCCTAACCAGGACGAACTTTGACCTATCAAACTCAGATCAGATAGTGACATTTGGATAATGTCCTTTCTAATCCACAGAATTTGCCAACCAATTGATAAATTGAAGGAAGGAGAAAATAAAAATTGTGATTTGCTTCCAACCAGAATTAACAGAGTCTTTCATTTATCGAAAAAGAGCTGTGAAAGAAAAAGTCTGAAGCAAGATTCACCAGATTTACACATTTCACACCAAATCTCTCCCAACTGTAGGTGACATACGCTACCATCAGGTAGCGACAGTCCAGTTGGAACACCACATGCTTTGGCGTGTTCCTGAAACTGTGTCACATGCCTGGTGTGAACGCAGCATTCGACCCCGTACGCAATCATTGTGAATCAGCTGATTCTGACATGGAGAAAAGTGGCTTTACATTTTGGTTTTGCACACAGATATATAACACATTACTCAATTGTAAGTTTACTAGCTTAACATTGAGTAAACTTTATGACTTTACACTACTTTTTGTGTTTGAACCACATTTCAAATCAGAAGTGTTTATTTAAGTGACCACTGGGGACCAATTATTACAAAAACAGAAGAGTCCAAGTTTTTGAAATTATGGAACTTTACATCAGAAATCTTTAAACAGTTATACAAGTTAGACCTGAACAGCTGCGTTTGGTTCAAAACGTTTCTTAAAACAATTGCAAGACTTCATTTAATTCTTAGTAATGGTAATTGGTAATCCTCATTTTCAGGTTGCACTCATGTTTTTGCAACATTTTTACAAGGTTGTCTTTCATTTCATTTCATTTTTTTTTTATTTGGTCCATAAAAAGCAGACTCTCTTTAATTGCCGACTGAGTTCTCCACAGAGGAAAAGGAAGCTCCGCCCACCAAAGCAGATTTAAAGGGCCTATAGCATACAAAAGCCTTTTTTAAAGCTTTTAACTGTGTTATGATGTCCATTCCTCACAAAAAGAAACCTCAAAGCGGTATTTTGTTCTGTTTATGAATCTCTGTGCATTCCTCCAAACCCTGCTCTCTGAGCACAGCCCATCAACCCACGAAAACGAGTGGGTTCTCACATTGAGACGTGGACAAGTGAGAACAGCCCCTTCCATGAAGGCTCTGCTGCCAGCACCGCCCCCAGGCTAACACACACTCTTTCACAGTGAGAAATGTAGAAGCCGAAGCCGGCTCTAGGATGACGACATGAACTGGAGCGAAAGGCGGAGCCTCAGAGATCGAGTCATCTTGCTTCCCGAAAGGAAAAGGGCTCATAGACTGAAAACAACTCATATTTCATAAATAATGTGTTCTTTAGTGTGCCAAAGGTAATATATTATTATATGCATAGATATAGTTTACTATAAAAGGCTCAAGAATAGCACGCTATAGGCCAGGGGTCAGGAACCTTTTTGACTGAGAGAGCCAAAAAAAACACATATTTTAAAATCTAATCCCATGAGAGCCTTGTTCTTTTTTGATAACACTCTATATATTTTTAACAGCATTATAACAAGATTTTAACAATAACTTACTAAAAAAAGGGTAGCTTCTTTAATGCAATTTGTGGTGCTGCATGGTTTTGTGAACAGTTTGGTACGTGGTGTGGCTCAGCTTCATGCAGGTGTTTAGGAAGTGTTTTTAAAGTGTCGCTATACATTTGACTGTTTCATCGATGACATTTGGTCCCTGCATATTAGACATACTGCAGAACCGCCCTCTTCACAAAAGCCAATTCTTCTTTCCATTCTTGCTGAAATTAACAGTACTCCTGAAGGCCAAAATTCACAGATTTTGCCTAAACACGTGTTCAATAATCAAGGGAACAGATTTTGTTCTCCACCAAAAAGTTTATTCCTAACATGTAAGTGCTAATGACAGAGCTCTGGGTCTTCAAAATGTCCCTATCTGCTACAGTCTAAATGGATGTTCCAACACCAGACAAGATGAAGAAGATGCCCTCTGACCGTTGACCCATCCATTTAAACACAATGATTATGATTATGTAAAACAGTAGGCTGGGTCTTTGTCTCGGTTTGGTCCTTCGCGCCTCCTTCCTCACTTGTAGTGTCTTGTGGACTCTGTCCCCAGATAAACAGTTTTTTTCTACTGGTCTGTGAATCCCATCCTCCACATGAGCTGTTGACACCTCTGTTCCTCTGATGGCATGCACCTCCAACTGTTCCTGGAGCGGTGAAAAAAAATCCCTCACCGCTTCATCACCGTTAAAGCAACGCCGCATACGCTTGACCACTGTTGATGTCCCTCGAGGGTCCCTCCCACCGCTCCGAAAGTTTTGAGCTGCACAAAATATTGCGAGCCGTGAGGAGAGGTCCATTCTCCGCTCCGGCCAAGTTCACCCCCGCTCCACCGACGCCCAGTCAAAGTTTGGCTCTGCTAGACGCAAGGTCGTGGACGCTTGGGTTCGCTAGACCAAGGCAGAAATCTTGAACGCTGGACCAATGCTGCTTCGCCAGCGTTGCACTGGCTTCAACTAAACGTTGCACAAACGTCGGTAGAGTGGTCATTAGCGTCTTACGAGCGGACAGGGCGTTGCTGGAACAGTGTTGGGCATTGAAGCAGCAATCCATGGCAGCAATGACCTTTGATGTGGCGTTGTCATAGAGGTGTCGAGGCGAGACCGGTGATCTGCCAAAAATACAGGGAGAAATTAGACATCGAATTAGCCCAAAAAACTGCATCACCGTGGATCCTGAGAGACACCCACATGCCCAGAACGCCTTATACCTACGCCGAAGAAATCAACGCTCGCTATAGCTCGCCGCCGCTCACTGCCGCTCACTGCCGCTAAACCAACGCTAAAGCTACGCCGGCTTGAGTGGTGTATCACTGCGCCAACGCCCGTGTGTTCGATTTTTTTCCCCAATTTGTGCGCGGTGACAAGTTTTTTTCAAAATTCGGCGCCGCTCCAGAAATGTTCCAGCAAAGTTCGGGCGGTGTGACCAAGCCCTAAACATTTCAAATGAATAAAGCCAATCAGATTGTGTTAAGTTTTATTGAACTGGAAACTGCTTCTCTTCTTCACTCCTCATCTTTTTTTTCTCTTTGCCACATTTTTGCTTAAAAGTTTTAGTGCCGCATAAGTGAGCTGACTAAAAACCCGGTTAATTTACTTGATGACCTCACATGGACTCGTGCAGGCTGTTGCATTAAAATAAAACTACAGTTTCAGGGTATCAAACTGTCCCGCACACCTGAGCATACAGAAAGGATTGTGCGGTCAAAAATAGAGGTAGAGATTGAAATGCCAGAGTTTTTATTTTGTGTTGTTTATTTTGATGGCTTCTTGTCTTTGCTTAACTTAAGCTCCAGCAAAACTGTGCTTTAATTATTATGTTAAGAAATGCCAGCTGATTTACTGAGAGCCAGATGCAGTCATCAAAAGAGCCACATCTGGCTCCTGAGCCATAGTTTCCCTACCGCTGCTATAGGCCCTTTAGGGAATTGTTTGAAAAAATCTAGCCATCCGGTCATTCATCCAGAAAAAAATCCATCCATCCATTTCTTCAGTTAATAACAGTTATTTTAATTCTAAAAATCTTTTAAGTTGTTCCAGAAAACCCACACAACTTCAACACAGTCAAATGCTGAACAGATCGAAACAAGCACAAATAAAGGAAGATTTATCAGCATTAATAACGTTTTTTACTCCTCCTCCATCAGCATTTACTTTGTCAAGAAAGTCTGTCAGTCAAGAGAGAAGCTTTTACAACAACAGTCTGCAAAGAAGTACAGATAAAACCAGCATCAAGGCGTCCGCACTTATGTAACGTCATATTTTTCTTCACTGCCGCCGGCAAAAACATTGGCAAACACACTGTCAATTAAAATGTGGGAAAGATCTGCATCATCTAGAAGAACTCAGATTAATGGCTGAGATAATTCTAGTCACCTGTGCGGGAAAGCGGTGCGCCGCCGCTGTGCTTTTATGAGCTTTTCCATCTGCGATGAATCTGCTATCGTTAAACCGAGTTCCCTACAACAATAGAGCAAGGAGACAAAAAACCAAATAACAAGAAAAAATAGGTTTCTGTGAAAGCAAGTCATTTCAATAACTGTCAGCTTTCTGGTGGAAACCAGAGCCCAACAAATGTGTCTTTTGTCAGTTCTGTCAGCATCTTTGTTTTCCTGATTCCGTCTTTATCTGACTCAGCCAAACATGTCATTCAGGTCTGAATTCATATTCATCCCAGCCTGGCTGACATATTTTCTGCCAGGATGAGAGGATGCTTTATCTGCCAGGGTACATGCTCATAATGAGCTTTATTCTTCCAGTTTGGTATTAGAACCGCATCGCACTCGGTTCTATCTGGGAGCACAATCGGAGCTTCCTGCTCTGCGGACAGACACAAGTTAATTAATCAGGTGGAGGTTGTGGGGTATGGAGCCCTGGACATGACAACAGAATAATAATAATTGTAAATGTTTCCTCAAAATAATATATTGTGGTAACATATGAGCATTTTGTGGCCACAATTTCGTATTTCATCACCAAAAATTAACATTTTGAAGGTATAAGTTAGAATTTTGTTAGCACAAATTAGCCTTTCATGTGTGAAAATGATCATTTTTTCTTGTGGACACACATTTGCATATCCATGCATCCATTTTCTAAGCCCATTTTATCTCTTACAGGGGTCACGGTGCTGCTGGAGCCTAACACAACTACTGGTGGGCGAAGGCGGGGTACACCCAGATCAGGGTGCCAGTCCATTGCAGGGCCAAATTAGCATTTTATGGGCACAAATTAGCCTTCGGTTGGTAGAAGTTAGCATAGTGTATCATGGGCACAAAGTGCTACTGTGTGGGCACACGTTAGCATAGAATTTTGTGGGTAAACATTTTCACAATGTGTAAAAATGCTTATTAAATTATTAAATTAGAATTTTTTTTTTCTTTTTTTTTACCACAAGTTGGTATTTTTTGGCCATTATTTAGCAGCAGGATTTGAATACTAAAATACTCATTTGTGGGCACAAAATATCCCCACAAAGGGCTAAGAAACGGCTATTTTTTGGCCACAAATTAATTATTTGAGGGACCAATCAATTTTTTTATTTTAATGTCTCATCCAGAGCTCTGTAGTGGAGTTACTGAATCTGAAAAAATGAGGAAAAAATCTCCTTCTGAAGCACCACTGGGTTTCCCATCAGCGATTGATAATGTGTTGTTGAAGGAGAAAAGGCATCGCTCCCTCCTTCATCTGAAGGCGGCTTTTAACAAGATAAATCATCCTCTGACAGTGACCCGAGATGAAAGCAGGAGGCGTAAAGCCAGCCCGAGTTCAGGGAAAGTTCCTCAGAGCTCCGCCTTCCCACCCACTCATCCCACCTAAACCTCTCCCTCCACCTTTAGCCCGGGCTCTACAGCGAGGACGGAGCCGAGCGAGGAAAAGTTCCCTCGCCTCTATTCCAAGTTGGCGCTTGATCCCATGAGGAGGCCTTGCAGGGTGCTAAATATGCGGCGGGATTGACGGCTGTGATCTCACGACTGGCTTGAACTTGGCCTCTTCTTTTGTTCTTTAAGCTGCGGATTCTGGTATTTTATGACTCTATTTGGACAGTTTCTGAAGAGGCTGCCGCTGCAGCACAGCCGTCTGATCGTTTTGCTGCTTCTTAAATGGCGGGATTCCTTTATTAAAGTCAAATATTATATACAATTGTTTATCGGTAAGCATACATTTGCATACAACTGTGTGACTGGTTAGTACAGGGGCATTCAGAGCAGGATTTTACAGTTTTCAAAGGAGGAAAACTTTTTTTTCACAGTTTGCTCTGAGCCTCATCAGCAGGACCAGCATCACAGATTAGATCTAACCATTGACTGTATATGAGAACTGGACTTAGTGACCCCTCCCCCCTGTGTCCCTAACAGGAAGTACCTGCTGGTTCATGAGGCCAAACTCCCAGAGACTTGGATAGAGAAATCAGCAGCTATTACTCAGTCATCCTATTAGTCAGAATAACCATTCTTGCTCTGATGAATTTTTTATCAAGTTCTTGATAATTTTCTACTTTTTTCGTGATTTTTTTCTGTAGCTCAAGTTATAAACTTACCAATCAGAAGCCTCAATAAAAGTAAGTGATTGACAGATTCTCCCAAGCCCGCTTTCAAGCTGTAGGGTGGTGCTTTGGCGATGACAAATTGCAATTTGGGCACAAAAAATAGGATTTTGTCGGCACAAATTAGTGCAAAGGTAGAGCGGTCAACTTCTGATTGGAAGATCGTAGGTTCAGTTCCCGCCTTTCCCCTACATATGTCAAAGTGTCCTTGGGCAAGACACTGAACCCCACACTGCTGGTGATGGTCATAGGATAGCGCCAATTTTTGGCATCAGTGCGTGAATGTGTGTGACTGTGACTGTGAAGTGCTTTGTAACTCAAGGAAGGTAGAAAAGCACTTTGCATGTATATAAACCCCACTTACCATTCCTGTTTTATGTGTTTGCTTCCTCTACTGAACATCATGGATATTTTACTGTTTCATCCATCCATCTTCAGAACCCGTTAAATCCACTTCAGTTACAGAGTTGCTGGAGCCTATCCCAGATACTGTTGAAGCGCTCACATGCCTAGGGACATTATGAAAATACCAACAAACCTGTGAAGCATGTTTTTGGACTACGGGAGGTCACGTGTCCAAAGAAAATCCACATCTGCACGAGGAGATCATGCAAACTCCACACAGAAAGGACCCAGCTTGGATTTAAACCAGGACCTTTTCACTCTGAGGTGAGAGTGCTAACCACTACACCACTGTGCAGCCCTGTTTCAGTTAAATGTAAAACAGAAACTCATGGATCAAAACTGATCTTAACTGACTTAAGTTGTACGCTGTTGTTGTAAAGGTGGACTGAACTTATTCCCGACAAGAGAAGGTTTAAAGAAAGACTCAACGGCCGAATCCAAATTCTTCCCTCCCCCTACATTTAGCCCTCCAAACAGAGAGATTTGGAAAAATAGTGTCTTCATATTCAGACGTTGCTACCATTTGATGACATCATCAATAGTTGCTGGTCATCTACATTAGCGAGTCTCTGCCAGAGCTCTGAACAGACAAGACAACACTGGTTTCATAACTTTAAACAGTGGTGAAAAAACATAAAGAAATTTCTATTTAAATGTAAACTTCTGTGCTTTCCAGGCACACGGAGTGCGACGCAGATCACCCTACCAGTGGAGGGATACCCAGTTATAGGTCCTTACAGCTTCGCCTTAAAAAACATGTTTGGACACCACCAATGCTTCAAATGCCCCTACAATTGGAGGGTTAGAGAGAAGGCAGAAGGGTAGGGGAAGGATTCGGATCCAGCCAACCACTTTAAGAATGTTACTGATTAGGATGTCGAGATGCTTTTTGCTTTTGCTAGATGTGAGGCAAAGAGAAGCCAGAAAGTGCTGTAAGGATACAGTAAAAAGGCTGTTTTTCTCCAAACTAAATGCCAAAATATCAAGTTAAGCTCAGGATTTGCAGCAGCACACAGCATTCATGCTGTAAATGTTATTACACGCTTCATTTTTGTTTTATTAAACACCACGCAGCATGAAAACGCGTTTGCACACCAAACCACACGCCACTCTCCTGAATGCCAAACAAGAGAGGCGGACGTGTCAGCATGAAGGCGCATTCCAGAGGAATACTGTTTGCTATTATTTATCATCTGTAACATGACAGCCCGTAATTAGCACTGTGTGAAGAGGTAGATACAAGAGCTGCTAATGAAAACACCCCCCATGCTGTAAAGTGGCGTTACAGGGCATGTGTCATGGCCTGGTGAACGGATTCAGACGGTGATCCAGCAATAATCACTTCAGATGGGAGCGGCTGCTGCCGGCAAGACCAAAACTCGGAGAAGTTTCCGGCTTAATGAAGCAAAGGTGCAGTCGGTATGAGCATCAACTTAAATTGAAGACCTCTCTCATCTCTGCAGGATCTCTGTCAAAATCAGGGGGCTGCACGCCCCCCCAGCCTTCAGCACTTTGGAAAGAGGAAGGAAGTGAGGAACCGTTGGCTACAGATGACTCTTTTTTTTCTCCAGCTGAAGTGTTGCAGCAGCGAGGCCGAGTGTGTGATCCGAGCCGGGAACTGTCGAGCCAGAGTCACAGATGGCATTCGGAGCCACTGGCACTTTGCTGTCACCGAGGCTGGAGAAGCTCTGACTTCATCGTGTTGAAACGTGGAGGAAGACATCAGCAGTCAAGCGCTGTGTCACACAACAGAGCGGAGACACTTCAAAGCCGTCTTCAGGACAGCTTTCTCTGTCTGGCTGCTGGGCCTCGCTAAGTTTCATTTACAAACAACAGTTCACAATGAGTAAAACAGTGAGATGACTTCAGCTGTAATATTCCTTCTGAAAGGTCACTCTATAAGTAAATATCTGGAGGCCATTTTTTTCTCCCTGAACAAAATTACCATATCAGTTTTGAACTGGTTGTGGTGTGAGTGTGACACGAGATAGTGAAAGCTTCAGGAACAGAACTTTTTCAGTTTACAGCACTTTTTGGAACACAAGTCGCATTTTTCTGTATAGTTTGGCCAAGAGTGCGACTTGTTCTGGAAGCAGCGTTCACATCGCCCTCGGCAACACGCGTGCAAGAGACCCCTTCCACAGACAAGTCTATGTAAACATGCACACATGCGCATTCCAGGCTTCCACATTCAAAACGCTTGTGTTCACATGTAGCTAGGCAAGATCCTCTGACTGTTTTCGGGCTCCACGTACGACCATTGAACTCGCGTATAAGTTAAACCAGGTTGAACTTTGACCAACCAGGAACTCGGATTTGGTAGTGATGCATGCGTCCTTTTACATTTAAGGAAGTGCCAGCCATTTAAAAATTGATGATGGAGGAGAAATTAAGAATCACGGTTTGTAGACTTATTTGACATATAGTCTTTCTTGCATCAAAATAGAGCTGCAAAAGGAAGAGTCTGGAGCGTTCACCAGATTTACACTGGTTTGACTTTCACAGTCTCTTTCGGCTTTGAATACATGCATTAGCTACAGACCTATGTGAACACCATCTCCTAAAAGCATCTTAACAATAATTTAAAATATTTCAGTAAGCAAATACGTGAAAAATATTAAATAATATTTTCATCTTAAAAAATATTTAAATGTTAATGAAAATATTCATCCACTTTCTAAACCCTTTTGGTCCCTTTCGGGGTCACGGGGCTACGCTAGCCAAACCCGGCCACTCATGGGCGGAACATGGTGTCATTAAAAAATGACACCCCTGTACAGGTCGCCCGTCTGTTATGAATGACAATATTTAACATAAACATTTTTTCAAAATATGTTTAGCAATATTTTAAAAATATATTTTGAAAATCTTACAAAAATGTCTTGAAAAATATATGTTAATATAATATACTAAATATTATTATTATTATTAATATATATTATTATTAATAATAATACATAAATAAAATAATAAATATAATATAATAAAATATATATAAAAATATAATTTAGATAGTAAAAAGATAATAAAATCTTGAAAAAAAATCATTAAAAAATCATAAAATAGTAAAAAATTAAATTTAAAAAGTGACTTTATTTTCACAAAAATGATTTTAAAAATATCGCCAATAAAGACGACAAAGCTGACAACACCCTTATCACACAAGGAATTGTGCCCACTGCAGGTTTGATTCAGAAACAAAAACAAACTGATCAATAATATTTCACCAATGTTTTGAGCTGCAATGTTTGTGGATAAAGTCAGCAGGAAGAACAAACCAGACTCGTGACATGAATCATGTCTGTGACACGGTCACATTGTGCCTTTTCAACTCTTAATTGGAGCTCATCTTATTTTCCTAAGCAGATCGGGTTAGCTCCCAGCATGTTTGTAGTTCTTTGTTTTTGTAGTTGTAAAAAATTAGCACAAAAAAACAAGAAGTTAGAGCAAAAAATACCTGTTCTTTTTTGAGTATTAGAGCTACCAGAAAAATAGTTACATTCACAAAAATGAAGTCGTAAAATTATGAAACTAAATTGTAATTTCCTGAAAGTAAATTCATAAAAAATATTAGAGAAATGAGTAATAGCTTAATGAGGATAAACCTGTAAAATAAAAAATATATATAATTTAGTTCGTGGTGTAAGCCAAATAATGTGCCAACTAAATCTATCAATGCAGCCATTATTGGTGCTGCCATAAGGCTTTAGTTTATTGGAATCTATGTGCCATAAATGCATCTGGACCTCTTAATAAAATATTTTGTCAAAGTATTTTGCCCAGGATAAAGAACGTATCAGACTCATCGTTCATAATTACATCTGCATTTACTCTAATTACTTTGGAAAGCATCCATTCGCTGCATAAATGTGCAGCTCCTTTTCTTCCGTAATTTGTCTGTTTAATTACAACTTCATCTGTAGACTGTAATGAAGTTCGGTCTGAAGGGCACCTTTGCATCCTCCACCTGCAGGTCTTTCTTTGACTCCTGCTTCTCCTCTTTTGTGTTCATGAATGGATCCTCTGCAGAAAGATAAGAGAAAAAAAAACACTTCAAAAGCGATTCACCGAACATTCCTGAGATGCAAAACCATCTCAGTCCTGTCCAAATCCGCGTGTCACCGGAGGGGATTGTCTTTTTTATTGCACGAACTGCCCCTGCCAGGGACAAGAAAGTCAAGAAGGTTCAATGGAGACGGCGGGACCTCACGGAAACCAATTATGCAGCGGCGCCGTCATTTCTGTGCAGGAGCTTTGAACAGGTTTGATATTCCATGATGAATTACCACCACCAAATGAGAAGCAGAAAGAAGAGGAGAGACTCAAAGAGAAACTCTGGGGGATTTCTCTGCCTCGACTCCCTCAGGGAGGGTGGGGGGGCCTCATGTGTTG
Source organism: Adrianichthys oophorus (assembly GCA_036245035.1). Taxonomy (NCBI): domain Eukaryota; kingdom Metazoa; phylum Chordata; class Actinopteri; order Beloniformes; family Adrianichthyidae; genus Adrianichthys; species Adrianichthys oophorus. The sequence continues at coordinate 1,105,818 of BSAI01000191.1, read as the reverse complement.
GTGGAGTACTGTATATCTCTCTTGCAGGCATATCTCTTCTCCTCCACCCACGCTCGCCTCTCCAGCAGCGTGAAGTCCCAGCGAAGGAGTCCCTTCATCCAGCCTGACGCCGTGCACTCCTCCCTTTAATTAAACAATGGCACGAGCCGAGAACATGCTTTTGACGGAGGCTGTAGAAATCTACTCTGTCTGTGCAGGAAAAGAAATGTAGTAAAATTGACGTAAATCTCTTGGGATGCGAGCGGGCTGTGCTGGATGTGTGTCACAGCCGGCCTTCAAGTGTTGCTTCCCGTTTGGCTGAGCCTCCAACTCGGTTCGGCTCCTCTGATGCGCCGTTTACAGTTTAACGGACACAAAATGACAAAAACTGAGCAGAAATTTTGCTTTTATTTTCGCATTGGTCTGAACATTTTAGCTTCTTTGAAACAAATACAGAGCACCATGTGAACCAACGCTGTGGTTATGTCAGGGCTCTTAGGGCTAGCACCATTTTTGGACCACAGACCGTACCTACTTTCGTAGACTGACCTGAACAAGGCTAAAGTGGCCATCCGAATTATTGATTTAGCTTCCAATTCTCCTTAACTTTTGGGGTTTACGTTTATCTTCCTCTTCTGTAAAATATCTTAATTCATAAACTAGATTTTGTGAAGGAATCATTAAAAAGTGATTTATTGATGACATATTGACAAGATAATTACAAAACACACTTGCGCTCCCCATTAGATACGCGAAGACAAACCAGCCACTCCTCTCCACAAACCTGACAACTCAAAAACCCCAAACACCTTGCGGGTAAACGGGTACATGTGACTACCGTTGACAGAAACACTGACATCCATTCCTAAGGCAAAAGACACTTATTGGCTTGTGAAACAAAGTCTTTACAAAATGTTAAACTTCTTGCATACATTTCAAAATGCGCTTTTGTTTTTAACAGTGTTGTGAAGTCAAACCAGTAGTTTAAAAATAGCGGCTGCAGGTCTTGCCAAAGTAGCCATGATGCTTGCAGTAGGTTACTTGATCATCATGGAAGCTGCTAGCAGATCTTTAAGGGACAACACAACCAGACATGCAGGTTTGAGAGACATTGAGCCCAATGGAAGAGGGAAATTGTTAGACTTTTCACTAATAAACACCCAACAAGGTGATAACCAATGAAATGACAACAGTCACCTTTACCAGGGACTACATTGACTTTTAATCCAAGTATTTCTGTTCATTTTTAAAGTATTTTGAAAATATTTTTTTCTCTAAGATGATTCTTGACAAGAATATGTTTAGTTTAACTCAAAGTTTAGCACCATCTAATAAGGATGGCCTTCAATGCTAATAGCAGGTAGTGAAGATGGATGGATGATACATTTGAATGTAGATGGAGGTAAACTGTTGTCTGTGGCACCAAGAATTCCCTGGGGGGTTGGCAGTGCTGTGCACGCTCCAGCTGAAGGCATGCAAATGGTGGCAGAAGGCATAATTTGGCATAACATTGTCATTTTTTAGAAATAGGTAAAAACATAATCTCGCACTGGATCCTTGATGGGTGTTGCTAGGTTACCTGATCTGCTGCATTTATGGAGCAAATACATGTGGGAAATGATGGACCAATCTTTTCAAAATGTTTTGACTCTATGCACTGTTTCAGACAGTGGGGCCCCTCAGCAGAGGATCCTGGATCGCCACACTTCATAGAAATTATGGGAGTCTCAATACTGGGGCTGTAGCCAGTATCCAAGTACTCGGATACTTGCGATCTGCTCCCAAAAATTCCCAAAAGTATGAATATTTCCAACATTCAAGATTGCTGATTTGTGATTAAAATAAATAGTGTAGAGTGTAGTAAGAGTACAATTTGGTAACAATGTATTTACAAACGATATTAAAAGTAAAAATCGTGGTTTGATATGTGAATCGCTGAGCTTGATTCATGAATCAGATCAGATCACCACCCAAGTAACGATCCACAACCCTACACAAAACAAACAGAACTTTATTTAACGGTTTCATCCTTCTCACCCTGACAACTAAAGAACGACGAGATTCAGCTAGGATGAGTTCATGACAGAGATCTTTATTATTTTCGTTAATCCTTGACGAGATTTTCAACAGTGGTCTTTTATACTTTAAGACTAGAGCTTCAGCTTCCTGTCCCAAGAGACTTTTCTTTACTAGATCCTCTACATGTCCCTTGGGTTGGTCTTCCATTGAGTGGTCCACCAGCAAAAACCTTGCATAAACAGTGAAAACAATAGATAGAAACCAATGACCGTATTTTGCACTCTATAAGGTGCACTTAAAAGTCTTGATTGAAAAAAATGAATAAAAAACACTGCGTTTTATAATCCTCCTTATATATGGATATATTATGGTTGTTTTTACTAATGTTGAAGTAATTATGAGAAGTAGCTACACAGTTTTTTGTCAGAATGTTTGGTTGGGTGTTGTTGTGAATTTGCTAACGTAGCTAAAGTGTGGCAGTGTCAGAATGTGGTTCTATGTGTTGCAAACAAGGTTGGATGTTAGGCAAGGCAAGGTAAGTTTATTTGTATAACACATTTCATGTACAAAGACAATTCAAAGTGCTTTACATAAAACATGAAAGAAAGAAAACAATCAAAACATCAAAGGTGTGATCATTACGGTAAAATTTAAAGAAAGTTAAAAAGAAGTTAATTTAAAACAAGCATTGATAAACAGTGCAGGTTTAAACTTTTAAATACAAATGAATCAAATGCAGATAACAGGTGGATCTTTAACCTGGATTTAATTACACTGTGTTTCAGCTGATCTAATGATTTCTGGAAGTCTGTTCCAGATCTGTGGAGCATAGAAGCTGAATGCAGATTCCCCATGTTTAGTTTTGACTCTAGGAACTGAATAAGACTGGATCCAGATGAGCAGAGAGGCCTGGCTGATACACACTGGGTCAGAAGGTCAGTCGCTACAACAAACCTCTGTCACTTCGACAAACCACTGTTGCTACAACAAACCACTGTCACTA
>BSAI01000191.1:961263-1098496 GCA_036245035.1 Adrianichthys oophorus | reverse complement strand
GGCATGTGACTGTGGGTGTGTGACTGCGGGTGCGTGATTGCGGGTGCGTGATTGCGGGTGTGTTACTGCGGGGGTGTGACTGGGGGCGTTTTGACTGTGGGTGTGTGACTGTGGGTGTGTGACTGTGGCCGTGTGACTGTGGTCGTCTGACTGCGGGCGTGTGACTGTGGGCTTATGACTGTGGGTGTGTGACTGTGTGTGTGATTGTGGGTGTGTTACTGCGGGGGTGTGACTGGGGGCGTTTTGACTGTGGGTTGACTCTGGACGTGTGACAATGCCCCAGACACAGAGAAACAACAGTGGCTCACGGATGGTGCTATAAAAGAACCAGATGGACTTTCCACTGTTGACTCAAGACCCTGTCTGCCCCGTAGTCTATTTTCAACAGTAGCTAAATTTAGCAATGGATTAACCCATGTCTCAACAGGGGGGATGATGAACATGGTGGGGGATACATTCCACCCTAGCAAAGGACTTCAAACCAACTTAAAAACCTTTTGTAGAAGCTGCCTGACATGCAGCAGACACAATGCCCAAGGCAACATCAGACCAAAAAGAGCAAAATGTCCTACAGGGACATACCCGTTTGAAATAGTTCACATGGACTTTATTGAACTAACAAAAAGCAAACAAAACTACAGATATTGCTTAGTTATAGTAGATTCCCTAACCAAATGGGTAGAACTAGTACCATCAAAACATCCAGATGCACTAACAGTAGCTAAAGCATTCTGTAAACACATCATTCCAGAACATGGCATCCCAAGGGTGATCTGGAGTGACAATGGATCACACTTTGTAAATGATGTAGTGAAAAACATGGCCAAACACTTAGGAATAGAACTAAAAAACCATTGTGCATACCACCCTCAAAGCGCAGGCCTGGTGGAAAGAACAAACGGAACAGTTAAACTAAGACTAAGAAAAACTATGGAAGAAACAAAGAAACCGTGGCCTGAATGTTTAGCCCTAGTTAAAACTTACATGAGAATAACTCAATCACCAACAGGGTTAACTTCCTTTTGTAGCAGTACATGGTAGACCTTTCCACTTACCTCTGTGGGAGGGAAAAGGGTTTCAGGAGCAGGAGGGGCAGCTAGACCCCCTAACTGAATGGCTCTACAAGCTGTTCAGACAAAAACCAGTCCAAAGAGCAAATGATCTGCCTGTCTCTTCTCTCTCCTCAAAACAGGAACCACTGAGACCTGGTGACCTGATCCTGCTGAAGGTGGTGAAAAGAAAAAACTGGACTAGTCCAAAGTGGGACGGACCATTCAGAGTCCAGATCACTACCCCCACAGCAGTCAAGATCGCTGAAAGGGACACTTGGATCCATCAGTCTCACAGCAAAAAGGTCTACGAGCAGAAATGAGGATCCACTACCTCTTCACGATCACCATAGGCCTGGCCTGCCTGGTTCCACTTCTGGCAAAGATCCAAACACAAATCTGGGGAGATGACCACCAATGCTCCACCTGCCCACTGATGACCAGCTATGACAGAGGAGTCCAACCGTACACCTACTGCCTGCCCCTGAACGGAACTAATGCAAAGATCATCATTCCCCTGAAGGGAATAGGCACCTACTGTTATACCTGCAGAGCCCTGAGGAAAACAGGCCAGAGGAAATTACGAGGTGGGGAGCTCTATTATGACTTCTGCTGGTATGCAGGAGCCCCACCCCTGCATTACAGACCGGGAGACCCCTATGAGGAGGGATGGGACAGTGTTTTCCTATACACCTATTACCCCGGTCACAGAGACACATCCTACTCTTGGCCCCTGACAGAACGAGCCAAGGAGTACAGGAAGTTATTCCCCAAGATGACTGCTAATGCCACCCACATAGTCCTAGATGTGAAACCAAACACCCCCGGATGTACATACTTTGGACTAAGCCCCGCACAAGATGGACCAGATGCATACTTTAAAATCCAAGTTTGCACATTGGACCCTAAAGCAAGTCATCCTGAAGGCTATTTTACCCTTTGTGTTTGTAATGATCATCTTCACCTTAGCCATGTGTTCATGTTGTGTGATCCCCCTTCTAAAGAGAACCATGAGAGATGTTTTTCTGACCCAGATTTATCATTATAACCAAATTCCCCTGCAAGAGTGGTCACCTGAAACTGACCCCATACTCACTCCCTTGCCAACAGATGTCCCCATTTAAATGTTATTTTCATTGTGATTGTCTTTCTTCCCTACAGGTCCAGGCCATGAAGGCTATCGCTCCAAGCGGAGGGTAGGAAGGGAATTTTCCCTAAGAATTGCGCATTTAGGGTTTTTTGCCCTTCCCTGAGATCTAACCCTGTTGTGTTTTACCCTATGATTCCCCCCTCCTAGACCCACACCTGTGGACGGAGAGGGGAGGATGTTTTTAAAACCCACAACAGGGGGGAAATGTAAGATAAGCTTAATTCTTGAGGTATATTAACCAAGAACTGCTGTGTGTGTGTGTGTGCTTTAAAAACAGAAGACTCTTTGTGTTCACTGTGTCTCCCCAGCACCTGGAGGAGGTTTGCTACCAGTTATCTCTGTTCTGCATGCCAACAGACAGTTGTAAAGTGTGTGAACCACCTTGACCTTGTGTTGAATAAATGCAGCAGCAGAGGAAAAACGGACAGAAATTGTTCAGAGAACGCTAAGAACAGCACTTTGTTCGTATCTCTCCCTGCTATAGCTGGAAAAAGAAGCTTCAATCTTGCGTCTCTTCATTTTGTGCAGACCTTTGGTTCACATGAACTTTATTTAGCTCAAAGACTGTGTTTTAAACCTAACACTATGCTAGCTCCCAATGTCGTTACTGGCACATAGAAAAAAAGGAGATGCCGCCACACGTTAGCCGCATTAACCTTGTTTACAACAACACCCAACCAAACATTTTGACAGTCGCCGCCTATCTCTGAAAATCACTTTGACATCAGGAAAAAGAACCGGAATGAATCCATGAATGAAGCTCCGGATTTTAAGGCGCACTGTTGTTTTTTTTTTTAAATAAAATTACGGATTTCTATGAGTGCACTTTATAGTGAGGAAAATACGATCGTTATGTCATAGCAGAAACTGAACAAAGAAACGTCTTGAGCCCCTGTTTGCTGTCTGCTCCTGTGTGTGGAGCTGCGTGTAAAGCAATGCGAGCGTTATGGGGATCAAATGACCCTAACCTTGCCAGCCGAGGCGACCCGCTGCAGCCAGCGCCACCCCCAGCCGCCTCTTGAAAGGAGACACAATCTCAATAAATGGATTCCTGTCAACATTGCGGCGATACCTTTTTAATCCATTCCCCAGAGGATTCGGGGCAAGAAGATCCCGAGTCAAACTCAATTTCTCTGCACTGAACGAGAACAGATGTGACAAGAGCCTCGCGAGGGTCAGGGGCGGTCACGGGCAGTGTGGGAGAAGCGACCGCTGAGGACGGAGAGACGCTGTCAGGGCCTTTTGTCTGTTTTTGATGTAACCGTGCTTTTATTTGTCTGAAATCACAGCCGAGTGAACTCCATGAGGAGTGGCGAGCTGCATCGTTAGAGGAAGAATAAACCACCTGGAAAAGTGTGGAAAGAGCAATTTAAGGTGCGCTCGCACTTAAACACAGTCGGTTAAGTCCAGCCGAGCCAAGCAACTGAGATGCGTTCAAAGGTAAATGTCAGAGGCATTGTTGGTGGAGCCTTCACGCTCGGCATAGAGAGCTGTTGTAACCTTTTAGCTGATGAAGCGCTTTTCATTTTGTTCTCTGCAGGCGAGAGCGGAGCGACTGCATCTTCTCCTGCTGTCTAATAGTGTCGTTTCTGTTGTCAGGATCAAACTTTCGAGGCCGAGACATCCAGCGAGCGAGATGAGAGTTACATCCAATTAATCTGCTTTGTGAAGCTCAGCAGCTTTAAGGAAGTTGTGGTTTCTTTGTCCGCTCCAGCAGTTTGGCAAACAGGATAAGAGGCTAAGCACCTATAAGGGTTTAAATTCGTCAGTGAGTATTAAAGACCCACTCTGATGAAAATGGCGTTTTTGGTGTTTTTAACATGTTTTTGTGGCATTAATCTGATGACGGAGGACATTTATAAAGAAACTTAAAACTGCTGCTAAAAAAAGAATAAAACTGCATTTCTGAGTATTTCTTTATTCAAATTGCTGTGATTCAGGAGCAAAAATTGGATAAAAACGGGATAATCATAACTAAAAGACCACTGGGAATGATCTGAAAATAGATCAAAAGGTGACTGAAGTGGGACTTTGAAACCTTTTTTTTTTATCTCTCAGTCTGGGCTCTTGCATGGTTCAAGTTTGATTATGAACCAGAGGCAAATGTAGAACTGATCATCCAGCATTTATGCTCAAAAAGTGGAAAAGCTGCTTCCAGTCTGGAACCTAAAAAAGGAATAATGATGTCATCAGTAAGGGTTCCCCATTGCAAACTCTGATCGCTCAGGGAAAGGTGATGGTAGTTCATTAGAAATTCACCTCGGAGCTCCTGAATCACAGCAATTTGAATAAAAGATTGATAAAGGTCCTCTACCATCAAAAAACATTGTAAAGTACACAAAAAATGTTTCTTATTGACTAAAAAGAAAAATTAATTCCTTATATTTAGCTGCAAAGCTACTAACAGTCATGATTTGTGGTCTTTGTTGTGCAGTTTGATAAAAAGCCAAACCAGTTTATGGAATTTGGGGTTTAAAATGTGCAAAAAGACGGCAAAAAAATCTTTTTAGATTTCTGACTTTTTCTGACATCCTGACTGTATGTGTCTTCATTCAATTGGACGACTCTTAATTTGAAATTGTCTTCGTCCCCCTGGTGGCCTCCTGAAGGTCCTTCCCATGGCACGGTGGCCGATAATCAAAGGCTTTGTGTCACGGCCTGATATTACAGTTGCAGCTCTCTCATTGACCAGTCCATTGATTCATGTCAGCGAGGAAGCAGCGAGGCATTGATTATCAAAGCCGCTTAGGCCTCTTGAAGTTCGGCTATTCGCCGCAGCGACTTTAACGGCTCATAAGTAAGAAGCAGCTGGTTGCTGCAGCTGAAGCCTGTGAAGTGTTGTTTGAATACATAAAAGTGCTGATAGAAGATGCGAGTGGCCCTCAACTTTATGGGAAGGTGTCACATGGTTTAGGTCTGACATTTATCTGAACCAAAACAAAAATGACAACTAAAAGTCATGAGCTTTTTGAATCTTAACCTGCCAGAAAATACGTTTTTGCTGCGCTTCAACCCAATGGCAGAGAACCTTTTGGAGGGATCCCCCAGGTGTGGAAATGCTGATTCTGTCATGGTCCATTTCTGTCTTTTGAGAGTTTTGACCCTCACAACTTTCCATACTCCATCGAGGCTCATTACCTTTATTTTAAGTAGCTGCTGTACACCTAATGGCTTTGCCAGAGTTCCTCCACTCTTCATGAGTTAAGCTTGTGTTCTTTTTTGGTTCATCTCAAGTTTCCGTCCTCTAATTGGAACTTAGGCTGCTCTATTTTGTGTGTTATCTCTTTTGGATCACAGACCTTCCACACTCAGATCATAGATCATACTTAGATTCACAGACCACAGGACTCTCACCTCAGGTTTTCCCTCATTGCGTGAACTCCTGACAGGAAGCATATCTCTTCTAATCATTCGTCTTCTGTCACTGTTCTCCGTTCATGACCTTTCTCTTCATTTCAAACCAATCAAACGCAGCCAATGGATCCAGCGTTCCTGAGGATTCCTCTCTAAAAACAAGCTGTATCAAACTATATGTTTCTATCAATGAGTGCAGTCTTGTCCATTTATTCCTGATAGTTGCTTTTATTTGATCCACTGTGAAGGGGTCACAACTAATGTTGTCTTTATGCCCAGCAACACAGATGAGTGAGGGGAGATTTGTAAAGTTTAAGACTTTAGATTATCATTTAGGCTTTACTGAAACTGTAAGTGGTGCTTTGTAAACTCTAATAATGTGTTGATAAGAAATCATACCAGAAAAATTGTAAAAGCTGTTGTTTGCTGTAGAGCTTTTTCTCTATTTGATAAGGTGCATTAAGAATAACCTGATGAAACAGTCACAGAAACACACAAAAAAAAAAAAAACGAGAAAATCATGGATACTGTTGCACATTGCTAAATAAAATCTTTTTTTTTTTAAGAAGTGCAAAAAAAATGAATTCACAACACAAAAAAATCAACTCATAATACAACACTTTAAATTCACAACACAACACACTGCAATTAGTCACAACACAAAAAATTAATCCACAACAAAGAAAAAATTCAACTCACAACACAAAAGGTAACACCACAACACTTTAAATTCACAACACACTACAATTAGTCACAATACAAAAAATTAACTCACAACATGAAAAAAATCAACTGGCAACAGATTGTGTCAAAACGGAAATATACCTGCAACCAAAGTGTGACCCACAAGAGAAGCACTGCTTTTATTCTGAAATCCCCCCCCCACACACACACAAATGCTTCTGACCTCTCTGCTACAATCCGGTGTACTTTAGCGCGGTGTTTGGACAGGTTACTGGTGTTGCCGCCCCTACAGCCATGTTTTTGTACACCTGAGACAGCGCTGTTTGCATCTGCTTCAGAAGAACACAGACATGCTTTGAACCTTTCTGCTTGCGGCCATCTGCGTGTGTTTGTTGTCAGAGGAATGTGTGCGTATAAGCGAGAGCAGCGTGACCCACACACACACACACACACACCCACACACACGCACACACTGGAGCAGAAAAACAGTAAGGAAAAAGGGAGAGACGGACTGTCTGTTTAAGACACGCTAAAAAGCAGTGCAAGCGTGTCTGTGCTGTTGTCATGTTACTTCTCCAGCACTGATAAGCAGTACAGCTAAAGCTGAAGTTTATCGGCCCGGTAAAAACTGATGACGTGGCACCGGTACCAAACGGTAGTGGTTTCGGTACCGCATCACTAGACACAACTTTCTGTTAGCCACTTAGCCTGATGGAAATTACAGAATAAAAGAAGTCCTTTCATTGTAGGTATATTTCCGTTTTGTCATAATGTGTTCTGCTGTGAGTTGATTTTTTTGTTGCTGTGGGTCAATTTTTTTACATGTTGTGACAATTCATAGTGTGTTGTGTTTCAAATTTAAAGCATTTTGTTGCGACCCTTCTAGGCCACCGTAGCTAAGAGCTGGCAAGACAAAAGTTTACTCAATAACATTAGAGCCTGGCAGGTCTTATTAGATGTAGACTTAATCCTGTAGGGGGCATCTGGCACACTGGGAAGGGAGAACAGGCAGACTCTTCCAGGTAGGCATGACTGAGGATCCAAACAGGTAGCAGCAAACTCTGAAATCTGGAGGCTTTTGATCCAGTCTGTAATCCGTTAGGAACCCACTGAAGACAAGAAACGGTATCACCCAAAAAACCCAAGTAGGTAAAGGCAAGGGACAGTCTCTGTGATCCAAAAAAAGGAAGATTATACCTGACAGAATAAAAGGCCCATCAGGAGCTACATCCATGTTTGGGAGGCTACCCACACCTTGACTGATGGACTCTATCGCTCTACGTTTTTGACCTGAGATCAACACAAATGTTTCATTACGTGCAGGAATGAGAATGAAGTAACCTAAATACTTTCTTTTTTCTTTACTTAGAGCCGCCTCTTAATTTATTCTCATGCAATGAAAGATAAAAGCCTAAAGATCTCCTGAGTTTTGTGTTTAGAGAAAGTCAGCGTTCCATCAACCCTTGGCTGAATGGAAGCCTCTTCGCTGCACACTAAAATGAGGTGTTTTTCTATTTCAGTCCCAGCAGATTAACATATCGAGTGTAAAAAATGAACTTATCATAACTCATACGCTTGCTAGAAATCATCCACCAAATCATCTTTTTATTGCGCCAGAAATCTTAAAGAAATTGGACGTGTCCTCTGGTGTTCAGCCATCTGAGTTGTAATCAACATTCCTGCAAACCAAACATCCCACTTCTCATCTTAGCAAATGATGTGGTGACAAATAATACTCCGGGTACAAATGCATTTACATATAAATTAAAGCCTAAAACCAGCTTTGGCTGCACACAAATGCTGTGTTATGAGTCAATAATTTAGACTAATGACTGCAATAATAGCAGTGTTACTGTAAAACAATGTAAGTGGATGTCATTTGCATCGACCTCCAGTTCCCAAAATCCCTGGCAGACAAAAGCATGATGCAGGTGTGGGTTTTTTTTTAATTGGAGGGGGGTGGATGAGAGCTGTCAGCGCAGACCTGATCTCATTTCAGATGTAGCATTGATTTCTTTAAAGGGACAAGCTGCTCTGGTTTTGTATTTTTACTTTTTCTGTGTTTCATCCCATAATTTGTATTATATCTGATACACACACTTCTGACACTCCTACCTAATTACAAGGATCCAAAATGTCTTTAAATCCCCTTTCTTTAATATAAATCAATGTTTTCTGCCCTGCAGTTCATCATCATTCCACTAGGGGCAGTAGAAGGGCTTTTCCTGCTCGTTCCAGAATGGGGGATTCCGTGAAATCTCAAAAACACTATTGGTGGGAAAAGTTTAGCTTATTTTCTAAATTTTATCTTCAGAATAACTTGTTTATTGGTGTTTTTCATTTTTTAAATGGCTACTTGCTATTTGGAAAGAATGTAAAATTTAGTGATAATTTATTCTTTATTATTCTGTTGCACCATTTTAAAAATGTTTGGATGAGACAGCAGGTAAATAATGTGCTGTTTTCCCTGAACATTCATGTCAATATTTTTACATCTTAACCTAACATTGTTGTGAAAAAAATGTATCGAATTACCGAACACGTCTTAATTAATACTGTCTATATTTGATAAAAATGGTATTATAACATATTATTTGTGTATTTCATCAAATTTTTTAAATGAAAATCTAAATTCCCAAAGTTTTGAATTTTCTGCCAAATCTTCAATGTAATGAGCTTCACATGTTTAGCCATGACGAAACGTTCTTCATAGCACCAGTAAGCAAAGCTCCAGAAGGGGTTTCTACAGCTAGCAGAGTCTGAACAGGGTCTTTAAAACTGGGACTTTAAAACTCGCATTCGTAAGTGAAGCGACTCTCATAGCGTAAAAAAATGGACAAGCCAAAATCCCACAGACTTCTATAGAGAAATAGACAGCTATTACTCATTCATTCTTTAGGTCACACTAACCATTCTTGCTCTGATACCTTTTTTTTTTTAAACATGTTCTTGATAATCCTGTTTTTCTCCTCACTCATGATCCTCCCTTGGTCTAGTTCCCATGTACAGTCACTGGAGTGCAGCATCACAGGCGGTGATCACTACAGCACATGCTGTAGTGATGCTGGGTCCCCATCTCGAGCTGCAACGGCTGAACAGCAGCCGACCCAGAGGGACGGGATCCAACCGAGGAGGCAGTGGAAATGAAAAGTGAAAATAAAAAGCAAAACATGTTGATAAAAGCAATAAAACATCAACACAAAGAGTCATGATAGTATTATGATTCAGTGTGAATCATTAATAATCCAGTGTGAAGTCATAAAATAGAATGAAATAAAAAAAAAAACAAATAAATGAAAAATAAATAGAAATAATAAAATAAGCTAAAAGCTAGCTTAAAAAGATGGCTCAGTTAGATTTGGTTTTCACAGCTGGAATTATTAGAAAACCAGTGCCAGAGGATCTCAGGGTCCACTAAGATACACATTTAACTAAAACATCTGATAATTAAGAAGGCGCCAGACCGTTAAGACATTTAAAAACTATTAAAAGTATCTTAAAATCAGTTCTGAAGCTTATGGGGAGCCAGTGCATGAATTTTAAACTCGGGCTGATATTAGCCCGCCTTGTGGTCTTAGTGAGAACCCGTGCAGCAGAACTTTGGAGAAGCTGAACGTTCTTAATGCTATTTTTTAAAAGATCAAAAAGCAGGGCATTCCAATAATCAAATGTACTGATGCATGCATCAGAGTCTCCATATTTGCAAGAGAGCTCATTGGGAGGACCCTAGCTACATTTCTAAGATGGTCAGAACCAGTTTTGATCACCTGCTTAATGTAAGGGATTAAAGTTATCTTAGAGTCAAAAATAAAAGGTTTCTATCTGTTTCTGAAAAACTAAATTAAAGTTCTTTTAGTTTCAAAAGCTGTTTGTCTCTCTTGGCTTCAGGACCAACAATTAACGTTTTAGTTTTTCCTGGTTTAGCTGCAAAATATCCTTTGCCATCCATGACTTCACGTCTAAGAGACAGTTTAAAGTGTTTCTATTGTGTATTGTGTCATCAGGAGTCATAGCTATGTACAGCTGGGTATCATCAGCATAGCTATTAAAGCTGATGTGGCTCCTAATCAGGGCCGGCCCTGGGCCTAGGGTGCCATCTGCTGGAGGGGGCGCCAAATTACAGTGATTATTACATCCAGTGCAATTTAACTGGCAAATCATTTTTTTCTTCTGAGCTTTAAACCTTTAACACTGGAGATGCCTCTGTCAAAACACAAAAAAATTATTGCAACATATTCTAGTTAGTCATGTAGTTTTCTCTTCTGGATGGTGGCGGTGTTTCTGGCGCAATGAACCTCAGGGTCGTGGAGGCCATGAGGGAGGCTGTGCTGCGGCGGCAGGGTCGCCAACTCCTGATCAGGAGACCACAGGTTCAATTCCCGCCTTGCCCGCCCATGTGTCTAAGTGTCCCTGGGCGAGACACTGAGCCCCACATTGCCTCTGGTAGGAGCTTGGTGCCAGTGTTTGCCAGCGGAGCCGTCATCAGTGTGTGAATGTGTGTCTGAACAGGACTGTGACTACAAAGTGCCTTGTGCCTTCAAGAAAGGTAAAAAAGTGCGATATACGTAAACACCATTTACCATTTTAGTGCTGTCAATCGATTAAAAAATGAATCAGATTAATCACACTTTTGAATTGAGATTAATCACAAATAACAATAATGTTTTACTAGGTACAGTCTATATGACAATATGTGGCTTTTGGACAAAAAAATGCCAGAGAGAACATGTTTCTTCATTTTTACTGTCTAAAATATTTTAAAATGTTAAATGTTAACTCAGATATCCCAGAAATGTAACACATCAACAGTAAGATAAACAGACCCTCAAAGACTTAAATGTCTGCAGTATTACCACAAGAAAACAAAGATGCTGATATACAGCCATAAGAAACAAACGTTTTGTTTCTGCACTTTAAATGGTCCTGGTGAATACTCTATTCTGATTGGGTGTGTGTGCACGCCTAAAAAAGAAGTTCCGGTCACACAGCCTAAATGTTCTATATCACTGCACAGGCTTCTTTAAAACAAAATTTTTTGCTTCATCTTCTGGACAAAAACATGCGGCAAGAGGTGAAGGTTCTCTCTGAACTGATGCTTTACTGAACCTATCATGACGATCAGCATGTATATTGCTTTGCTTTGCTCCTTCAGTTGACGTCTGCTGGCCCAGCGACGTGTTCTCTTGTTACAGTGACAGTTCTTCCTTTTGTACCACGGAAGAAAGTGTTCAGTCAGAAGCTCCACCTACTGTTCAGAGGTCACGTTCACACCTTCTGGGACCTTAAAGGGGCCAACCAGCTCTCTCCCCATGATTCCGGCCCAAACCATGACTCCACCACTTCCGTGCTGACATTACAGCCTTGTTGGGACTTGGTGGCCAACCACCAACCACCCACTACTCCATCCATCTGGACCATCCAGGGTTGTACGACACTCATCAGTGAACAAGGCTGTTTGAAAACAAGTCTTTGTGTATATCGGAGTCCACTACAGATGTTTCTGCTTGTGAGTGTTGTTTAGGAAGTCCTATAGAAGGTTTAAGTAGAACTGCAGCCTCTAGAGGATTCTACACCTTGATGCTGGTGGGATTCCATAGGCTACAAATATGTGCTGTTGCTTTGTAATGGTATTTTAGCAGCTGCTCTCTTAGTCCGATGTATTTGTTAGAAACCTTCCTTATTCTGCCTTTATCTGCACCAACTCGTGTATGCTTTTAATCACACACAAACCTCTTAATGATCACACAATGTTTTTAGTGTGATCATGCAATGATCACAATAAAGTTTTCCCTAAATATCCAAGGCATTCAAGTATTTCACACTTTTCAGCAGCAGAGATCCTTGTTCAACTTTCTTGAACCGTTCTTCTTTCGTAGTTCTTCCTTTAATTGAGGTCACGTGGTAAACGAATGATCACAGGAGTCTGAGACTGATGTCAGTGATCCAAAGAGCCCAGAGACACAATCAAACAAAGAATGGTATCTTTTTGACACTTAAATGCAATTTGCTAAATAATTTGGAACGCACTGTAAAGAACCTCATCCACAGAGGTCATGTGGTCATCCACGACCATAAGAGACTTCAAGCTGTTATTAATGCAAAATACAAGGTATTAAAGACTGGGGTGCGTCCACTGTAAAACTTAATGTAAACTTAAGAGCACAACTGTACATTACATTACTGTATGTTTTGTCATTCAACAGGAGAATATATTGCTGGTGTAAAAATGATCCTCTGCAGCGCCACTGCTGCTCATTAACGAGGCTGTAACCTGAGCGCTGCAATGGATTGCAATTTTCCTTCCCTGCACTCTGCTGTGGATGGCCCCCTCCCTGTGTGAGCGTGTGGTTGACCGTGACAAAATAAAATAAAACAAAACTTGTGAAACTGAAGTGCGAAACATTAGAATCAGAATTCAGCTCCACCTCTTCCACAGCTGTGCCTTCAAGCAGCGTCTCACCACTAGAAAAGGTTAATGTGTTTTCCCAGAGTAACCGTGTGCAGCCACATTTGTCAAACTTTCAGCACAGAGTAACACTGTCTGCTGATGACCCTGAAGCACGTGCTGCCACATGTTTCTCTGTAGTCCGAGTTTGGACGTAGTTTTTTTCAGCGCATGCATGGGTGTAGAAAAGCATATTTTTGGGAAGCTTGTTTAAGATTATTTAAGTTTCCTTATTCAGATGGTCACATGACAAACATGGAAACATTTTCCCACAAGTATTTTTCAAGTAAAGAATCTGGATTTTCTTTTAAAAAAAAGAAAAAAAAACTTTACTCTTTCACTCTTTGACGCTGGGGTGCCTCCAACTCATAATTTTTGACGCGCTGGCTGTTTGTTTTTTAGCGCACCGGCTGTTCCGATTAAATCAGGGGTTCAGTCCTTTTGTCGAACACCATGCCAAAGGCGGACTGAACCTTGGGACATGTCCGGTACTGGTACCCTAGCCTGGTCCACGTCAGGAACTGGTACATAGTCTGGAAATGGTACCGAGTCTGGAACCAGTACCAATCCACGTCTGGTACCGGGTTATGGTTATGGTTGGGGTACCTGGTTAAGGTTAGAGTCAGGGCTCTGGTGTGGTTTGCGGCCTGGAGGATGAGGAGCCTTGATTTAATTGGATGAGCCAGCGCCTCAAAAAATGATGAGTTGGGGACACCCAAAGGGTCAGTTTTTGACGCGGAGGGTTCTTTACCCATAAGTCAATGTGTGACGACTTGGGAGTGAGAACGGGTCGGGCAGGCAGAGGTCAAACATGAGAGTAGAAGTTTCAGAGACCAAACTTCAGATAACGTTGTTCTGGCATGGGTGGGGCAGGCAGCAGACAAAAAAAGTCAGCGCGGAATCAGGGTCAGGAACACAGAATGTCCGGTCAGAATATTAACACTGGGTACACACACTGAGTGAAGCCCATAGTTAAAGTTTATTTATTGACTATGGGATTCAGGTGGACGGCATTCTGGGACTACGCGGTAACATTGTTGTGAGCGTAAACATATCAAATTACCCATCATATCGTTATTGATACTATGTCTTAAAAAACATAATTTAGCAAAATAGTTTTTGTGGAATTTGTGAAAAAAAAACATCTTAATTCCAAATAAAAAAAATGATATTTTGGGCTTTACAGGGTTAATTGAGACAACTTGCAGGGCTGATGACAGACAAATACTTTTTTGCCTCATTGTAACTAGTGTTCAGAAAGCTTAAAACAGGAAGAACCACCCAGTAAAAAAAAGTGTTTCGTTTTTTACAAGTTTACCTAAGGTTTGCGTTCCTCCTTCATCCTCCACAGGTCCACCATGTTCCCGCTGCAGATCGTCTCCTCTGGCAGAACTGCATTAGGCAGAGTTGGCTGGCAGACATTGCGCTCAGACTGAGTGCACAGTTCAGGGAATTGAAAAGGCTGCAGCTAAAGACGGACATGGTGGCAAAAGCATGACACTCTGGTCTATTAAGCTGCAGGCAAGCTTCCTAAAAATAACATTTTCAACCTAAAGACAGTTTTTTTGTGTGTATTTGACCTGTTTCTGCTTTTTTTTTTCTCTCTTTTCCTGAGTGTCAGGGAACAGGGCAGTTATAGTAAAGCATTTCTGCATCTTCTGTAAACTAAAAGCCTAAAACAGTGCATGTATCAGATGGATGTTTCAGAGAAGGAACATCCTGCGTCAGGAAATCAGCCTTCCTTTTATGGAGCCCAGTCCACTGTGGGACCTTCACATGCCCAGAAAAGGCAATCGTTACGAGCGGGTCTTTTTGCTGCCATTAAGGTCTAATATATCAGCGGTGCAGTCAATTGTTCTTGACAGGCAGCTTCTTGAACTTGAACTGGGTCATCTGGTGACGGATAACATGGCCTGTTTGTTCAATTTCCTCCTTTGCAATGGCAATGTGAGTTATTATAAATCACTGCCAACGCGTTCATCATGTGTCTTGTCAGCGCAGCACGATGGCGTTCGCACAGTCAGGAGAAGAAAGACAAAGGGCAAACAGGACAACTTGAAAAAATTCCAGTTTATTAGTGGAAGCTGCTTTTCTTTCTGATTTGCAATAAATTTGAATGAGTGCAAAGTGAAGGTTTAGGTGCATATGCAAATGACTCACTTTGGGATGTGTCAAAGTTGTAAAGAACACACCATTTTCTATGATTTTATTTCACCATCTTGACCAGACTCTCCAAGCTGACACTTACCGACTTGGACATGAAGCAGATGGCGGCTTAAACCTCCAGTGTGAAATCGAAATCGTCGCACCGGATAATGAATGCTTTTATTTTTTTCTGTTAACGCAATGCCAATGGACCTGTGGACATTTGGCGTGACGTTTTACAACAGGGGTTTTAAACTCCACACCTCCAGAGCACGTGTCCTACATGTTTTCCAACCAACCATGAAGCTCCTTATTAGCTAAACACACCTGATCCAGGTAATCAGCAGTAAATTCATCAGGATTTCTGGAAAACCAGCTGGAGGCCAGCTCTTGAGTTTGACGCCCCTGATGTACAACATAATTGGAGGAAGTTGGACTCTGCTTCCTGGAGAATCTTGCATAAAATAAACGGGTTTTAAAGTTGTTATCTGGTCAAGTTGGTACTTTGAAAATCACAAAATCATTAAAAAAATCTCAAATTTAGGCTCATGCCCACAAAAACCTCCCAGCGTTCGGTTTCTCTTTTCTGTCTTTTTCTATTGACCAGCTGAAAAGTGTTTTTTTTTTCATAATTCTGCTGTGAAGTCAAACATCCTGGTGTTTTGGATGTTGTCACTAGTTGTTCTTTGAAACTTTGAAACTCCTCAAACTGAAGCATTTGTATTTCTGCCTCTCTGTGACTCAGAACCCCTGGTTCCTTTTTCCCTTTCCAAAGAGAAAAGTTTACATCATATGAAGGAATGGTCCATTTTCCCTCAAATTGAATAACTTTGCATTCTAGTAGCAGTAATAGACTGCTGAAATGAAATGAATGAGAACTGTGTGTAATCCATTAGTGGTTTATTGATTCCCTGGTTTGTTAGAAGATTCATTCATTAGATCGATTGTTCATACATTGATTGCTTCATTTGTTCATTGAGTCATTGGTTCATTCATTTATTCACTGCTTTTTCATTGATTGATTGGTTTGTTGATTCATTGATTGATCCCTCATTTTTAAGATCTATTCAGGCTGAACACATTTGATTCACTTAGAGTTCGTTTCTGCTGATAATCTGGAACAAATTTTCAATCTAAATGTATCCAAGTAGATCCAGGTCCGGGACCAGGAACCGCTCTCAGACCCATCTTTCTAGGTGGTCTCAGGTCGTTTCCAATCAGACTGAGCTCCTGTTCACTATGAAATTCCTCAGTCTGAATAAGCTCCATGCTTAGAGCGAACAACAGACCAAAACGAGTGAACGAGTGAACTATCCCGACAAGGATTGCAAAATGTAGGACTTCCATAATTCCATAATGCCCTGCTCTCGTAATTCCATTCATGCAGTTTTGTTTGCAAGCTTTGGTTTGAAACAAAAATGTCCAGTTGACGGCGGTCTGAATCCAGACCAAAGGCAATGTTCAGGACCAACAGACATTATGAACACACCCTTATAAACCGTCTTGCTTTCATTGTAGTTTGTGCAATGGCGACAACTCAGTGTTAAACCAGAGTCCTACAAGCTCTGTTAGAAATGTGAGACCAAATATGAGTACAAAATAAGTTCAAATGAGTTTTTCATGGTATAGATCGTGTTTTCCTAGGATTACAATCACTCCTTTGATTTTAGTTGACTGGAGTTTTTGGTCCAGAGTCAGACCCAGAGGTTTTTTCCACACCACATCATCACAATTAAATCTTTGCGCTAAAACAAATCTAAGACATCAATAAAAAGACATAGCTAGCATTTGCTTTATAATCTTGACGTTTGTTTGATGATCTGAATCTTGATGTGGAAAGGTGGTGTGGATTTGGTGTGAGCCGTCCTCCAATCGGGCGGTCCCATGACAGAAAGCAGCATCCTTTCAAAGGTACACACACAGATCAAGTTATAAACACAAGAATCAATCATATCAACTCTCTTAAAGACTGTTTTTGTTAACTTTATGATCTTAGCTGAGTGACCTGTTCACATAAAACCTTTCAGCACCAAAGCCCTTCTTCCTGGAAACACCATCCGGGTCCTGCATCTCCCACGGTAAACAACACAACAGAAAAAGTGAGCAAAAATTGGAAGTGATGGCTGACCAGTGACCTTTCAAAAAGCATAAGGAATCAACCCAAACGTGGAGATGCAGCAGTGCTGCTTAAAAGTGAGGAGAAACACTTCTGCTTCTCAGGAAATCAAAGCATCCCTCATTTCTTCTCATTAGCTTCTCGGATTGCTGTGTCAGCACTACCTGTGCTTGGCTGAGATTGAATGCATGACAGCACGGAAATGTGTCTTGACACATTAAGTGACGACTTGATCAAATTACGAAGCGGGGCACCAATAATGCATGAGCTAAGTGTTTTTCTTGCTACTCTTTGCATCCACCAGATTTAGTTACCAAAAACCGTCAGTGACCTTGTCTGTGTCCATCATTCAGCAGAAAAAAACTGACAGGACTATTAAAGGAATTCTGTCAGATGTCAGGAGAAAGTTAACTGAGGAAAGGCTCAATCTCACCTTCTATGACTGCGTTGGTTACTTTCTCAGATTTCCTTCACACTAAAACCCTTTTGGGTTGTAGATGAATCCTGTGTCTTTCTGCTAAAGTTACAACTTTTTTCATGTGACTGGAACACCTTTAAACATAGTTCATTAGAAAGTACTTCCAAAGGGCTTTGGTATTTTTTTGTATTATACGCTTTGGTTAAATGTATGATGTCAGCTCATTTCAATATGATAAATATTCAGGGAATGATTTATTTAGTATTTCTGTGTTTTTATCTTCACCACGTCTTTCAAATGATTTGGATTGTAGTTTTGTGTTTCAAACACCTAAATACTTAGGATTGTTAGGTAAGTCTTCAGCAGTTGTGTATGTAAACATTTTTACAGTCATTTACAGTCACCCATTTGTGAGGTTGAGGAACCACAGTGACCTCTGGCAGCTTGAGGCTCCTGCACAGTATCCTTGCTGGTTCTGGCACTTTTCTTGATTGAGGTGTCTGAGGTCTTTCCAGGGGTCTGCTTGAGAAATTCCTTCCAAGCTTTTTCCTGTTCTTCTCTAAATCCCTGGTGTTTCTCATGTTCCTTCTTCTTGCTGTTACCATCACTTGGTACTGCTACATCCTCTGTTCTTTATCCAACACTACAATTTCTGGTTGGTTCGCCATTCCCATCCTGTCCGTCTGTATCTGGAAGTCCCACTGGAAATTTGCTCTCTCATTCTCCACCACTTTCTACGACTTCCAAAGCAATCTATTAACAGATTACAACATGTCCAGAATGAAGCTGCTCATGTTTAGCTCATACAAAGAAGAGAACCCACATCACTCCTGTCTTGAATTCTCTGCACTGCTGCATTTCAGCTTCAGGATTAATTTTAAGATCCTTCTTCTAGTTTTTAAACGTCTTAATAGGTTGGGACCTTTCTAGCTCTAAATCTCTTCAGTCCTTTCAAAACTTCCAGAACTCTTAGATCTTTCTGCTCTATTATCTCTGCCCACTGTGAGAACCAGGACTCTTTCAGTTTTGTGGTCTTCAGTTGTGGACTACTTTACCCAAGGATCTAAGAGTTTCTGCCTCTGCAGAGATTTTTAAATGTAAATTAAAGACATGTCTTTTCAACTTGCTTCTAGGCAACTCATTTACAGCATGGATCAAAAGTTTGGGCGCCCCAGGTAAAATGTTATATCATTGTGCATAGAGAACCCAAGGAAAGATTGAAAAATCTTCCAAAGACATCAGTTTACAGACGAGACATTCTTTTAATTTTGTCATGGATTGTTCACAATCATCGTTTACAAAGACCAGGAAATTTCAATCTTAAAGATTGTAAATAATCTGAGTCATGTGACCTTGCCCTTGCTTTAGTCGTGTGACCCTGTTATTGCTTTAAAAATATACTTATTTTATGTATTTACCTGTATTTAACCACAGACCTCCTATTGAGATAAAAAATATTTTTCAAAGGAGCCCTGTTAAATGAAAGACATGAAGATCTGCCTTGGGTTAGCTGTTCCTACCCTGAGGATTTGTATGAGTGGAAAAAAGAAAAGTAATTGAGTAGTGAATTACTTTTTCAAATAGGTAGTAATTTAATTACAATTTTGATCCAGTAACTAAGTAAGGTAATCAATTACTTTTTAAAAGTAACTTACCCAACAGGGCTGCACGGTGGCGCAGTGGTTAGCGCTCCTGCCTCACAGCAAGAAGGTTCCCGGTTCAAGTCCTGGCTGGTGGACCTTTCTGTGTGGAGTTTGCATGTTCTCCCCGTGCATGCGTGGGTTTTCTCCGGGTACTCCGGCTTCCTCCCACCGTCCAAAAACATGCTTCATAATTGGTTGCTCTAAATTGTTAATTTATGCATACAGCCTTCCTCAGCTCGCCATGGCTTTCTGCAGCAGTTCAGACTCCCTTTGAGAGTGCTGCATCCAGTGCCCCACTCCAGTCACGGGGACGTCTGTCGTCTGAAACCTGACAAGGACATTATCGCTCTGTGTCACACTGCTGCACATACATCTGCAGCTGTACTCCGGTCCCCCGTGATAAAAAAAAATGCCTTGTACTTATAAGCAAAGTTTATTTTTAAAAACAGAGAAAAGCACAACTGCTGCAAAGCTTGAAAATCTCTCTTTATTAAAGATGGAGAACGCGGGGGTGGGGGGGTGGGGTGCAATGTTTCCCATTAAGCAAAATTTTATTACAAAGTAATTACAATGATTAAATCAACATGTTACCCGGTTTAGCTGGTTCCTGTGCAGGCCCTTCACTGAAATCAAATTTCATGGTCCAAATTGGATCGCCTAATGAAAAGGAGTTCCTTCTGTGCTTCAGCACACTTACACCCATATTGATTGATGTCTGGTTTAGTGATTAGTCAAGGGAAACAGCAGAGAGGCAGATAATACAGCAAGAAAAATGTAGAGCGGAGCAGACAAAAGCAAGAGGAAGTTCTGCCAGAGGGGATGTTATTAAAAGCTGTCTGTGTGCTGCACACAGTTGCACCTGAAAGTGAGTTAAGGTGAGCTTTTACATCTGAAGAATTGAAAAGGTTAACGTTTCAGCAAGACTTATGAAACACTGAATACCCAAAATAAAGTGTGGGAACTTTTCGCAGCTTTTTGTTGCACTTTCTTTGTTGTTTTTAGTATAAAAAAACATTTGTAAGTGGTCAACAGACCACAGCCTTTTTTATGATCGACATTAAAGTAATTGGACATTTTTGAAAACTCTTTTAACTGTTAAACTCCTCCACCTGGGGCAGGGGCACTCCACCCAGCGAGAGAAGACAAATTACCTTTCTCCTGTCAGGAAACCATGGCCTCAGACTTGGCGGTGCTGACCCTCATCCCGGCCGCTTTACACTCAGCTGCACACCGTTCTAATGCATGCTGGAGGTCCTGGCTCAGTGACACCAACAGGCAACATCATCTGCAATGAGCAGAGATGAAATCCTGTTGTTCCCAAATCAGACCCCCTGTGGCCCCTGGCTGCACCAAGAAATGTTGTCCATAAAGACGATGAAAAGAGCCGGTCCAGAGTGCAACATACACCAGGAACAGGTCTGACTTACTGCCGGCTATGCATACCAAGCTCCTGCTCTGTTCAAATAGAGACCGGACAGCCCTCAGTAAGGCTCCCCGGACCCCATACTCCCAGAGCACCCTTCACAGGACACAACGAGGGACACGGTCGAACGCCTTCTCCAAATCCATAAAACACATATGGACAGGATGAGCAAACTCCCAAAAACCCTCCAGCACCCTAAACAGGGTGTAGAGCTGATCCACAGTTCCACGACCAGGACGGAAACCGCATTGTTGTTCCTGGATCTGAGGTTCGACTGTCGGCCGGACTCTCCTCTCCAATACCCTGGCATAGATTTTCCCAGGGAGGCTGAGGAGTGTGATTCTCCGGTAGTTGGAACACACCCTCTGGTCCCCCTTCTTTAAAAGGGGAACCACCACCCCTGTCTGCCAGTCCAGTGGTACTGTTCCTGACTGCCACGCGATGCTGCAGAGACGTGTTAACCAAGACACTCCGACAGCATCCAGAGACTTGAGGTACTCAGGGTGGACCTCATCCACTCCCGGTACTTTGCCACCGAGGAGCTTGTTGACTACCTCAGTGACTTCAGCTTGGGTGATGGACAGCCCCACCCCGAAGCCCTCAGCCTCTGCTTCCTCAAGAGGAGGTGTGTCAGGAGGATTGAGGAGATCCTCAGAGTATTCCTTCCACCACCAGTCAAAGTCACCAGCTCCCCACCTGCATGGAAAACAGTGCTTGCAGAAAACTGATTTCCCTTCCTGAGGTGCCAGATGGTTTGCCAGAACATTTTCAAGACCAACCAATAGTCCTTCTCCATGGCCTCACCAAACTCCTCCCAGGACCGAGTTTTCGCTTCCACAACAGCCTGGGCCACAACTCATTTAGACTGCCAGTACCTGTCAGCTGCCTCTGGAGTCCCACAAGCCAGTCAGGCATGAAAGGACTCCTTCTTCTTGACAGCATCCCTTACTTCTAGTGTCCACTGTTGGGTTCAGGGATTGCTGCCATGACAGGTACCAGAAACTTTGCGACCGTAGCTCCAGAAAGCATCAGAGACAGTAGAGGTGGAGACCATGGTCCACCTGGACTCAATGTCACTAGCCTCCCTCGGTACCTGCTTGAAGTTCTCACAGATGTGGGAGTTGAGAACTTCCCTGACAGAGGGCTCAGCCAGACATTCCCAGCAAGATGCTCAAAGTACTTTTGGGTCTGCCAAGTCTTTCCGACCTCCTTCCCTGCCAGCAAATCTAACTCACCACCAGGTAGTGATCAGTGGACAGCTCTGCTCCTCTTTTTACCCAAGTTTCCAAGACACACAGCCAAAAGTCACTTTAAACAGCTACAAAGTTGATCATCGATCTCCTGCCAAGGGTATCCTGATGCCAAGTGTATTAATGCCTACGTGGGCACATGAAGTCCCCCAGGAGGACAATGGAGTACCCCATTGGGGCACTTTCCAGTACCCCATCGAGAGACACTCTTACATACTTACATAGCTCTCATGGGATCTTTGAATGATTTCAACTCAACAGTGGCCAGCGGGAGCATGATTTCCACTACCGTAATTAATAAGTTCTCCTCCATGGTCAATATTAAAACGGTAGGCACTTCCAATGCATCATTACCAAATCCAGTCAAAACTACAAATGAAAAAATAAAAATTATGTAATTTTATTCTTTTTTAAACGTCAAGATCTTTGCTTTGGTTTTCAAGTTTGACAGACTGTGTAAAGTACTAAGATTTGAAAAACATTACAAAAATATAGCTTGATTTAACTAAATGACAGACAATAGACGAAAGGAGTAAGAACTTTTAAAGTCAGCCTGTAATATTAGCTTCTTAAAGTTTTAGTTCCATTAGTTGTCACGCACCAATGTGTGTGAAATTTGTTCTCTGCATTTCACCCATTTCCTGGGGGAGAGGGGAGCTGCAGACACAGCCGCATTTTTGGGTGTTTGCCAACTTCTTTTAAACTCAAAGCCTGTGACAAATACTCAGTTTGACAAACCAAAAGTCTAATAAAAAAGATACCATAGCAGACACTGGATATGATAAATGTCAACACGTTTTCTGTCTTTTTCTCTCTTCAAGTAAAACAATATGTACTCTTTCTTTGGTGTTAGCAAAATTTGAATTTAAAAACCAACAAAAGCCATGTGTGGGATGATAAACAAAAGTAATGTCATAAAACTTCATTTCGTGAAGGAAGCAGATATCTTTGAATACATATGGTGTGTGCTGAAAGCAACAGTCAGTTGCTATTAACTTATTCATGAGATGTAATGAGAGGCTAGATTGTCTTTGGACACTGGTCATTTGAACATTTTGCTGGAGAGAAGTCTGCTGAAACGAATTGAGCAGATTTTTGTGGTTCTGTCAGTCACAGAGTGAGGAGATTGTTTCCACACTGCACACAGAGAAAAGCCTTTTAAAGCGGGGAAGGATTTTCGGAGGAAAAGCTCAACCTCAGCTTTGGCTCGCTTCGGGGAACCTGTTTGTAGTGCAATGCCGTGCAGGCCCGTGGACATGTCAAGCTATCCCACAACAAAAGGAGACGGGTTTGAGGGGAGGAGAGAGATGGCTTTCAAACAGCATAGATTAAATGTCTTCTTTTACCGCTTTCACCTTCCGTGGTAGCTGTCCTTTGAGTTTGTCTCACCTCCTCCGGCAATGGCACTAACAAGGCTCCCTGCTATGGTCTGTGATCACACTGTATTATCCTCACTGTCATACTGTGTAAATACGTAGATGACAGCAGCAGTACCTCTCTGCCTGAACTTTGGATACTTAAAGAAACATTCAATAGACAAACGCAGACCCAAAGAAAAGTTATTAAAAAAAGAACAAAAGGGAAATGTCATTAGGATTAAACCAGGAACTGTAACTTCTACCCTTGATTGCAACATGTAAAAACAGAGACAGATTCAGCTAAAACAAACATTACTGTGACTACGCTAACTCCAAACCTCGTGAGTAACACGTGTAAAAAAAAAAAGTCTGACACCGCTAACATGTTAGCCATGTTACCATATTTGCAATAACCCCTAACTTTGTTTGGGACTCGTAAAAAAAACATACCGACATTTTGACAGAGCACAGAGCTCCTCAGAGACAATGGCGGACTTCGAAGTTTGGGGGACACAGGCAAACAATAACATGGAGCCCTCTGCAGCAGTTGTAGTATTTTTTTTAAATCCTTACCTAGGGTTGAACCATAGGCTGTAAATAAAGATGGACAAAGCCAGTGTGGCATCACCCATAGAAAATACCTTACTTCCAGCTAAAGCAAAATTGACCCAATTCAGTTGCCATTGTTTTGGCTTCTTGGAGCCAGCGAGTACTTCCTGTTTGGAATGCGGAGGGGGAGGGGTATGTCTGTGAGTAAAACATCAAATAACTTCCTTACTACTACACTTTTAGACGTCATTAATTTGAAGAATCCAAATGTTTTGATAAACATTTAAGAGCTGAAATCACATTTAAATGTTAAAGACATGTATTTTGTATTTTATGCAATATTTTTGCTTGGAGGCGGCATTACATTTATTGAATGCACTATTTTGTTAATCACTCACTTTCTAGTAGGAATAAATGAATGTCTTTAACCTTTTCTCAAATTTTCAGGTTTTTACTAAAGATAAAAGAAGCAAAAACCCTTGAATAAAGCAACAAAACCAGAGCCTAACCATATGAACTGGCAATGAAATAAAATCATTTGTTTTCAAAGTGACCGTTTTATTTCATATTTACAGCCACATGCCCACGTGATTACACACGTTACCACTGCGGATAACATGGTGTCCATTTTCGCCACTGAAAACTAAAGCTTCATTTTGAAAATACAAAAACACAACATAATTTATGCCACAAAACATGCTTCTTACGAGAACTCTGAGGAAGGAGAGGGCATGGGGCCTGAATGGTTAAGTTTTGGATGTTGAAGACACAGGGGTTGCCGGAAAAAACACTTCTCTGGAAGCCAGAGAGAGGGACGGACCTGAGATGCAATGAAGAGAATGTAAAGTAACTGACGGTTGTGAGACGGACTCCCCACATAACGCAACGAAGACGCAACACACAAACTTTCCCATTTGTTATCCAATTCGTACTCCTGTTTTGTTTCTCTTTCTTCTCACAGTGATGCATGGGCAAAAACAACCCAGATAATCCACTTTGTTGTGACTTTTATTTGCAACATTTCTCTTTATTTGTAGCAGAGTTTCTTGTTATTTGCAGTGTTTCTTTTTTTGTTTGCAATTTCTTTTTTTGCGGCAATAGAAGGTCTCGGCCACCGTAGAGAACGGCCGATAGTCACAAGTTTTGGTGAAAAAAATATCAGACAAACAAGTAAATGTGCAACAAGAGACACAATTGCAAAGAACTGCATGGTTTTCCTCAATGTGTTAGATTTACAGCTGAAATAAAGAGATGTAAATACAGTTGTTTAACGAAGCCACACCCACCTCTGCCTGAATACATTGTGTGGGAGGAGTCACAGACAGCGGGGTTGGATGACATCTTTAAATAAATGACTGAGTCATAGCTGTTCATTTCTCTAGAGAAATCTATAGGATTTTGGCTTCTTGGAGCCAGCAGGTACTTCCTGTTTAGAACGCCGTGGAGGAGGGGGTTCCTCAGACCAGTTCTCATGTACAGTCAGTTATTCCAGTTGAAAATGTTCAAATACAGTACTGTATAATTCAACTACAATGCCATTGTGCTTTTTTTTACCATCAAGCTGCCAAAAAACATTGCAGAGGCTGCTATGAGGCCCCGCCCACCACAAAGCAGGCTCCAGCATCAGTGTGACTTCTCCCCCCGCCAACAGCGATAGAGTACAGACGGAGATCTACACCCCGCCACTTTAATGGTGTCTGTAAATAAAAATGAACGCTTAATTGACCATGTCTGTAACTTTATCTGCGTGTGAGAAACATTCAATTATTACCGACCTAGCATCAATTTTCTAAGGAACACGGTGCTCAAAAACCTGTCCAAACGTTTTAGTATGACTTTGGTAAACCCCATGAAGCTTCACAAAATACTACAGTTTTGACTGTTTTAGTTTTGCTTAACCCTTTAACACCTGAGATATCTCCGGTGACACTTAAACAACACACGTTCTCTGACATACCGCAAGTCTTTGAATATTTACGCAATGAATCAGCAGATTTTGGCGCAGAATAAAGCGCCTTTTTCACATCGGCTTTAAAGGTGCTTATGTCAGCATCCGTATCAGCTGGTATATCTCAATTGTCTAAATTATGGAATTATGTTCATTGTGTCAGCGATTAAAGCGTTACAATAGTCGAAAGAATGCCAACACTGGAGCCAAAGCTCTGGTGTAAAAGGGTCAACATGTTTTGGTCTTATATCTGTGTGCCACATAGGCTAAAAAAAAAATTACATGTGAGATTTTTGCTTTTCTGAGATGAATTTTTTGGATTGAATTTTGTCCCTCTTGAGGTCCTGGGTCGACTCATTTCTTTGTCCTTTCTATCAAGTTCTGCGTTTGCAAAAGCGGTTTGCATGAACCATATGGGTGGACGCCTTCCCTCTGGTCCGCGGCAAGAAGAACAGGAACCACCCACAGGGCATGAACTACCTGCACGCCCCCCCCCCCCCCCCCCCCTCCCCAAGCGAATGAACAATTAGAAAACAGCAAAAGTGCGAAACAAGATTAGATTTGTTTTTGTAGAGTGGCCCCCACATGCCCAGACTCCTTCGCAAACATCCTTATAAAATGTTGCAGACTTGTCACAGACCTGTGAGCTCCTCAGGAGCATTTAATGGGCTCCAATTAGAACCCAATTAGCATCCAGAATGCTCTCCCACTGGCCCTTATATTAGAAAGCCTGACTTCTGGATACACAGCGCTTCCTTCGGCTGACTAAAGACGCAAACAGCATAAAGTTTGAAGAGCTTTATCTCCTTTGACACGGGAGGGAAAACAGGGCTTTTCAGGTGATGGATTGCAGCAGCAGAGGTCTGCTTCTCCTGGGATGCTAGAGTTTGTTCATCCAGCCTGTCCAGGTTGTCAGGGCGGATGACCTTTTTACCTCACTGAAGGCATGTGAGATGCATCATGCTGGTCTATGAATTCTAGGTAACCTTGCCCTGTGGACAGGACGATTGGAGCGGCGGCGGCATGCTGTGGGATCTGTGAGGAGCTGACCTCCTTCTAACTAGATTTCCAAAAGATTGTATTTCAAAAAAAGAGCATGGAGGAGAAAAAGAGGAGCGTAGGCTGGGATCTATGATGATGTGAAGTGACGTTAAATGAGTCTGGAGGAGTTTTAGCAAGCTGAGAGGTCAGAAGGAGGGACGGAGGCAAGCTGGGGGTGAACTCTTCCTCAGGATTAAAACTTCCCGTCGTGTCGAGCTTTCCACCGCCATCGCACGAGGAGCCGATCAGCATTCAGCTCAGGCCTCCAATGTTTGGACTCTGAATTAATATCCAGTAATTGCCTTCATTTGCATGCATGGGACGCTGCACAAACAGGATTTCGGAGGCGTTTCTGGAGAAAAGTCTGAGTCAGATGAAGATGAGCTCCAGAGGAAAAGGCTGCTGCTGCATTTGGATTATCAGCAGTTTAATGGTAATTATATCCCAAAGAAGACATGTTTAAGGAAATGATCGCTGCTGAAACAGTTCTGGTTAGCGATGGACAATCCAGAAAAAAAAACACAGTGAACAGAATTGAATATGAATTATTGAGATCAAGCTGGAGTTTGGCTTGATTTGAGATCCTGGGTCCAGGTCTTGGCTCAAGGGTCCTGGATCAAAAACAGCTGGGATCCTGATTAAACGTTGGCAGTGGTTGCTCCGGTGCGCCTAACTTTTTTTCTTAGGTGCACCAGTACGAAAGTTTAGCGCACCTACTTTCTTGACTGCATCACATTTAAGTCTGCAGTTTGACAAAGTCACTTTGCTTTTTAAGCGCTGTCAGTATCCGCACTAAAGACCCACTCAGAGGAAAATGGTGTTTTTGGTGTTTTTAACATGTTCTTGTGGCATTTCTCTGACTTTAAATCAGAGTTTTTTATTTCCTTTATTCATATTTTCAAAATAAGGGGTTTTGCTGCTGGTGGATTGTACTTGTGGATTTAAACCAGCTTTAAAATGACATCAACGTAACAAATATTAAATGTCTGGACTCAAACTTAAATTGAAATGTTGAACCTTTTTTAAAAAGCCTTTCTTTCTTAGAGTTTTATTCAGCCTAATTATGTCTTCAGCTGCCAAAGCTGCAGGATCTGCTGTGTTCCTTTGCTGTGGGGTGTTTTGTGTAAATGTGCGTG
This sequence comes from Adrianichthys oophorus, assembly GCA_036245035.1. Classification (NCBI taxonomy): domain Eukaryota; kingdom Metazoa; phylum Chordata; class Actinopteri; order Beloniformes; family Adrianichthyidae; genus Adrianichthys; species Adrianichthys oophorus. Next base: position 1,070,787 of record BSAI01000191.1, on the reverse strand, counting down.
TGTGTGCTAGCATGGATTGCACTTTTATTTGTGCTGTTTTTGTGTTACTGTTGTGACTCTGTTTGTTTCCTGCTGTGTCATTAAAACTGATTCTTCCTCACAAATTCCACTACAACCAACAGCAGTTAGAAGTTGAGAATCATAAACCAGACCAGAATTCATTTTGTATTTAAAACATAAAATTGGTTTCAGAGAACTGGACCCTGAGCTTCCTGCTCCAGTTTTGTCTTTCCATTTTTCCTCTCACAGATCTTCAGATCTTCCTCTGATCTCCGCTTTCTCACTTCTCCGACCATGGAAACATTTGGTGGATTCGGAACAGAAACAGCTCAACAGCAGACGGCAGCCAATCATCACTTAGGAGTGAGGTCAGCTGTTTGACAGGTTTGTGGTCAAGAAAACTTAGATGAAAACATTTTCATGTGGATCCTGATGTCCCTGCAGAAATGATCCTCGGTGTAGAGCAGAAAGTTAACAAAATAACTTGTATTTACTTTATTTTCTTGGGTTTATTTTAGAGACTATTCCAAATCTTTCTGTTCTAGATTTACGTGCTTTGAAGTAAATGTGTGAAAAAACATCAGAACAACAAGGAAAGATCTCATACCTTTCTTTAAATTGTATTCATATTTCGTTTGGTGTTTTACGTAAAGCACTATGAATTGTCTTTGTAAACGAAATGTGCTACAAATAAACTTGCCTTGCCTTAAAATGTAGCAGATGAAAATGTAAAACGTTGTTTACCTTTTGGCGTGTCTCTCAGGGGTTGCCCCAGCTGGGCAGCTTGCGGCCCGCCCGGTGTAGCTTCTACATCAGAGCTATAAGTTGTTACAATCCTATTTTTTTTACCTGCTCCTGATTCACGATTTGATCAAGAAATTGCATTTTTGAGGATTTCTATTTCAAAAAAACTTCTCTATGACCCTCTACGGCCCAGACAACCCAAAAGCCTACAGCACCCGTAAGGCTCAAACCCCTTTATGCTTGTGACACTGGTTCTTGAACGCACGTTTAGCCTGTGGTGCTCGCACTAGACTGTCACTACCAAATACTAGTGCGTGTCCACTGTTACCTCATCATTTCCTGGGGGCGTGATGAGCTCAGTCCAGTGTGGGTCCTTGGGCAAAACCCTTCACGATACTGTCTAACTATCTAGCCACTGGGGGGCCGCTTGGTCTCCCTGTGCCGGTTCCCAGCCCGGAGAAAATATAGGGTTGTGTCAGGAAGGGCATCCAGCATAAAACTCTCTGCCAAACCAAATGTGCGGAACCGTGAAAACGGATTCACTGTGGCGACCCCTGGAGGGAGAAGCCATAAGGTGAACAACTAGTGCATGTTCGCCACCTCCAGTCAGAAGAGGGTTTGTGCAAAGTGTCAAAGCGGGGTAAATCTGATGAATCCTGTTTCTTTCACAGCTTTACTACCACATATGAAATGCTTGGTGTCATAGAACTCTGGCCAGAATGATTCATTTTTTTCGCCATCCACGGACGCCATCCATGTGTCACTAACAAATCTGAGTCCCTAATTGGTTAAAGTTCGACCTTGTTTACTTTTAACGTGCGATCCATGGACGCGGGTTTTGTTCATAGAACCTGGAAACAATCGTAAAGATGTGCATAACATTCTGTACAAGAGTTTTGAGCACAGAAGTCCAAAATGTGTGCGTTTGCATAGACTTTTCATTGAAAGCGGTCGCTCGGACATGTGTTTCTGATGGTGGTGTGGACATAGTAGCTCATTTTACATTATATAAGTCCTTTATGTATTCCCATCCTTATGCTGGGAATCTATTTCTGAAAGTTGGTCACTGAGCAGAGAATAAGAACAAGATGCAGAGAAGAAAGCTCTATTCTGGGACAATTGCAATCCAGGTTGCCAAGTTGGTTGGTTTTTGTTTATTATTATAATGTGATAGATGATAAATGTTTCTGTAAAGCAGAGATCAGAGAGAATACTGCAAAGACTGCACATGTAAAGCCGGTCATCGTTTTGACACAAACCCTGAAATAAAATCCACATTCTGAAGACTCCAACATGCAGAAGCACATCATGAACCGGATTTTTTTCTTCTTCATTATTATATATTAGCAAGAAAATCTGAACAGATGAAGACCACAAGCTGTCTTTCAAATTAAACACAATAGCAGAGTCACCTCGGTAAAACTTGCACTGCTCCTATGAAGACAGCCTCTATAAATAACTTCCTGTTAGATGCAGGCGGCGTGCAGCAATCTCAGACTAAGAGTGCCCTCTATGTGCAGCGCGGCGCGTGGAGCAAAGACACAGAATCAGGGGCGTGATCAGCTACATTTGCATGCATGGCTGAAGGTTTCTCCATTTCTTTGCTTCCCTCGCCTTTCACTTTACCAAAGGAGCTTCATATTTACCAGCACCTCAGGTGAGGCCAGGGAGCAAAGCCTCATGTTCGGCGCCATTCCTATCTCATCAAATGCAGAGTCATCAGAAGGTAATTGGCGAGAGGGCCCAGATCAAAGCAGCGAGCCAGATCTTCACTGTCCAACTTTATCTCTGCCTCAGCCCCAGAAACCCCGTCACATCCGCCGATGCTCAAAACCCATTTTCCTTCTGGGTTCATTGCCCCCCCCCCCAGCGCCGGATGACGGTACACACACTGTCATGCTTGTGTAACCCAAATCAAAGGGCTCTGTTCGAAGACTCTTTTGGTTAATAAGTCTATTACAGAGCCATAAAAACTGCAATTACATGCAGGATTCACAGTCTAAATCCCTGCTGAGCCTCAGCAGCCTGAATATGCAAAGACAGGGTTCGTCACCTGGAGAGTCACAATGAGTTTCAGCAGAAACTCTTCTGTGCCACACAATAAAACAAAAGTCTATGCGTATTTAAAGCAACGTTTTATTGCTGCACCTTTGCATTTCAGAGGACGACTCAATCAGCGCTTTATAGGCGAATAAAAGAGATGCCACAAGTGCAGCATCCACTGAAAAGAATTCGCTATAAGAGACAACAAACAGTGCTGACTGGCTAACGAAGGTCAAAGCTTTCAAAGCCTCCAGACTGGAATGATCTTGTTAAAATACTTGGAGAGCCTGTGAAAGAGGACATTTTCAAGCTCCTGCATTTCTATTGACAGGCTCTGTCACAGGAAGTATCGCTTCAACAGTAGTTTATTTCAAAATAAAAGTTTTTCTGTTCAACTTTGAGTCTAATTTAAAAATGTTTTATTTAGAATTTTCCTGAACTTGTGCTTAACCGTTTACCTCTGGAGATTTAGCTGGCATTCTTTGAACAACTGTAACTCTTCAAGGGAATTATACTAATCCCAGCGGATTCTGAATTGGAGAAAGGCAGACTTGATACTTTACAGTAGCAAAGTGTTTACTCAGTCAACGCAAATCTGTTGATTCTGTACAGAACTGGCTGGCTACTCCGCGTGAGGGAACTGTGTCTCAGTGCGAGCAGCTGGACTGTCGCTTCATGCCTGGGAGGAAGGGAGGATGCTTTGTTAGGGTGTGTGCTCCAGCAGCCATGTTTGTTCACATTACAACTCCGCTACTTCTTCTTTTACGGCCGTTTACGGTCACATTCACAGTTCTGTGAATGTCAAAATGATTTATTCCAATTGATCGTGTGGCAGATGTAAACATTATATTCAGATAAAAAAATGATTAAAAACATTTTGTACACGCAGCTATTGACGCATCAACAGACTGGAAATAGAACTCCAGGTAAAGCTTTTTAGATTCTATATTTTTACAATAATCAGAACAGATCACGTTACGCAAAAAGATATTGCGTTCATTTGTGTGTTTCTTCTATAGACCTAGGTTTTGGTGTGCTTGGATTGGCTTCTAAAAAATTTGTGTAAAATGTATTTGTTAATTTGTCATGGTACGAAATCTTTTGAAAAAAGGTTTTATTAGATTTACAATCACAAAGATACAACTCTGTCTTCTTAAACAGGTTTTACGCTCTTCCTTGCTGTCATTGCTGAGCTCGTAAGTACGTAATTGTTTAAATACAGAATAAACTCTAAATAAAAATGCATCCTTTCTTTATAGACTTTTTCTGTAATCTTAAATCCATATCATTCTTTAGTGATTCTGAAAAACATCATCTCTGTCACTGAACTGACCACTGAAAAGATGCTGCACAAACACAAGTGGAATGTTCTGATGTCTGGTACAGAGAACATTCAAAACACAGCATTCTGTCATGTGAATAAATCGTTGGCTTTGAATACTCATTTAATCTTTCTAAGAGGTTTACATACTTGAAACAACTAAAATCTCTCACTGAAAATGTTTATTTATGAATAACAGCTGTCCTTTCTTACTATTCCATGAAATGCACTTGATGAAAGGCGACCGACTTGAAAAGATGTGGAAGTGGGCTTGTTTGCAAGGACACATACCCCTCATTCATCTTAAAGCTTGATTGTCTCTTGTAATGGTTAAAAGCTGTTGAATATGAAATAAAGTTAAATTGTGTATACTTGTATAGCGTTTTTTTGTCTTCCTTGAAGGCCCAAAGCGCTTTACATTCACAGTCCCATTCACACACTGATGTTGTCTCCCCTGCAGAACACTGGTGCTAACCACCAGAAAACCACAAGAGGCAATATGGGGTTCAATGTCTTGCACGAGGACATTGACACATGGGCTGGGAAGGCAAGAATCCAACTAGAAATCATCTGATCAGAGGTCAACAACCCTACCCGCCGTAAAAGTTAAGTAAAAGTTAAATTAAAAAACTTAGTAATGGACGAAAAATACATTAAATAAAAAAATTACGTCTGAGAAAGATAGCATAAGTTTATTACATGGGTTTAAAGGGTGGAAGCATAACAAAGCATTGATACGCAAAATGGCACTTCTGGTATTCTGGTTTAGTTCTAGCAATGAAATTACATTATGTAGTTACAATAGAGAGAGAGAGAGGACTGAAGTGTAGAAATATTTATTCTTCGGAATTATCACACAACAACAATGCAACAAGCTATATATAACTTAAATAAATAAATATATAATTAATAATGTTAACTTCACATAAACAGAACATAACGGTTTTAAGAAGCAACTTTTGTTAGTTTTCCTTATTTTAGTTTAAACAAGCAAAATAGTTTCAATTACAGTAATGGGGGGAGAGGTGGAAATGCAAAAACATCAACAAGAATAAGTGCAATCAAGCACAAAAACTCATGGAAATTCATGTTGGCCTAACTCAACTTCTAGCGCCATTAGAAATTAAGTTAACGTCTAATGGCTAAAGGCCATTATATGAACTTAGAACTTAATGTAAATGCAGCTACTTCCAATCCTGGTCCTAGGGGAACACTGTCCAACCCTGCCCAAACACCTGCCTTTGATCACTGTCATTGTCAGGCTTCTGCAGAGTCTGATAATGAGCTGAATCAGGTCTGCATAAGCAGGGCAACATGGAAAACGTGCAGAACAGATGGTGATCATGATGACTTCTGAGGAGTCAGTACTCCAGTGAGAGCTCCCTCTGGTGGTCGGAGGTTTGAGTTCTGGACTGAACTGTGACAGAGCTCCCCACCTGCGAGTGGCTCTGGAAGCGAGATGACCATCAACGCTGAGGATGCCCACAGGGTCGTGGAGCCGGTATGTCTGAATGGTCAGTAGAGAAGGGTCGAGAATGTCCTCCGATGCGAACCAGGAACGTTCCTCAGGACCAAACCCCTCCCAGTCCACCATGTACTGGAGTCGTCCACCTCGGCGCCAGGAGTCCAGAACTATGTTGACTCGAAAGACCTCCTCTCCATCAGAGGAGGTATGGTGATGTCAGAAGACCCAGTTTGGATCTCCTCATCATGGGGTTCCATGGCAGGTTTCAGCAGGGAAACATGAAAAGTGGGTGAGATTCTGTACTCAGGAGGTATACGAAGGTGAAAAGAAACATGAGTGATCTGTTTAAGTATTTGAAAAGGACCCAGAGTTACAGAGTTGCCTTAGCCGGAGATCTCTGTTTGACAACCAGACCCATTGGCCAGGCACCAGACTGGGACCTTCATGATGATGCCAGTCAACTTGATTTTGGGAAAGCCGGACGGCTTGTTGAAGCTGAATGTGGGCAGCTTCCCAGGTTTCCTCACATCACCAAAACCATTCGTCTATGGCAAGCAACTCAGTGGGCTACCCAGCCTGGGGGAAGAACGGCGGCTGGACCCCTAACACACACTGGAATGTTGTCAGTCCGGTGGCTTCAATCCTCCTGATGTTGACTGCAGTAAAATCTGAGAAACTGTTTTATCTCCTAATTTAGGCACTCCACCTGGCCATTTGATTGGGGATGATAACCGAAGGTAAGGCTGACGTTAATGCCTAACCCCTTGCACATCTCCCGCCATACTCGAGACATGAACTGTGGGCCTTGATCCAATACGATGTCCTCTGGGTGGCCGTAATGACAGAAGACATGCATAAGGAGTTGCTCCACTGTCTCCAGAGCGATGGGAAGTTTAGGGAGTGGAAGGAGAAAACAAGTCTTTGAATAGTGGTCAATAACGGACAGGATGGTGGTATTACCTTGGAAGCGTGTTAAGTCAGTGATGAAATCCACTGCTATGCGTGACCAAGGGCGCCGCGGAAATGGCAATGGTTGTAGGAGGCCAGCTGGAAGTTGGCAAGGGGATTTAGCCTGTGAACACTCCGTGATGAACCGAGCCACATCCGCCTGCATGGTGGACCACCTGAAAGAGTTCTGCATTAGAGCTTGAGTGCCTGCCATATCTAGATGTCCTGCGACCAGCGTGTCATACACCAGGTGTAACACCCGTTGCCAATGGGTAGGAGGAACCTAGACGGCAGGGCAGGTGGTTCCGCGGCATTGCATTCCGCCAGTTTGAGGAGGCGGGCACCAGATTTTCCGGAGAAGCAGGTCCATCACTGTTGGTTTCATGCAGGCAGGAAAGTACATCACCTTTTACATTTTTTGAGCCCAGCCGGTAGGAGATCTAGAAATTGAACTTTGAGAAGAAGAGAGACCAACAGGCCTAATGAGGGTTTAGCCTTTTTGCAGTTTTATATATTCCAGATTTTTGTGGTCTGTCAGAACTAGGAAAGGTTGCGATGCTCCCTCCAGCCAGTGTCTACACTCGGTAAATGCTTCCTTCATGGCGAGCGGTTCATGATCACCCACGTCATAGTTCCGCTCCAGGTCAGTGAGTTTCCTGGAGATATAAGCACAGGAAAACATTTTGGGTGGCAGACCATGGTGCTGTGACAGTATAGCCCCTGTGTTGGAGGCGTCCAGCCCTACGATGAACTGGGCAGACAGGTCCAAATGATGCAGTATGGGAGAGTGTGACAAGCAATTCTTCAAAGCTTGGAATGCAGTGGTTGCTTCTGGTGTCCAACAAAGATGTTTGGTCTTTCCTTTAAGAAGTGAAGTGAGGGGAGTCGCCACCGAACTGAAACCCCATATAAAACGGCAGTAGAAGTTTGCGAAACCAAGGAATCGCTGCAAGTCCTTCACCGTAGTGGGTCGCGGCCACTACAGCACTGCATCCACCGTTCCTTGATCCATGGTGACCCCTTGAGTGCTGATAATGTATCCCAGGAAGGATATGAAAGCCTTGTGAAACTCACACTTCTCTTGTTTTGCATACAGGTGGTGATCAATGAGGCACTGGAGAACCTGTCGGAAGTGAGTGACATGGTCTTCGAATGTGGGCATTGGAGCATATCTTGGAAGATGTCGTTTATGAAGGTCTGGAACATGAGAGGACCATTGCAGGGGCATAACAACGTATTCGTAATGTCCTGAAGTGGTCCAGAACACCGTCTTCCATTCATCACCGTCACGGATGCGGATTAAATTGTAGGCAGTACGAAGATCTAATTTGGTGAAATAACGTGCCTGGCACAGTTGCTCTGGAGCTGGTGGAACCAGTGTCAGGGGATAGTGATATTTCACAGGGATCTGATTCAGACTTTAAAAATCTATGCAGGGGCGGAGACCACCATCCTTTTTTTGACAAAGAAAAATCCTGACGAAGTGGGCAATGTGATGAATACCTTGTGCAGTTCCTCCTGTATGCATGCCTGCATGTCTTCACTCTCGATTTGAGACAAAGGAAACACCCACCCTCGAGCTGGAGTAGCACCAAGTCAGTTATTTAGTAGCACTAAGTCAATGGCACAGTCATAGGCCCTATGAGGAGGAAGGTGTGTAGCATGTTGTTTGTTGAAAGCTTCTCTGAGGTCTTGGTACTGTGGTGGCAAACTGTCTGATCCGCTGTTGGAATCGCACTGGGTGATTTCTGTGGTAGCCACCTGGTGATATCATGACTGCTCTTCACTTCTGGTCAGTGGCCCTTGGTGGCAGTTATGGCAGGATCGAGAATCAAAAGTGAGTTCGAGTCTCAAGCCCGGGAAACCCAAGCATAACGGCACAGCGAGGAGAGTCAATGGTGAAAAGGCGAATGCTCTCTTGGTGCGTGTTCTGGACATAGAGTTTTAGATCTGGAGTGAGGTGCTTGATCCGTCCAGAGCCCAATGGTCAACCATCTAGAGCGGAAACTGTCACCCTCGATTAACAGGGAAGCAGAGGGATGGAATTAGCTTGAGCAAAAGTTAAGTAAAAATACAATTCCCGCTGCCACTGAATCTATCATGGCAGTGGTTTCAATGAATCTGGCAGCTTTTTGTAACTTAACCGGTATCTCAAAAGAAAGAAAGGAATCACTCGCCGGCCCTCTGTTGACCAGGCCGACCACAATAAAGGCAGAGGTTCATGCGTCTAACTCTTTCTTCTGGTGTGAGATGGGAAGAGCCCAACTGCATCGGTTCGGAAGAGCTTTTCTCATGACAACATAAAACTGGCGTCACCATTGTCAGCTCTGGTTTAGAGTCTCTGGACCTCTGTGTACAAAGTAGATTGTCCAGTCGAATGCTCATGGCGATGAGCTGGTCCAAATCAATTTCTTCGTATTGGCGGGCGATCTCACGTTGCAGCTCCAAAGTTAAACCCTGATGATATGCAGTCTTTAAGCTACACTGAGACCATGCTGTTGGAGTGGCCAGAGTTCTAAAACATAGGGCATAAGCAGCAGTGTATTTTTCATGTTTTGTGTCCATAAGCTGTTCACCTGGTGCCTTCCCATTGGTGGCATGTTGAAACACTGAAAGTGGTAGCAGGGTAAGTGTGTCGTAAGAATGGCACGACAGAGAACCTCCCGGCCACACACTGTGGCTAACCATTCCAATGCCTCTCCAGACAGCAGTGAACACAAGATTGACACCTTGGCTTCCTTGGTGGGGTAAAGGTATGCTTGCTGATGGAGGAACAGCTGACATTGCAGTAGGAACCTGGTACAGTGTTCAGGTTTTCCTGTGAACTAATCTGGTAATGAGAGGTTTGGACTGGACACAGCAGGAGAACTTCTTTGAATAAAATGTTTTTGTCGTTTTCAACAAATTTGAAGTAAATTGAACATTTTCAGTTGCTGAATGCCCCTACGAATTCATCCACATTTCTGCTCTCTTCACCTTCCTTTGAGCAATCTCCAACTCTGCATTGGCGCATGTGTGCGTGCATGCGTCAGTAACTGTTTTTCTTTTTAGTATCTGCTTTATTTCACTTAACAGAGAGACAATGTCAGATCCAACTGGTTTACACAAATATATTTGTTTTATTAGTCATCGATGGTTTGACTGCACCATAATGTGAATAATGAAGTAATGAGGGTTACTGTAGTCTATTAATTGTACTTTAAACACTGAAATTTGAACTTTAATTCGTTATGTTACTCTGTCACTGACAAAAGTAATTAAATTACAGTAATATGTCATTTTGTAATTCATTGCCTCCAATACTGGACATAGATAACAATATTAGACTGAATATCTGCGCACTTCACAACCGTAACACATTGATGTTTATTTAGCTTCATGAAACATTGGAGGAATTTAGTATATTAGCGTAACATATAAACTATAAATTATGCAGATAAACATGAAGAACATGCTAACAAGTCAACTAGACTCCTTTTCAAGCGTTCATCTGATTGTTTTGTTTTTAACTTGAATAATTTGAACTGCAGAAAAATATATATAATGAAAAAACGTTTGGATTATCAAGAACAAGTTAAGAAAAAAATGTATCAGAGCAAGAATGGTTATCTTGACCAATAAAATTACTGAGTAGTTACTGTTTATTTCTCTATAGAAATTTTTTACAAAAGGAATTATCCTTTCCCTGGCAGAGATCTGTTGTAGCTGCTACCCGTAGCCTGCTCCCTGCTACCGTTCTGCGGTTGGGATATTGTGTTTCGGTTCCTCATCCAGGATCAGCTGGAGTTGCTGCATTCATACACACATGCACTCAAGGAGCCATGCTGGTGATTGGCTATTCCCACTCTGATGGAGCGCGACCTGCTAGTAAGTGACTAACCTAGCAGTTAGCTTTACATTTAAATGACCGTAGCCTCCTGGCTAAGTTAGATCTTGTTAAAATTTGTGTGAAATCCATTGACACTGACATTTTAGTGCTGTCTGAAACTTGGCTTAGTAGATCTATCTCTGATAAGGAAATCTTTATACCAGGTTACAACATTTTTCATGGTGATCGTCCTTAACAAGGTGGAGGTGTATCCATCTACATAAAAATAAGTTTCATGTTTCATTAAAAGTCCTCTCTTTCCCTTATAAGACGATTTTGAATTTATTGCTCTAAAACTCGATATGTCAAAGGATCAGTCTGTCACAATGATGGGCTGTTATAGACCTTCCTCAGCCAGCAGTGAAGTTCTCTCTTCTCTGTATAACCATGTCTAAATGCAACAGAATTATATCTTATAGGAGACCTAAACCTTGACGGGTTAAGTCCAAAATCAGAAAACTTGAAAACTGTCTGTGACTTTTTAAATCTTAATCAACTAACTGATAGTCCTACCCGCCTTAACAAGAAATGCCCCTCTAAATTATCCCTAATTGATCTCATTTTGACTAATGCCCCATACTGAGATAAGTATTTTTGCAAACGCCCTAAGTGATCAATGTGCTGTTGCCACCATCAGAAATGTCAAACTCCTAATAACTAAACATTGTATCCTGGTAAAAAGAGACCTAAAAAAGCTAAATGAGCAAGCTTTTACATAATCTCTCTAATTGATGACATGGACTTAGATTTTCACGTGAGTTTTTAAAACTCATAAATAAACATGCATCCCTACACAGATTTAGGGTAGAAGGGCACAACAATCCCTAGTTCTCCCCTGAAATTGATAGACTAATGAAAGACAAGGATACAGCCTGGTGTAGGGAAAGGAAAAGTAATTCAGAAAACGATTGCCAGCTACCCCTGCGACAGACTGGCGACCAGTTCAGGGGTGTACCCTGCCTTCGCCCATGAGTAGCCGGGTTAGGCTCCGGCAAACCTGTGACCCCGAAAGGGATAAAGCGGTTTGGAAAATGAATGAATGAATGATTGCCAGCTAAGAACCAAATCCACTCTTTCAATTAAAAAAAAAAAAAAAAGCCAAATCAAAATTTTACCTCAGTGAAGCATCTAAAAGCTTAAACGATCCTAAAACATTTCTAAGAGACTCTTTCTTTCTGAAGTTGGCAGCGTACTACATTGCTAAAGCTGCCATTAATTTTTTTTTATCTAAGTTTCAGTTGTAAAAAATTCCCATCATAAAGGAGAAAACCCTCAGAATTAAACAACTGCAGGCCAGTCTCCAAGCTATGTATCCTGGTAAAAAGTTTTGAAAAATTGGTCAGTGAACAACTGAAGGAGTTTCTAGAAACAAACAGCATCTTATCTGATTTACATTCCAGTTTCAGAAAAAAGCATAGTAATGTCAGCCACTTTTATGGGGGGACATTTGTAAATCAGTGTAGTAAAATTTTAACAGCTATATTTTTGGTTATTTAGCCTGTTTTATGAGAAAAAAAAGATAGGTTTTGTTTTTCAAATGTGTTTTTTCACCTTTTAATTCATGTATTTATCAATGTTTCATTTACTAGCTAAATATTTAGTTAGCAAGCAAAATATTTAATTTTAAATTCATTCATTTTCCAAACCGCTTTATCCCTTTCGGGGTCACGGGGTTGCCGGAACCTAACCCGGCTACTCATGGGCGAAGGCAGGGGACACCCTTGGACTGGTCGCCAGTCTGTCGCAGGGGCCACAAACACACACCAATGCACACTCACATTCACACCTAGGGACAATTTAGAGTGACCAATTAACCTATGAAGCATGTTTTTGGATGATGGGAGGAAGCCGGAGTCCCCGGAGAAAACCCACGCATGCACGGGGAGAACATGCAAACTCCACACAGAAAGGCCCCCCATTGATGACACTGTTTCAAGTCCCCCAGCCAGGACAAGAACTGGGAACCTTCTTGCTGTGAGGCAAGAGCGCTAACCACTGCACCACCATGCAGCCCCAATTTTAAATTAAATATTTATTTTAAAATTATATATCTAACTTACAAACTAAATATTTAATTTTAAGTTCCATATTTATTATATAATTATATATTTAGTTTGCAAACTAAATATTTAGATCTAACCTAAATATTTAGTTTCCAAAATATATATTTAAGTTTTGTAACTAAATCTTTGTTTGAATAATAAATATTAGAGTCTAATTTAAATGTTTAGATCAGAGCTAAATATTTAGAATTTTACCTAAATATTTTATTTGGAGCTAAATATTTAGTTTGAAGCTAAATGTTTAGTTTATATGCAAACTAACTTGCCGATAAGCGGAAGTGGCCAAAATAAAAGCTGGATTCTGCTCTATCTCTGAACTGACTTGTGCCAGAGTTGTCGCCCTTGTTTTTATACTGATTCAAGGCATGTCCCACCTTCTGGCCAAAAACATTGGATAAGATCTGTTGTTCTCATGGCTATCCAGACATTTGAGATTGGATCATCAGCAACAGCCTCCGCCACAGAGCCACATCCAGCGGTCCATACCTAGCCCACTAATTGCTAGCGTACATTGCTAGCGAGGCTAATGCAGATGTAAGTAGAATGCTAATATTTGATTGTTGGCAGTGTAATAGGTGGCCTTATAAGTTTTATATTTATTGCAAATAAGCTTCTTAGTGCTCCACTACACTTTGAAAACCCGTTGGTACAGTCCGTATACTGTTGATGGTACAGTCCACTCTTCTGGAACAACGAGCCGCTCTGATATTAGACCCCCCCACCCACACACACACACTTCAAATGTTTCCTTTTCTTTATTTTTGTTTGTTTGTTTGACACCAGGCTGCACAGTGGCGCAGTGGTTAGCGCTCCTGCCTCACAGCAAGAAGGTTCCCGGTTCAAGTCCTGGCTGGGGGACTTGAAACAGTGTCACCAGTGGGGGACCTTTCTGTGTGGAGTTTGCATGTTCTCCCCGTGCATGCGTGGGTTTTCTCCGGGTACTCCGGCTTCCTCCCACCGTCCAAAAACATGCTTCATAGGTTAATTGGTTACTCCAAAATTGTCCCTAGGTGTGAATGTGAGTGTGCATGGGTGTGTGATTGTGGCCCCTGCGACAGACTGGCGACCAGTCCAGGGGTGTCCCCTGCCTTTGCCCATGAGTAGCCGGGTTAGGCTCCGGCAACCCCGTGACCCCGAAAGGGATAAAGCGGATTGGAAAATGAATGAATGAATGTTTGACACCAGAGGTGGACTGGCGATCTGTTTATTTTTGTAGAGTCCACAACCGTCCCGTTTTGGTCCATAGCCTTCTGTCTGCTTCATTAATCACAATAATTGACCACACATTAAAAAGTCTACATGTTCCATTCAACAGCAGGGGGCGCTAATCGAGTGATGCCGGCAGCTTTACTTGTTGTGAAGCTGAACCATAAAAAAAAAATTTTTCTTTTTTTTGTCATGAAATTCTCATTTTGAATTTGAAAGTATTTCCACTTTTTACCCATGAGATTTTACTGTGATTTCATACGTTTTAACCCACATTCCTGCAACAAATACTTTTTAAATCTTCTAGTATTTTATACTCCTTCAAGCCAGAACTGAACTTATTTCCAGCTTCTAAAATTTTAATCAAAATTAGGTATCTTTCAGGGATGATCTAAACCATTAATTTATTAATCAAATAAAGATTTAGTTACAAAACTTAAATATATATTTTGGAAACTAAATGTTTAGGTCAGATCTAAATATTTAGTTTGGAAACTAAATGTTTAATTTTATAAACTTAAATATTTAATTTGTAAGTTAAATATATAGTTATAAAATAAACATTTATTTAAAATTAAATACTTAGCTTGCTAACTAAATATTTAGCTAGTAAATGTAACATTTATAAATACATTAATTAAAAGGTGAAAAAACATATTTGAAAAACGAAACCTATTTTTTTTCTCATAAAACAGGCTAAATAACCAAAAATATTGCTGTTAAAATTTTACTACGTTTTATAAACGGCACCCCATGCACTTTGAAAGTTTTAAACAATGTTCTTCAGGCCCTTTTCACTCATTATTAACCTTTCCAAAGCATTAGACACTACGGATCACACTCTTCTGGTAAAAATGCTGGTCAATGTTGGTATCTCCAATCAAACTGTTGCTTGGTTTGTCGAGTATCTGTCAAACAGATGCCAGTCTGTCCAAATATCCTGCTCCATTTCTCTCACTTGTGAGATCCAGAAAAGTGTACCTCAGGGTTCGGTACTAGTTCTCATTCTGTTCTCTATTTACATCAACAACTTGTATAACTTGAAGCTCTTTCAAGCCAGTGTCCTCTAACTTGTATGCAAACTAGGCTAATAGTGTCTGCTAATTTATAATATAGAGTTTACCAGTCTAACACAGATACAAAATGCTTGGCTTGCTCTCAAACACATGAAGTGAAATGGTAAAACTAACCCCATAGTTTGGGTCAGTTGCAACATGTCCTGGGGTGAATTGTAACAATGAACTATGAATCATAAGTGTGACTAAATTTCAGAGCTTTTTATTTAAACCTTTAAAAAAAAATTTTCAAATTAACCTAACAGAATGCAGGAGTTAGGCAACACTTAGATGATGAGTTTCGCAACAAAAAAGCTCTGCAAAATGCGAGCACCGCCAATCACAATCAAATCACGATCAAATCACAATTTATGCAACATAAAAAAAAAAATCAACAATATGTGCTGGGATATAAAGGCTTAAACAATGGAACATGTGTGTGACAAGAAGGGACGCATCTAGTTTTGTAGTTGGTGTCAGTGTCAGGTAGACAGTGATGACAGCTAAATGAGACTCCAGGAGTGATAGCTTTATGAGCCCACTGATGAGGACATACACTTAACCCAGACTTCTCTTGGCTTTGAGTTATTGAAGTGTTCCATGGAAGGGATACAGAAATGTTCATCATCAGAAGATTCTGTCTCTTCTAGCTCGATGTTACGAGTTTTCCCTTTTTTCTTTTGTACACGGAGGTTTTCTCACTCAGAATTTTCTTTGGCATTTAATTTAATTTATTTTGCATTTAACTGTGTCGGACCTCGTTTTATGCTCTGCCTCTAGAGCCATCTTGACAGGAGCATCACTAAGTATTGCTGTTTGTCGTCTCTTTCTTCTTGTTAAAGCAGGTTTTCTTTTTTGGTGAGGGTCACACAGCAAATGGGCTAAAGTTAAGCATAGCCTTGGTGCTTCTAGCAGAGTTTGTTGCTTTGAGTGGAGGACAAGAGTCTTGAGTGGCAGCTAAACCAGAACCTTGGTTGCTGGATGCAGCAGAAGCTTGCTCAGTAGTTGGAGCAGAAGCTTGACTTGCAAATGGGGAAAAAAGCTCGATCAGTATCTGCGGATGTGAAGGCGTAAAATCGCATCCAAAGGGTTAATTAAATTAACATTTTCATTCATACATTTATTTCATATTTGAGGTGAATTGTAACATTTTCTAAACAGTTACATCTGACCCGTGCAGGTGTGTCGCAACTGCCCCAAGTCCATTAGCAAGGAGGTAGCTGGTGCGACAGCCAAAAGCTAAAACAGTACAACCAACAACATGACTGAAAGAAAGCAGAGCAAACGCATGAAAAACATGGTAAGTGTTTGAAAGGGTTAAATACAAGCCAAGCTATGTTGTTACAAAAGCCTTTTGAGTAAAAAAGTACTTTATTGCCTCAAATGATATTTTTTAAAATGCATGATGTTACTTTACTACACAACTAAAAAGGAAACAAGGGATTTACTTTAGAAATAAATCCTGTTTCTCACTCTGAGCTTGAAAAATTCTGGTAGCACCCACATTTTTGCCTCTGATTGATAATGAAGATGTCCTGTATATGAATGCTTCATCCACCTGTCTTCAACCACTAAATACTGTGTATCATTGTGCATTGAGGTTTGTAACTGGTTGTCTTACCCAGCACTGTGAACTGTATGCCAGTGCAGAGTGGCCTTCTCTGAGCATGCTGGTACACGCACTGGATGACTCTGGTCTATCAGGCGCTGCTTGGGTTGGTCCCATCATATCTCTGTTCTCTTCTCCTAAGAACCACCAGTCAGTATGCGTTACGCTGAAAGATTCCCTTTAACACTGCCAATGTTCCTAACGTACACTGTTAAACAATTGCACCTTACAGTTATTGTACCAAATTAATTGTCATGCTGCATATAACTTTTGCACTCCTCAAAAAACGGTTGACTTATAATACCTCTTAAAAAATCACTGTCACTTTATTGCAGCTCAGTTTCAAATCTTCTATTGTAAACATTCTGAAGTCATCCTTTGTTTTATTTGTTGCTCTATACTGTAACCTTATTTACAAGACGTGTGCCGCTGACCTCTCGGCCAGGTCGCCATTGAAAAGAGATCCTTATCCCATTGAGTTTCACCTGGTTAAATAAAGGTTAAATAAAAAAATTTAAAAAATGGTTGGCACTTCTGGGAAATAAGAGGGACACCATACAAATGTCACTATGAAATCCATATCCCTGACAGCTCAAAGTTCATTTCAACACATTTAGGAGTGTCAAAATTGCATATGATGTAAGTCAACTTTAAACAAACCGATGGAGATCGTGGTGCCTGTGACCCTATGTTCCTCCTGCAATTTAAATTCTCCAGATTGTTGGTTTACATGTCCAAAGTCAGTCTCTGACACATGCTGTGGAATCTTGACAGGAAATGGAAAAACATTTAGGCAGGAAGCAGTAGCCTGTTCACTCCACACCCCGCTGCTGGAACAGAGCAGACAGATGTGCTGATATGCCATTTATAGCCGCGGGCCTTTTCTGACTTCTAAAGGCTTCCGCTGTCAAAATGGGGCGCCGGGGAGTGCATGACACAAAAGTTAAATGAAGGTTAAATGGAAGCACTTCAAAGTGGGAGAGCTCCACAGAAAAATAACGTGAGAGGTTAATGTGTGTCTTGTCGAGCCACCGAAACAGCTTGTAGCTCTTAGCCATATCGGTTTGAGGTCCGGTTTGGGTCAGAACGCCTCTGGGCCAGCGTTTATTGGTTTGGTACGCACAGTGGCTGTGTGTAATGTGATAACAAGGTTTTGAATAGATTTTTAGAGAGCAGTTCATTTTTGGGTTAGGTTTTGGTCTGTTACTAGTTCAATATGAATATTGTGATACAAAACTATAAAAGCAAAAGTTGTAGCGATGTTGCTTTAATTTAACTTTAGGGTTCATCAAATTAGATTTTGAAAAGTTCAGTTTTTGTTGAAAAAATATTTTAATGTGTATGAGGTTTCGTAAAAGTAGGAGGTTTCGTAGACTCCAGATTTTTTTTGTTGCTGTTTTTCTTGTTAAATGTTTTTTTCACTACAGTAAAGTAAGGTTTTGGAGTCTTTGTTTTTTGTGTTTAAAAAGGTGATTGTTTCTGGACACTGCAAAAACAGACCCCGTAGAAATAAGTAAAAAATTCTTAAAATTTCAAAACAATTTTCTTTAAATAAGCAAAAAATCTGCCAATGTGGTTAGTTAAATAGTCTTACCAGATTTTTTATGTTAAGAAAAAAAATTCTACTCACTAAGACATATTTTTAGTTTATTTCGCTGTTAAAAAAATATTTTGATAAGATTTTTTTTCTTTTGTGGAAACAATTTTTCTTGAAACAAGTGTCTGTTTACTTTACTTTTTTTTTATTCTGGTAAAACTAAATATGTTTTAGATTTTATGTCAAAGAGGACTGCAATTTATCTAATGGACATAAAATGTTTTTAATCAATGAAACAAAGGACCCCAGTTTCATTTTTTGACATATTAAAATCCTTTTTTTTTTTTTTCCAAAAGTTGAAATCTCAGTTGATGTGTTGAAATAAAGCTTCTACTGTTGATAGTTTTGTAGTCTCTAGTTGCTGTATTAGAGAAAGGGAATTTTGGCCCAAAAAGTTTCATAAATTACCATTTTTATACAGAAAGAAGTTTTTCACCTGTCTCTATACCAGGAAGATTTTCCATGAAAACCCTTTAGGGTCTGAACTTGCATAAAAGAAATAAAACGTGACTATTTTTTAAATCTAAGGCTCCTGGTTTTTTTTTTCCACAGATGAGCAAGTTGTTTAGGAACTTTCACAGGTTCTGTTTTTTTTATGCTTTGGTTTTTTTTTGCCACCTTCAAGGTCTTATTCCTTTTTGAACTTTTCTGAACTTTCTGCAAATCTTGGTATCAAAATCTTCAGCACATTCAGGACATTCATGATTATACTTTTGGTATTCATACATTTTACACATTGTGCAATTTTATGAAATTTATGCGATTTTTTTCAAGAAATTCTTCAAATTCTTTGTGCAATTTCTGCAACTTGAAATTGTAAAGCAACTTTAGAATTATGCAAATAGCTTTAGCATTTTCAGCAAATCCCTTCAACAGTTACAGTAAATTTCTTCAGCATCTTCAGCAACCACATTCAGCCCAAATCCTTTACACTAGCATTATCACAGTTAATGCAACTTTTTTAGTTATAAAATGAATGCACACAAGGGGACGGAGGAGCGGAGTGGAAAGAGAGACTTTGGCACGCCCATTTCAGTAACTGTGTCTCTAGCCTGGGCTTTTCTCTAGCATCTGGTTTCTGATGCACTGCGATTTGAATTAAGAAAACTCAGAAATGCAGTTTTAATAGTTTTAATCATTTTCATTGGAGTGGGTCTTTAAGATCATTTTAATAATAATCCACTCTGAGTAACACAACAGTTAATCAACTAACTCAAGCTAACTCATTAGCTAACCTCAGACCACACCTCCCCTGCTCAGCCCGCCAGCCCTAGTCCCGCCCCTTTTTTTTCATTTTTTAAATCTGGGCTGAGGGTGGAGTCAGCCTCCAACCATCCTGTTGTGTTACCCTTCAACCTTTTACCATCATTTTCTTCAGTGATATGACAAGTTAAAAATCTAAACAGAAATGTTGGATTGTTGTTTCTATGCAAGTTTCTGTGACCTTTAACCCTAGGTACATTTCAGTAGAAATGTTTGCTACATCTTGGAAAGTAGAACTTTGTGATTATTTGTTATCCGTGAACAAAAAGGTTGAATGTGGTTCAAATCCCAGCTTGGACCTTTCTGCATGAAGTTTACATGTTGTCCCTCTACAGGTGTGGGTTTCCTCCTGCGTCCTTCCACAGTTCAATTCAATTCAATTCAATTCAATTCAATTTTATTTTTATAGCCCAATATCACAGCCACAGCCGTCTCATTGGACTGATTATCAATATATTGCAAGAAACAACAAAGAAATCAATCATGTAAAAGTAAACAATAGCTGGTTTTTAAGCACACTAAGCTGAACAAACATCTCTGCCCTTAAACCCTCCTTCGCGGTGAGGAAAAATCTTTTTTGGGGGGAAAAAACTAAGAAACCTCAGGGTTACCCACATGAAGGAGAGATCCTCAACCCCGGACTTAATTGAGCTTAATTAATTCTATAACTACATGGTTGAATAACAAGTATATGTCTAATAAACAAACACGTCTAGATAAACAGCTACAAGTTAAGATAACATCTAAGTATTAAATAATCAAAGACATGTTTGAATAGAGTAGCAGATGGGCTTCATCCAGTAGGAGTTGTGGTAACAGCTGGGGTTGCTGGAGGAGCCAGAGGCGAGGTCACAGCCAAAGACAGGAGCGGGAAGAGCCAAAGGCGAGGTCACAGCCAAAGACAGGAGCACAGGCGAGGCGAGGTCACAGCCAAAGACAGTAGCACAGGCGAGGCGAGGTCACAGCCAAAGACAGGAGTACAGGCGAGGCGAGGTCACAGCCAAAGACAGGAGCACAGGCGAGGCGAGGTCACAGCCAAAGACAGGAGCGGGAAGAGCCAAAGGCGAGGTCACAGCCAAAGACAGGAGTACAGGCGAGGCGAGGTCACAGCCAAAGACAAGAGCGGGAAGAGCCAAAGGCGAGGTCACAGCCAAAGACAGGAGGCGAGGCGACGCGAGGTCACAGCCAAAGACAAGAGCGGGAAGAGCCAAAGGCGAGGTCACAGCCAAAGACAGGAGTACAGGCGAGGCGAGGTCGCGGCCAAAGACGGGAGTACAGGCGAGGCGAGGTCACGGCCAAAGACAAGAGCAGGAAGAGCCAAAGGCGAGGTCACAGCCAAAGACAGGAGTGGGAAGAGCCAAAGGCAGGTCACGGCCAAAGACAGGAGCGGGAAGAGCCAAAGGCAGGTCACGGCCAAAGACGGGAGCGGGAAGAGCCAAAGGCAGGTCACGGCCAAAGACAGGAGGCGAGGCGATGCGAGGTCACGTCCAAAGACAGGAGCGGGAAGAGCCAAAGGCAGGTCACGGCCAAAGACAGGAGCGGGAAGAGCCAAAGGCAGGTCACGGCCAAAGACAGCAGCGGGAAGAGCCAAAGGCAGGTCACGGCCAAAGACAGGAGCGGGAAGAGCCAAAGGCAGGTCACGGCCAAAGACAGAAGGCGAGGCGATGAGAGGTCACGTCCAAAGACAGGAGTACAGGTGAGGCGAGGTCGCGGCCAAAGACGGGAGTACAGGCGAGGCGAGGTCACAGCCAAAGACAAGAGCGGGAAGAGCCAAAGGCGAGGTCACGGCCAAAGACAGGAGCACAGACGATCCACCTGAAATCAGAAATCTCTCCCGCTCCCCATAGGGGAGTGGGAAAGAGGGACAACATGTGAATCGCACTGCACCAAACAGAGGCATGATAAACAAAATAAAATAATGCAATGGCAGATCTACTGCAATGAAGCAGTCTAATGTTACAGAGGTTTCTATAGATGCCTTTGTTTCTACTGTTTTAGGCTGCTCTGGGCTGATAGTAGGGATAACTTTGTTCAGCTTATGTCTAATATTTGGGATTTACAATCGAAGAATGAAAGAAATTCCTCAGAGCTGAGAGTAGCAGGAATATGTGGTTCCACTGAGCTGTGACTGCTGGTCAGTCTGGCTATAGTACTAAAAAGAAATCTCGGATTATTTCCATTCTGTGCTATTAAAGCTGAATAGTATTGGGTTCTGGCTTTACACTGAGATTTTTTATAATTTAAAAGGTTATATTTCCAGCTATTCAAAGACTGCTCTGAGCCGGATCGGCGCCATTCTCTTTCTAACTTACGGGTTACTTGTTTAAGGGAACGTATTTCAGAGTTAAACCACGGTGATACTCGGTTTTGTCTAAATAATTTTGGTTTCAAAGGAGCAACAACATCAAGTGTTCTCTTGAGGGCCTCCATGAAGTCATCAACAAACTGATCATTTTTTCTGGGACTGAAACTGTGGGAGCTGCTCTCAGAGTGTTTGATCAGCATGTTACTAAGTATTGGTTGGACTGTAAGTTTAAATTCAGATACAGAACGGTCAGTCAATGTTCTTCTGAGCTGTTCTTTATTTATTGGAGCGGTGGAATTCTCTAGAACAAACTGAAAGGTGATTAGAAAGTGATCTGAGAGTATGGGGTTATGAGGGAGCACACTCAGCTGATCTCTATACCATGAGTTAAAACAAGGTCCAGGGTGTGCTTGTGACAGTGAGTGGGTTCCTTTACATTTTGTGTGAAACCAACATTATCTAATAAAGCTGAGAAAGCATTCCTAGACAGTCACTAGAGTCATCACCATGAATATTAAAATCCCCTACTATTATTATTTCATCAGAATCTAAAACAATACTTGATAGAAAGTCTGCAAACTCAGTTAAAAATTGCAGTTTTTATTTTATTTTTTTACTATTGAATGTCCCAAGAATAGATGACTACAAGGAGATGTGTAGTAGACGTCTTTATGCGGATCTCTTTGAGAACACTAGTGGTAGACATTTAATTGAAAACAAAATAGAGTTGTAGATGTGTATTAGTTACCTAATATATCCTGTGCCTGGTGGGAATGTATAATGTTTAGTAGTTTTGACTGCTATGTTAGAATTGTTTTTGTCCTAATCGGTTTGTGTGTTATGATTTTTATGTACGAAAAACATTTTTTGTGTTAAAAGTTGTTTGGGGCTTTAGTGTTTATATTAGGGAAGATTTTACATGAAAAAGTTCTTGGATTTTGAATGATTAAAAAAACAGAAATGCTTCATCAAACAAAGATACAAGTACTAGTTCAGTGCTGTTAGTCTTTACCATTACAGCTTTTTCTACATTTTGACGTCAAGCTTTTGTTTTGTTTCTGGTGCAGGATTACTCAGTTTAATACTTTTGTGACAGTTTCATTTTTTTGGTTGGAATTTTGGAGCTGAATTTAACTTGCTCTGTTGTTGTCATTTGGCTTTTGTACTTTTTCTGTCTTCTGACCCCAACAGTTGTTAGAAGGTCATTTTGGACAACAAAAAAGTTGGATTCTTTTTTCCAACATGAATATATATATATATATATATTTTATTATGTGTCATTTTCAATACTGTCCTTGTCCTTTTCCAGTTCAGGTTTCTTTTTTCAGGTTGCAGTTAATGCAAAGTAACGTCCATAAATGTGGATTCTCACTTTCAAGGTCAGTTTTCTACAATACAAACAAAAATATGCTAGACGAGTGAATGTATCTTGGTTGTTGTACTAACTTTGGGTTACTGCATATGTTTCCAACACATTTACAGTAACTTCAGCTGCAGGAAATCCCAAACATCAAGCGTGAAGCCCAGGAGAAATGGTCTGATCATGTGAACAATTCAAGAGAAACAGAGCGAGGAGAGAATAAAGGTATTTGACCGAGGTGGATGGAATGCAATTACTGGATCAGTAAGAACAAAAAAAAGAAAATCAGATCATGTCCACTGGGTCACCTGGCGCCCTTCAGTATTTAACTTGTTCTCACATCGTTGTTGGTGAAGTTCCTCTACACCGGCGTGCCCACTAATTGCCAACCCGCCGCACTCAAAGGCAACCAACCTGAAAGTCTGCGGCTTAACAGGGAATTTTGGTTTGATGCTGGTTTTGAAGGTCAGCGTCTTCTGCCTCCAAACCCCAGCGAGGCCACTCCTCTGCCGATCATAGGGATCGCCGGGGAGCCTCAGCCTGGTCACACACACCGCCCCATTAAAATCTAGCCCCAAACTCTGCCTGAGGGTCTCCAGCCCATCATTGGCGCGCTTGGCAAAGCCAGAGCAACGCATACCAATGAGAAGGGGGAGGCAGAAAGCAGGAACAAACGCTGGGCAGAATTCATCTCAGGATTATCCTTTATTCATTAGCAGGTCCAGGTTTCTGCGTTGTCAGTGCGTACACGGCTGATCCCCTGCAGGGTACAGAGTCGTATTGGGTCCTGCTGCTTTTTGGCTGTTTTTGGCAGGTTAAGCTGCCTGTTTTGGCATCACCGCCTGCTTTTACCAGCAGAGGGTCCGAATGCTTTAACTAACATGATGGTTGTTATCAGGAAAACTGCAATTTGAAAAATATCTAATTTATTTGTAGTTGTGGGAAATGTTAGTTCCACTTAGGCTAAACTTAACAATTAGCATCAAATAATGACCTCAATATCATTCTATTGTTTATTGTTGCTGAAAAGTTTACGCAAAAAAATTGTTTTTTAGTCGTTTTTCAAAAAGAAAAAATAAACCAGGCTTCACCCTGAACTCTAAAGGATATACAAGTACAAACTGATCCATTTCTTTTTTTTAAACGTTTTTTTCAAGTAACCCCACCCCTCTTCCCCTCCCCATCGCTGAGAGTTTTCTATTTACATGCCCTCCTTTTAGCTTATATCCCTCACACCCCCAGTGTAACATTACCCGTGCAACAAAGATGGCGAGCAATACCAGAGCAATCCAGCCATACAGTTTGGATCCAGATTCCAGATCAGACAAAGAAAACAAAGACGTTCATGGATCTATTTGTCTGCAAGTGGATGCATCAGAATGGCGCACATCACAAACTCAATCTTTTTCAAACAGCATTTCCTGGTTCAGATTGATTTGACTAAAGAAATATTCAGAAAAGCATTTTAACTTAACATTTTAACTTTCCTTATACATGTTCTTCATCATGAGAGAAATGCCACAAGAAGATGTTAAAAACGCCCAAAACAGGATTTTAATCACAGTGGATCTTTAATTAATGAACAAACGTCATCCTTTAAGAATAATGTGTTCTCTGTTCCTGTTTTCTTTTACAACAGTAATCAAAAAATGTTTTGCAAAAGAATCCACTTCTCTTTTTATTGGGGGGGGGGGGGGCTTCAGAATAACAGAAATTATTTGTTTTTTTTTTTCAGATGAGTAATTTTGCTGAACAGAAACTGGATACATCTCAGATTTTAAAACAGAAATGATGCTAGATGTGACCCAAACTCCTGAGCTGCAGTGCAAAAGTCAAAGTGATATTTTTTTTACCATGTAGCTGATGTCATTACATTCATTCATTTTTTGTTCTTTATTAAAAAAAATGTGTTAGGAGTTTAAACATGTATAAACTAGACAGTATTTTTTTAAAATCCTTTAAACTTTGAGATTTCCAACAAACCCTGTTGTCAGATGTCAGCCCTGATGCTCCGAACACAACACGCAACACACCAGTAAGTGGCAGAAGCGAGTCAGCTCCGAGACGCTTTAAAGTAGGCCGATGCAACTTTTTAAAAGCCAAGTCAATTTGTGACGGTTCCATTCTTTTAGACTTTATATCAGGAACTACTTTATTGGAAGATAATTGTCGTCTAAAAACATAAAACTTTGTGCTTCAAGATCCTGTGACGACATTTCCGGGTGATCATTAAGCCTTTAACCTCAAATGTCCGCCTGGACTTTTCTGCTAATTTTGACTATAAAATGGTCAGAGAATGTCTTGTAAATGTGTGCCTTTGCCCCTTTTTCCAGAAAACATAGAATTTTCAAAATGTATCATTATTTCACAATTTACCCCATGTTATACCCCAATCACACACCCATTACACCCTCACATCCACACCCAGGGACAATTTAGAGTGACCAATTAACATGAAGCATGTTTTTGGACGGTGGGAGGAATCCGGAGTCCCCGGACAAAACCCACGCATGCACGGGGAGAACATGCAAACTCCACACAGAAAGGTCCCCCACTGGTGACACTGTTTCTAGTCCCCCCAGCCGGAACTTGAACCGGGGGCCTTCTTGCTGTGAGGCAGAGTTCTAACCATTGCCCCACTGTGCAGTCAGGTACCAGTTTGTTCATGTAAATGGACAGTTCTCTCATTGCTGTTGAGTTAGCTACGGAGTCCCACAGGGTTCATTTCTAGGACCCATCCTGTTTATGCTTTACATGCCGCCCTTAGAAAACATAATCAGGAAATACAGTATTAATTTTCCCTCTTATGTTGATGATACACAGTTGTATTTAACCATTAAACCTGACTAGAATGACCACATAGAGAAACTTAATGCCTGCATTAGAGACATCAAGACCTGGATGACAATTAATTACATCCTCCTAAACCCAGAAAAAACGGAGGTCATTATACTAGCTAGTTGTTATTTAAACATGTAGTTGTAGAGTTAAATAAGCTAATTCCTCTTTAACAGATCTAGCACATCGCCTGTCCATCCTGGGAGAGGATCCCTCCTTAAAGTGGACATCCCTGAGGTTTCTTCTTTTTTTCCCCAAGATAGGGTTGTTTTATGAGTTTTACCTCATCGAGAAGGAGGGTCTAAGGGCAGGGATGCCAGTTTAGCTTAGTCTGTTTAGTTCAGTTTAGCACCCAGCTATTGTTTATATTTTTATGATTGACTCTGTGTTTTTTGCATGAGGTGTGAGGCCCATTGAGACTATGGTTGTGATTTTGGGCTATATAAATAAAATTGAATTGAATTCTACGCTGTTTTCTGAGTTTTCATCTATACTAGACAGATGACTAATAAAAAAACCTCTGTGCAAAAGTTTAGACTGCTCTTTTTCTATGACGTGAAATTCTAGCCAGTAAAATGGCTTTCTATCAAAAGCATAAACATGAAATTTTAAAGTATTTGTTTTGACCAATACTCAGCAAAATTTGCTTTCATCTTAAACCTGGTGAAAAATGTACTAAAGATATGACTACGCTCACTAAATTAGGTTATCTAACTGACTACATTTAGGCCAAGAACTGAAAAAATAAAAAGTAAAGTTCAAAAAGCCAAGAAACTCACGTTTGATTATCCATCCAGTTTTCTAACCCACTGTATACCTTTCAGGGTCACAGGGTAGCTGGAGCCTATCCCATCAACCAAAACATATCACAATAAACCCTACCCTAACCCGGGTCAGCATCCTTCTCCCACCCCCCACCCCCTCTCCCCACCATCAATCTTCATTACATCACTTGCCATCTGCCATTGCCTTATTTTATTTGGTTTATCATGCCTCTGTTTGGTGCAGTGCGATTCACATGTTGTCCCTCTTTCCCACCCCCCTACGGGGGAGTGGGAAAGATTTCTGATTCCAGGTGGATCATCTGTGCTCCTGTCCTTGGCCGTGACCTCGCCTTTGGCTCTTCCAGCAACCCCAGCTGTTTCCACAACTCCTACTGGATGAAGCCCATCTTCTACACTATTCAAACATGTCTTTGTTTATTTGAATATCTAACTGTTATCTTAACTTGTAGCTGTTTATCTAGACATGTGTTTGTTTATTAGACATATACTTGTTATTCAACCATGTAGTTATAGAATGAATGAAGCTCACTTTTCTTTAATAGTTTTAGAACACCACCTGTCCGTCTGGGGTTGAGGATCTCTCCGTCATGTGGGCAACCCTGAGGTTTCTTAGTTCCTCCCTCCAAAAAAAAGATAGGTTTTTTTTATGAGTTTTTACTCACCCCGAAGGAGGGTGTAAGGACAGAGATGTTTGTTCAGCTTAGTCTGTTTAACACCCAGCTATTGTTTTCTTTTACATGATTGATTTCTTTGTTGTTTCTTGCAATATTCTGATATCAGTCCAATGAGACGGCTATGGCTGTGATATTGGGCTATATAAATAAAATTGAATTGAATTGAATGTAAAATGTCAAAGCATCATAAGTCTGGAGAGTCTTGCTTCAGGTTTTTTCTTTCACAGCTCTATTCTAATATATCAAAGACTTGGTGTCATAGAATTCCAATCACAAACAAATTGCAATTATTACTTTTAATTCATATTAATCATAAAATATTAATTTCTCCTTTATTATCAATTTTCAAAAGTTTGGTACCACCGTGAATAAAAAGGGTCGCCATCCATACATCAACACCAAATCTGAGTCCTTGATTGGTCAAAGTTCAACTTGGTTGAACTTTCATTTTGACTTTCAATCACTGCATGTTTTGCCCGAAAAAGGTTGTGAAAACTTGCGTAGCTCCGCATGAACGTGAGAGTTTTGAATGTAGAAGTGTAAAACATGTCTTTACATTGACTTTTCATTGGAAGTGGTTTCTTGACATATTTCATCCGATCCTGCAAAGGGGAAAAGCCTCTCTAGACCAAACACAAGATGTCACCATACAAACATTAAACAGTAGTTGCTAAGGAGAGTGTTAAAACGTAATTACGTGCTACAACATGAAAGTCCATATGCTGAACCTTCTGCTTACGTGTACAAAAATCATATGGTTGCTATGGGCTGTACCATTGCTGTTAGTCACAATGTTCAATTAAAACACAACTAGTTGTAGTGACATCACTCTGTCTGGGCTGTGGCATGAGTGTGGGAGTAATAAACACAATGGACCATCAGTGTTTCATTTGGCTATATACTTTATTCAGTTAGTGTAATAGATCAGATCTGGAAGATAAAAATACAAAACATACGGTCAGTTTTTCATACCCGTGTGTTTTTTGTCCTGGCTGTGACATGCCAGTTGCAGAGGTAGTGAAAGACTGACAACAATCCAAAACAAAAAAACAAAAAAACTGGAAACCCATAGGGAGAGGCTGCCCCGCTGGGACAGCACCCTGCATGTCTGCTACTGGAGGGAGACGTCAGGACTGAGCTCGCTGTGAGACCAAAACGCATTACAAAGACACAACATGCTGCCCCTAAACTGAATGATCCATAACTGCATGAGCAAAGCTGCAGAAACAAACAAACAAACTACGAGCAGGAGAAATGTCGATCACGTTTTGGGTTTGCATCTGCGATCCTGATCATTATTAACAGAAGGTAAAGAAGTTTTTGGGATCGCAGAACGTGATGTTAAAAACACTGTTATGTGACGGACACAGTGACCCGTTCAGCACAGTAAGGCACCATTGAACAGCTACAGACGTCCCAGTCCTGCAGCCCACCAGCAGTAACACATGCAGTCACCAACACCAAGAGGAACAGGAAGTGACGCGGCAAAGGAACATCTCTTCCAGATGATGGTTTTAGTGAAGATTTGCATATTATTTCTTTTTTATTTGATTTTCTTAAACTCAAAATAGTTTTTAAATGTAAAAAAGTCATTTTCACAACAAACTAGAGAGTTTATTTAAATGAGAACTCTTCTCTTCTGCAGATTTAACTTAACAAGTATTCATCTGTATTTGGAAAAATAATTCATTCATTCATTTTCCAATCCGCTTTATCCCTTTCGGGGTCACGGGGTTGCCGGAGCCTAACCCGGCTACTCATGGGCGAAGGCAGGGTACACCCCTGGACTGGTCGCCAGTCTGTCGCAGGGGCCACAATCACACACCCATGCACACTCACAGTCACACCTACGGACAATTTACAGTGACCAATTAACCTATGAAGCATGTTTTTGGACGGTGGGAGGAAGCCGGAGTACCCGGAGAAAACCCACGCATGCACGGGGAGAACATGCAAACTCCACACAGAAAGGTCCCCCAGCCAGGACTTGAACCGGGAACCTTCTTGCTGTGAGGCAAGAGCGCTAACCACTGCGCCACCGTGCAGCCCGGAAAAAATAATCTTAAAATAAAAATATCATTTAATAGGATTTCAAATCTATGCAATCTATACTAGATTTGATCTTAAGTGAACTCTGACAGTGGATTGTACGCACAATCAAAAGCAGTGACAGCAGTCTTAGTCTGTTAGTGCATGAAGGATTTCTACCTAGACGATGCCACAAACACAGCACAAAACGATCTCTGCATGCTAACTGCTTGAATTAGCATGTTTTTGTTGATTTTATTAGCAGGAAAATTTGTTTTTGTTTGTATTACCCTTCACATGCACTGGCAGGAGGAAGAAAAACGCTGTTCACTCAAATTATTTGGCGTTCTCGTGCAAAGGTTATCCTCCAACAAGAAACTTGCCACATATAAAAGAGTTGGAATAAATAAATACATTTGTTTGCTTTCACTCACAGAAAGCACAACTGTTATACTGAGTTCACACCAAACATTATTCGTACATCGGGAGTGTCCACTACATGTTAGGTCAATACACAGATCTGCCGAGAAGTTGCGATTTCTGTATTAAATGTGGTGCAAATTTCTAGCAGTAGCATGTTCTAGGCGACACAGGAGCAACAAACATCAAAAATTCTGATTATTGTTCAAAATGTTGATGGGTAGTGCAAATTTCCAAGAATTATATCGATTTATATCAATCCATGTCTTAACTTTGCCAAAAATTCACATTCCATTAATCACTCGGGAACTCGGCTTTGGTAAAGATGTGTTGATGATGTAATCAGTGGGAGGAGTCCAAAACCAGTATGGAAGAAGGGCTGATCGCACCTCCCGACTCTTTTTTTAGAGCTCTCCAAAATAAATAAATCTGAGCTACTCTTTCATGTCTTACAGAATCTAGCACAGAGCCTGTAAGATAATGGTTAGCGGTAACGCTTCACATTTGCAAATTTGCGTCCAGGGCGCTAAAAGCTCTTCCTTGAACAAGAGTTTAGCATACGGTGTTCACACTGGACTGTCCCTACCCAATACTAGCGCATGGACCTACATTTGGAGGAGGCTTGGTGTGAAATGTCGAAGTGGTGCAAATTCCTTGAATTCCCTTCCGTGAATTAAAAGGAACACCAGCCATACATCACTACCAGGTCAAAGTTCAACTGGTTTAACTTTCAACATACATTCAATGGGCACGCAATTTAGAACGTAGATCCCCAAAACAGCCTACCCCTGAACGCGAGTTTTGAACACAGAAGCCCAAAATGTGAATATTTGTGTGTTAACATGTACCTTTCATCTAAAGTGGGTGCTTGAACCTGCGTTGTTGAGGGCAGTGTGAATGTAGCTTGAGAGTGAATGGGACAAAACGGGGCGATGGACGTGACTTTGAGGCAAATCAGGTTTAGTGTGAACCCAGCATTAGGTTAAGAAACAATCTGAGCTGTCTGGTTTACAGCCAGCAGGAGAGTGTGTTATTGGAGGGCCAACTTGACAACAGTTTCCCTCCTCAACCATCACAGATGAGCCACAGGAACTTGAAGCAGACCCTGTCTCTGCTCATTAAGTGCAAGAAGAAAACATTCTCGTGGATTTCACGTTGTTCGTTTACCAAAGTATTAAGGAGCCTTTCATTTCCGGTTGATTCAATGCTGGTCAACAAAGTGCATTTTAGGAATCGTTACAATTCAGACTACATCCAGGGAAAAGCCTTCACCTTATTTTTTTCAAAGAATTCATTCATATACTTATTTACAAATGAATTTAAAGCAATAGTTCTAAAGAACACATCAATGTGCATGACTGAGTATACACGTGCAGACACAAAATGTCATGATTCAGCATACATTTGTGGCTAAAAACATGTTTTTCTTTGTTCATGACTGCTTTGAAACATTTTGTGGTTAAAACTGTTTGGTTTGCTTATCATGGCAAAAAAAAATCCTTACTGCACAAATACATTTTGAAACACTTAACACATGAAAAGAACATTGAACATTACAGACATTTTTTAGGTCAAGACAGTTTTCTGATGAACCATGGTATGCATACTACCACACTGATCTGAAATGTTTACTGTGGGACGTAAAATGAAGGTGATGAAACTGCATGTAGACTTCAACAGTGGAAAAATAAAGACATAAAAAGCTTTTTTTTTTTTTTTAACCCAATTTTTCCTAACAACAAAGGATCCATTTCCTTCACAATCAATGATTGTAAAGTCAAATGCAGTTTTATCCCCTTGATTTCTTTTTTAAACTCATTTTGTTTTTACACCGTTTACCCCACATAGATGTGGATGATAGTTTACTGCAGTGGTCCCCAACCGTTTTTTTTGGCTGCGAATCGGTTCAACCCCTTGATGTCTATTGGTGAAAATATGCATCAAACCACTTCTGCTCCAAAATTAGTTTATAAGTTAATTTAGCATCTGCCTGACAGCAAAAACACAAGTGAGTTCCTTTTTTCATAGCATACATTCAGACATTAAAGGGTTAATGTCAGACAATATTTTCACCGACCGGCCTGTATGAGGCTGAAGTTAGCATCTATTTCATTCTTTCATTTTCTATACCGTTTTTGTCCCTTTTGGGGTCATGAGGCTGCTGGAGCCTAACCTTGACATTCATAGGCGAAGGCAGGGGACACCCCTGGACAAGTCCCCAGTCTGCCGCAGGGGCCACAATCACACACTCATGCATACTCACATCTACACATAGGGACAATTTAGAGTGACCAGTTAACCTGTGAAGCATGTTTTTGGACGGTGGGAGGAAGCCAGAGTCCCCGGAGAAAACCCAAACATGCACAGGGAGAACATGCAAACTCCACACAGAAAGGGCCCCCGTTGGTGACACTGGTTCAAGTCCCCCAGCCAGGACTTGAACCACATGCACCACAAACAGTAAATAAACTGTGTTTTTTATTTTTTAAAAATCCCTACTGGCATCACACCATCATACTGCATTGTAACAAAAACTGCATCACAAATCAGTGACTTCATTTTCTAAAGGGTGTAGTCAGACTTTTTGAGTTGTGGTCAGTGAGAAATCGACCCAAATGGCTCACTGACAGTTGCAGATCCCTGCTCTAGACTGTCGCAGATGGAGGTTAAAGAAAAAATCTGGTAGTTTTACAAAATAAAACTTCCTTCAGAATAAGAAGATCAATTCAACGGGACTAATATAAGGTGTGTCTGGTTTTTTTCTGTGTTTGGCTACCAAGATCAGAACCTGCAGCCTGCGGGTTGAGGACCACTGCTTTACAAGACAACCTAAAGCTTCAAGTGCAGATATGTCACAAAAGAAATGGATTCCACCAATTTCTTACAAGTTTGATAGTTTATCACGACCTCCAGAAAAATAAAAAAAAATAAAGTGGTTCACATTTAACCCAAAGGTTGATCATTTTTAGAACAAAATCAAGTATTTCCCCTGCTCTCATGAGACTGCTTTGCATTTTAAGGCAATGTATAACAGAATGGACTGAAAATACATGTCCCTGTATATTTGCATTTCAATATGAGAGTACATATATTGCTCCCGGGCTCTGCGTGTAGAAAAAAAACCCTATTATCCAGATGGATTTTGGTCATTATACCTTATTAAGGCCCACAGAGGAAATTACATTCAACCGTAATTAAATTCACTGAATTGCAGCAGTTTAATAACAATGTTGGAAATGAAGCGCAGCCATTTTTTCTTTTTATCGCAGCATACTGTATATGAGTGTGGGGTTGTATACAGCCAGAGACGTTTAACGCTGCGTTTTATGAGTTGATCTGAAATTCGGGCCGAGGCGAGCGGCGCAGAACCAGCATCCCCGGCTGTGAACACATCTGTTCGGGGGGGGTTTATGGGAGTGGGGAGATGAAGGGCACCAAAGTGCAGTTCAATCAGAACGTGTGACCCTGAAGTTTCAGACCGACAGCGGGCTGTGAGGGGGGATACACGGGCCGGGATTTCACAAGGTATTAGGAGATATGTCTTTACGATTAAAAATGTTAAATATCTGATATGTGTAGAAAATAAAACCTGAACTCATCAAGAGAATCTAGACCTGTATGGCTTTTTGGAAGCTTTTGCCTGAGTCTTCCATATGTGTTTTTGGCAACTTAACTTTTGAAAAATAATTTAGCAAAAAAAAATGTGATATGTTTGTTGATATGTTGAGAGTAACCTATCCACATGGTCGTTTAATGACCAATGTCACATAAGAATGGAGGTGACAGAAGGGGGACAAAGGCCATCTTTTATGCTTCAACCATACTTCTAAACATGAAGTGCCTTTGGTGATCACGAGGAATAATATTTGACAGTTTCACAGCAATAAACGTAACAACCATTTCCCTGTGACCAAAAGAGAAATCAGACAAAAGACGGCAGCGTCTTGATTTTCTTTGCTCCTTAAAGCAGTTACACAAGACGAGAAGCAGAAGAAGCAGAGGTGTTGCATCGAATACGCAGCTGAAGATGACTCAAATTGAAGCGTAATACCTTCAGAAATTTGATAATTGATAAGAACAGAAGCACTTCTGTTTTTTTTTTTTACCTTACTGTAGCCAAGCATGCTAATACAATACGTCAGATGGTGTGTGAAAGTCTCACTTGTGGCAATTTTTCATTCCTAACACTGTGGTCAAAAATGTTGAAGACCTTCAGCAAATTCACTTAAATACTTAAGGAAAAAAAACAAGTTTGTATATAACAGTGGTCCCTCGGATTTCAAGAGGGACCACTATATACTTTAGGCAACATTTTTGAACTGGCAATTTCAGTTTCACTTCTGAAACACGAGTACAAATGAGACATCATTTGTGTTGAAGCGCCTCTCCTTTTTAATTATTTTTGATCAGAAGTAAAAAAATTCTAATCATAATGGAGTTGGTAGTTCGTCAATACACAGAGCTGGACTGAAAAACGGTTTTCTTGCAGAAACACCGAAACATCGCTGGTGTTGTCTAAGCTGCTTTCATCAGCGACCCTGAAGGAGGTCAAGAACTCAGTCGCTGGAGCCGAAATTTAGAGAACACATGACAACAAGGATGTGATTAAACGAAACCAACAAGACTCCGTAAGGAAGGTTTCTGTCTATGTAACTGGGACTTCTAGCTGACGGTGGTCTCTCAAAAGGAACGTTCAAGTCTACAAGGTAAACAAATATTAACATAAACTTGTTTCTATATCAAGTGAAAGGAATGTCTGAAGAATTGATCCCCAGAGTAATCGTGGCAGGAAATAATCTCCAGTAGGTTTGTGGCTATTAATCTCTCTTCTGCTAAATGGATGTGAATTTAGCAGCTATAGCTCGCTGACAATTGTGTCTCACGGCTTCCCTCAAAGTATTTTGGCAGTTAAATTCAGAAAATTAACAGAGGACCCCAAACAGAACGCAACTGAGAGGCACCTCTTGGTGGTGAAACTGATTCTGCAAGTGTTAGAGGGTTTTAAAACTGTGTTGGGTGAGCTGTCGGTGAGCTGTCAGGTGAGCTGTCAGGTGATCTGTCGCATGAGCCGTTAGATGAACTGTTGCCTTCTAGATGTTGGTCTCCCGCTGCATAGGTTGATCGTCTTTCTGACTCTTGTCGACCAATTCCACGGAGGCCTGACCTTCATCGTCGGCCTCCTTCTCCTCCTGGGCCCGGTCTGGATCTTCTGTCTCAGTCCGCTTGTACATGTCTGAATGTTTGCGCTCACGCTCCAACAGTCTGTAGTTGATGAAGTTTCCGATGAAGAGCCAAAGGCTGGCCAGAATCACAATGGCGCCACAGCAGAAGTACATGTATTTGTAGCTTTTGGTCACATCCACCAACTTCCCTGAAAGACAAAAATGTTCGAGAGCTTTTTAATCAAGGATAGAAATTCAATATTTATTGTTTTTAACATAGACGTTACGGTTCCTCGGTTTAGGTTTCAGCTTTTATGGATCCTTGAAACTGTTTTCTTTACTTTATTTTTTTGTTTACTTTGGAAAGACCTTAAAGTCCCACTCCAATCATCTTTTAATCTATTTTAAAAGTGTTCCCAGTTGTAAGGATTCTGTGGTTTAGTCTGGTTTCATATTGTTCTTGGTCATGTGTTTGGTTTCCCTTTGTCAGTCACACCAGTTTCAGATTCATGATCCACGGCTGTCTTCAGTTCCGTTAATTGTCCTCAGCCTATTTAAGTGTCTGGTTTACAGTTAATCCTTGTCAGGTCATCTGCTCTGCTGCGTCACCATTTTGTTGCTCCCATGTTTTTTGTCATGTTTCATTTTATTTATTAAATGTTTTACTTTTCTGCCACCTTGACTGGTCCAACACCCCCAATTCCTGACACCAGTGGTCTTTATATTTTGCCTTTTTATAATTAGCTACGTACACTGAAAAGATACAAATTCTAAAAAAAAATCCATCATTCAAACACTCCGAAGGATCATATTTTATGCTTTTTTTGCGACGTTCATGTTATCTTTAGCGACTTTCCCAATTTGTTCAGTTATTTCTGTTCTGACCAAGCAGGTGCTGACTTAAGGCTCTGCCCACCTCAGATTACTCTTGGGTAGTCAGTTAGACAGTGGAGCGAGTCAGTGTTGGTCAATGTTGTAGTGCTTCCCACTTTTGACAGATCACTGCATCAACAGTTATACAGTTACACCCATTTGTCCTTGTTGACAGCCTTGGCCAGTTCCATCTCCATTTAGGGGGAGTCTTTCACTTTTTCACTTGTGGTGTTCTATGGAGATGGATCAAGGCTCAAAGGAGAGACAGCGACAGTAAGGTTTTTCTTGTCCCCTCAACTCACGCAATCAGTATTTCTAAATAAAGACAAGAGGTTTTTACTCTTTTTTTTTTTTTTTTAATAACTTAGTATTCGTCTTTTGCTAAGACTTTTGCTAATCCCCTCGTCTGCTGGTCATAGGCAAACGAGGCGATGACATCCTCT
This sequence comes from Adrianichthys oophorus, assembly GCA_036245035.1. Classification (NCBI taxonomy): domain Eukaryota; kingdom Metazoa; phylum Chordata; class Actinopteri; order Beloniformes; family Adrianichthyidae; genus Adrianichthys; species Adrianichthys oophorus. Next base: position 1,034,717 of record BSAI01000191.1, on the reverse strand, counting down.
AGTAACCTCTAGACTGTTGATGAGAACAGGACTGAGTAACTCCTCCCCACAGGCAATCCAAACAGCAAGTACTCGTTGGCTCCAAGAAGCCGAAATCCCATAGCCTTTTTATAGAGAAGAAGTCATTCTATTGGTCAGAATAACAATTCTTACTCTGATACCTGTTGAACATGTTCTTGGTAATAATTATTTTTTTTCATAATATTTTTTTCTTAGTTCAAGTTATAAACGGAGCAATCAGATGGCTCAATAAAAGTATGTGGTCTCATGTTCAACATTCAAAACGTTTGACAGATTTCTTGTAGCCCACCTTCAAGTGGTAGGGGTGTGGCCTTCCGACAAGATCATTCATGATTGGACAGAATGGCTCCCATAGAAATGATGACTCAGACCAACTGACCAATCAATGCTTACTGACGACGTCTGGCTCCATATTGTGAAAAAATGGCGACTGAATTGATTTGTTTTGTTAGAGCCGTTAGTAAACCATGGTTGTGACAGAATTCTTTCACTAGTCATAAGTCATTTTTTCAGGTTTTTGGGTTTTTATGGTACACTTTCAGCCCAGTTCTCATTAACAGTCAATGGTTCTAGATAAGCCAAAAGCCCCTTTTCTTTCTGAGGAGTTGACAACACTGCACTTTTCCATACATCCATTTTCTGAACCAGCTGAATCCTCTTTTGGGTCATGTGATCACTTGAGCCTATCCCAGTAACTCTTTGGAAAAATCATGACACATTCTAGACAAGGCAGCACTCAGTCACAGGGCACACTGCCCCTTTGATTGTGATAATTTGAGGTAGATAAGTGACAAAATTACAAAAGTTAACTTTTCATATACACATACACCCCTTTTTATAGTAATTATAATAGTGGTGAATATTAATAAACAGTTACTGTTAAAAGTTACTAGATATAATAAACTAAAGGAACAAAAGGAAACTAATGGACAGTAAAGAAAATGTTGAACTTTTTCTATTTTACCTACGGCTGTTTTATTTTTTTCAAGAAACACCACTTAAAAAGCAAAAAATGTTGTATGTTAACCCTTTAACACCAAAGCTTGAACTCCAGCGTTGACATTCTTTCAACTACCGTAACTCGTCAATCGTCTCACAATAAATGTAATATGAGTGGATTCTGAAGCAGACAAAAGTGGCTTTGCCCTGATATGCAACACTCAACAGTGGTTACGTGTTTACACAATCAATAGATATCATCCGGCTTTGTCACAAAGAAAAGCGGCTTTGCGCTGTTCAAAGCCCATTTGCAAATCTACTTTTCTCCACATCAGAATCAGCTGATTCACGCTGATCGCGTAAACACTTGAAGAGTTGCAGTAGGTCAAACAGCATGTGGTTTTTAACGTGTCGCCACGGACATTTCTGGTGCAAAAGGTTTAAGTATCCTCAAGGATTAGCGGCGTCTAGACACACCTTAGCTAAAAGACCTAAAATTTGTAATTTCCTTTACGGCTTCATGTCTATTACAGAGATCTTAAACCACTTCAAGCCAGAGGAAAAATAAAACAAGAGAACAGTACCTGCTAATGGAGGACCAATAAGAACTGGGCAGCACTCCACAATGGTGGTAAGTCCAACAGCACTGGAGAACCTCTGTGCTCCGACCAGGTCCATCAGTGTCTCAAACAATACTGAGCTGACCATGCCAAAAGCAAAGCCAAAGAATATGGAATACACCACCAAGCCAGTGTAGCTTTCAACCAGTGGGCAGAGAATGTGGCACACACCATTGTACAGAACTGCAAAGCTAAAAAAGTACTGGATCTTGGGTTGGACCCATCGGGAGTTAGCCAGGAGCCCCATGGACGGTCTTGCAAACATGTCCACGAAAGCTAAAATTGAGAGCAGAAAGGCAGCGGAGTACTCGTCTATGCCCATGTCTTTGGCGTAGGCAGAAAGAAAGACGATGGGAGCGAAGAAACCAAGAAACATGATGACATTTCCTGACAGATAAATGAGGAAGCCGCGATGTTTGAAGAGGCTCAAATCCAGGTATTTGTTGACGATTTTCCATAAGCTGAACTTTTCTTTTGTCGTGGTTGCTATGGGCGCCAACGGCTCATCCTTCCTGGCATTGCTGGGGGGCGGCCCCAACGGTCGCATGAGGGAACCAGCCACGCAGCAGTTCAGCAGCAGGCCGCCGAGGATGAGGAAGCTGCCTCTCCACCCAAAGTGATTGAAGAGGTACTGGTTGAGAGGCGCGAGGGTGCTCAGGAACACCGGGCTGCCTGCCATGGCCAACCCATTGGCAATGGGGCGCTTCTTGAAGAAATATTTGCCTATCATAGTCAGTGCTGGCTGCAGGTTAAAGGCCAGTCCAAGTCCTGCAACACAGAAATATTTAAAAGTTTAAAGAGATGCTGCAAATGTTGAAGCAGCATATTAATTATTTGTAGTGACTTTAATAGTAGTACAAACTCATACAAAATAAAAGTACTGGAAAGGTCATTGCCTGTGTAGTTCATTTACTGAGCTTTATGATGCAAATGGAGCGGTACGCTACAGTTAGTGACTGTGACTCCAAAGATTATATTTAAATCTAAGACTTTCAATTACATTGAGTTAGAGGAGAATTGAGTCCAATGTTCCTCTGGAGAATTTCAGGCCCCTGGTAATCAGAATTCCACTTTAACAGTCAGAGAAAATGATCTGAATCTTTCATCTGCAAACCTGTTTGCTAAAGAAGCTAATTCAAGCTCGAGCACTGCTGGAATTAAAGACCCACTCCAATGAAAATTGTGCTTTTTGTGTTTTTAACATGTTCTTGCAGGGTTCTTCCTATTTTTCTTTTTAAGCTTGTCTTGTCCAACAGCTGAGCAAACAGATATGAGCTGAGAGCTGCTTGTGTTAGACAGATTTTACTGTTACAGTCGGGGGTTATAAGTCATCGGGCACACAAGGTGTATATTCGTATAAGCCCCTTGTGTAACTTAAACTAAACTTTATTTATATTAATTTTGTTTGTGTGGACCGGGATGTTAAAAGAACAGGGGGAAAAGTTGTCTGGGGGTGGGGGTGTTATAGAAGTTAGAGGATGATTACAAGGGAGGGAGGGTAGAATTGTAACACAACAGGCAACAAAATGCTGGAAGTTTATAATCATTACAATCATGTGTGAGTGTTAGTCTAAAATGGGTGGGGCCTGTCCACACATTCAGTTGTTACAAACATATCTGCTTGTTTGTGTTCACAAACTTGTCCACATCCAGTTCACACACACTGTTATACATACAAACCAACACATGTAAAGCAATCCACTCTGTCATGTAAACTATTTGAAGGTGCATAGGTGAGCCGACACCTGTGCTCAGGTGAATGTTTATGTTAAGCTGAAGAGGATGATGGAATGTAAAAAAAAAAGGAGGGAGAACTCCCAGCCATCCCCACACCAAGACCCCTGCCGAGGCAGCAGCGGCCACCAGGGCCCGCCCCCGCACCCATACTGCGGGGCCAACGGAGGAGATCCGCCCGCCCGGCAGTCCGGCCAAGCATCCAGACCATGGCCCGCAGGACCACCACACGAGCCCCCAAAACCCAAGAGCAGTGAGGTACGGAAGCACAGAGTGCAAGCCCTACCCTAGCCAGAAGAGCAGCCCTCCCACCGCGCCAGGGGGCCAGACATGGGACCCCACCCCCGAGAGCAAGGACCAGAACCAGCAACCATAAAAACACGGACACCCTCCAGGCTCAGATGGAATGTGATCCCCCGCTTATGGACTTGCCAGAAAACTAAGGGATCCCTCTCCCTGCGTGGGGAGGGGCCGCCAGGCCCAGGAGGCCGACACCCAAGAAGGCCTTGTTCCCTCCGCCAGAGATGGGGTAGGGGACAGAAGATCAGTAGTCCCACCTTCCTTGTGTAATGTATTTGTGTGTGTTGAGGTGTGTTTCTTGTGATTGATGGGTGTGTGTAATAAAGGGTGCACTTAAAATTAGCGAGCAGGGCACTGAGAGGAAATCTCCTGATTGCTACAGAGATATCCTATCACCCTCTCACCAAGGGGCCCTAAATGTCTACGGTGCAGTTAAAATTAGAGGGTAGAGCACTGAGAGGATATCCCCTGCTTGCTGGCAGTGGGACCGAGGCAGCCCAACCGGTTGTCAAGCCTCCAGGGTCCCATACCAGTGGTGGACCCCCACCCTCCTTCCCACAGACATCCCCTCCCCTATGGCCTGCTCCCCCCAGACCCCGCCATGGTAGGCGTCGCCTGGAGCAAACGCGGGTCCCAAGAGGGTTGCCCCACCCCGTCCCAGGGCCAGAGAAGGATCCCAGCCCCCATGTGCAGATGGGCAGCCCATCCAACTCAGGCGGACCCCCCAGCGCACGCAAAAAACACACACACACACACACACACACACCCCGCCAAGCCAGACCTTCACCCAATTGCACCATCCACACACCCCCACGCCCAGGCCCGGGAGACCATGTGGCCCTCCCAGGCACCGGACCAGACCCCCCAACCAACGGAGCCTCACCAGGCACCAGGGAGGCCCCCGCCCCCGCACCAAAACCCCAGCAGATAGCCAAGGTGCTGCGACCCCCAAGAATCCCACCCCGTAAGTCATGGCGTTAGCTATAGGAGACCAGAGAGCATGAATTCCATCCAAGTTATTTGAACTCTTAGCTGACATTTTTTCCAAGCTGATATGATCAAATAGCAGATTGCTGTGATGACTTACAATAATATTTTTCTTGTTTTTCCAGTTTAGCAAAGTTGGGGTTTTTTTTGCTATACAAAGAGTTATGAAAATTATAGATACTAATCTTCCCTCTGTATCGATGGCCCTAATATCACCAAGCACACAAAGTGAAGGTGAAGCTGTAATTGAAACATTAAGCCAGACTGATAAATCAGCACATACCTGCTGCCAGAGAGCCTGGACAGGTGTACAGAACCACATAGCATGCATGTAATTGTCAGGTAAATTACTATCACAATGCTCACAAATGTCTGAGTTTTTGAGACCCATCTTGAACATCATCTGTCCAGTATAGTAAATTCTGTGAAGAGTTTTAGATTTGGATTAGTTGCAGGTTTGGACTTTTTGTTAGTTTAAACAAAAATGACCAGAAGCTTGGGTCTGTGCTTCTGCCCAAGTCTGCATCCCATTTTGTTGTTGGAATTGAGACTTCATTTTCTAGGTTGCATAAGAGTTTGTATATTTTGGAGAGAGTATTATTCAATTAAAAATTAATCATAGAGGTAACTAGTTCTGGTCATTTTAGGTCATTGATACAGATTTTTTTTTTTTTTTTTTATTATTTACAGATTTAAGTTGCTGATATTCCAAGAATTCCATGTTTTTCTTGTAGTTCTTGGTGTGTTATGAAAATTCTATCAATAACTAAGTGCTCACGTAGTGTTACGCCCCCTGCTTGCCAAGCAGGGAAATGCAACATTGGATGTCTGTATTGTTCCAGATGGGTTTCATTTTGCATGGTAAGAGTGAAGAGTTTGACCCTTAAAGAAATTCTCACCAGGCTGTTAAAGCGGTACTTATATTACTACTTTGGTAGCAGTCAAGTTTTTTTTATTGTTGGGCTGATAAATGGTAGATCTGACAGGGTAATCTTTCCACAAAATTCCTGTTCCAGATCCATCCATGGGTTGGTTTCTGGATTGTTTTTTAACCATCGTAAGATGTACTGTAATCTGTTGGCAAGAAAATAGTGTGGAAGTTAGGTAATTCTAAGCCTCCACAGTTTTTTCCAGATTTTAAAGTTTTTAGACTAATTCTTGCAGGTTTGTTGTTCCATAAGAAGCTGGATATGGCTGAGTCTAATGTTTTGAACCATTTTAGTGGTGGTTGTGTGGGGATCATTGAAAAGAGATAATTAACTTTGGGTAAAATTTTCATTTTTACTGTGGCTATCTTACCCATGAGTGACAGGGGCAGGTTGACCCAGCGGGTTAGATCGTCCTGTATACTTTTCAGTAATGGGGTGTAGTTTAGTTGCACCAATTCTGATAGTTTTGGGGAGAAATACCTAGATATTTGATATAGCCTGATTTGACTGGTCTTAAGATTGTTTGATCAAGATTAACCTTCAATAAAACTGATTTGTTCCAATTAATTGAGTAGTCTGAGATGGAGGTGAATTCATTCATAATTGTTGTTGTTTCACTGATGGAACGTGAATTATTTAGAAAAAGTAATATGTCATCAGCATAAAGACTAATTTTACGATTACTGTATTTTGTTGTAATTCCTTTAATGCTCTCATGCTGTCTTATTGTTGCAGCCAAAGGTTCAATAAATATAGCAAAAAGAGAGGGGGAGAGTGGACATCCCTGTCTGGTCCCTCTTCCAAGAAAAAACCTGTCAGAAGTCTGTTTGTTGGTTCTGACTGATGCATTTGGGTTGTGATATAATATTTTAATCCAATCAATGAAGGATTCCCCAAACCCAAACTTATGGAGGGCAGCAATGAGGAACTTCCAGTTTACTCTGTCAAATGCTTTTTCAGCATCCAATGAGAGTATGGTTGTTTCCTGGTTTTTAATAGTGGCAAAATCTATTATGTTAACAAGTCTGCGGACGTTATCACTTGAGTGTCTACCTTTGATGAATCCAGTTAGATCATGATGAATTATATGAGGAGTGATTTTTTCCATTCTCTGCGCGAGTGCTTTGCAAATAATTTTTACGTCTGCATTGATTGGAGAAATGGGGCGATAGCTTGAAGGAATTATGGGATCTTTTTCTGGTTTGAGAAGGAGGATTATGTTAGCTGAATTCATGTGAGGTGGCGGTGATTGGCTTTCCTTGATAAATGTAACCAATTTATAAAAAGTTTGTGCCAGCTGATCCCAGAATTCCTTATAAAACTTAGCAGGAAAGCCATCAGGCCCTGGAGCTTTGTTGTTGGGCATCAGCAACAGAGCTTCATGAAGTTCAGCCAATGAGAGCGGAGAGTCTAAGTTTAAGCTTTGATCCTCGTTTAATCTGGGTAGAGTTACATTATTAAGAAAGGAATTACTTACTCTTAATACTTTGCTCTGATGGATTGACATGTGATGAGTACAATTTTTTTAAATAAAAATCTTTAAACATGTTATTGATTTTAACCGGGTCTGGTCCATAATAGAGGTAATTGTTGATTTTTCTTTTTTAATTTTAAGCTGATTAGCTAAAAAATTACCAGATTTGTTTGAGTTTTCAAAATTTTCGTGTCTAATTTTTTGTATTTGGAATTGTGTTTGTTTATTGATGATGTCATTTAACTGAAGCTTTACATTTTTCAGATCTCCCAGAATGTGTTCTTGTGCAGAAGCAGCCTCTAGATCTTTGATTTTATTTTCTATTTCTAATAAATCTGCTTTCTCCTTGTGTTTTTTATTTATTGAATAAGAAATAATGTTTCCTCTCATCACTGCTTTTGCTGTTTCCCAAAGAACACATGGTGAAATATCAGGAGTATCATTAAATTCTAAGGTTGCCCACTCATTTTTAAAGAATTGAATGAACTCTTGATCTTTTAACAGAAAAGTATTAAACCTCCAGGTTAAGCCTGAAGGTGTGGGTATATCTCTAAAAGTATTTACAGAAACTGGTGCATGATCACTAATGATAATTGGATGAATGTTGGAATCCTTGATATCTTTTAAAAGAGAGTTACTGACTAACAAATAGTCTAAGCGAGACTGTGAGTGGTGAACTGGAGAGAAGAAAGTGAACCCTTTAGCCATTAGCAGCACCCAGAGCATTCATGTGCTGCTTCAAAATACTTGCAGACTACCATGTGCGCTGGTATCCTGTATCCTTGTAGCATTTTTCTTCTGATGGACAACAAAGAAAAGTAAGCTTAAAATTGCTTTTTTGAATATTTCGTTATTTAAAGTGTTGTGCATCAAGAACAGATGACAAATTGGAAAAAGATCATATTTGTGACGTAGAAAATAGGCTGTGTTGTAGACAAATAGATCCGTGTACTGTACGTCTTTGTTTTCCTTGTCTGAGCTGGAATCTGAATCAAAACGCTACGGCTGGATAGCTCCTTTATTGCCCACCATATTTGTTGCAGCGCTAATGTTAGGTTGGGGGGTGTGAGAGGCTGTAAGCTCGTGGGAGAGTGTGCAAACCAATGGAAAGAGTGTGGGGTTACTCTGCGGCAACGTTACCGCCTACAACTCAGAGGTGAGTTATGCTCTGCAGAAACTGTGTCCTATAATGACACAAGTCTGTTGCTTTTGTCTAAAAATGTCATAATCATAATTAAATCAGGCCCTTTAATGCAGCAGCCAGCTTTTTTTGTAACTTTTGTTCTATTTTTAACCTGTGCTAAAATGGTTAATCCCATCCGGTTAAAGAGGAATTAAGTGGCATTTGGTGGACTTACCGCCGATAACGCCAATGCACATGTACAGCTGCAGGACGTTTGTGCAAAAGGACGCTGAGATCATCCCAACAGCGCAGAGGCAGCCCCCCATCATGACGATGGGCCTGCAGCCATATGTGTTCACCAATATGCTGCTGATGGGACCTGCGGTGAACAGAAAACAAACCACAATGATTGCAGGTTTCAGAACCTCTTTATCTGTGCAGCTTTCTGCTGTTCGAAGCTTTCAATGAATAAAGGAAATAAAGAAAAGAATGTGTTTGCTAAATTGATCCGGGAGAGAATAATTAGGTTTAATCAGCATTTTTGTCACAAGAAGACACATCAAAAGGATTCAAAACACATGTTGCAGTTCCATAAAGACTAAACCAATTTCTGGTAAATTCATTAAAAAACAATCATACCTAATGTAGATAAGACATTAAATATTTCATCACCACTGAAATCAACTGGAACCAAACTTTCTGCTGCTATTAGCTAGCAGCAGGAGATACAAAGGCATAAACAAAGTGAAAATGTATCAAGTTAAACAATAAACTCGATAGACACAAAGATAATATCCATGATTTAGATGAACCTTGCAGTTATTTGCATGCTGGCTGAAGGATGCGGGGGGAAATGAGGGTTATGGAGCCCACAGCAAGAAGTGGTTCTTCAGTGTTAATGAATATAAATGACAAATAATTGTCAATTAAACTTTACAAAAGCCATTATAGCATTTAAAACTTTAATTTTTACACAGAAGGTAGCAGTAAAAAATGTTGGGATGCAAAAAACAGAATAATAAATAAAAACATTTTGAAAGTTTTGCTTAAACTTGATTTAAATTTCTGTTTATTATAAAAGCACAGATGAATAACTCTCTGAAGTACTGAGATATCACAATCTAGAGGGGCCCAAGTATATGCCAGTGATCAAAAAGTGACATTAAATGTGTTTGAAGTTTCTAGAAGTAAAACACAGCTTTTTAAAAAAACTTAAGAAATGCAACATGCTTTACATCAGTGGTTCCCAACCCCAGCACCGGGGACCAGAACCGATCTGTGGGACAGTTGGTACCGGGCTGCAGAGGAAAAAAAACAGATCTTTTCATTTTTATTTAAAAGCTGATTCTCAAGAAAGTTTTATTTTGGAAAACTACTGCCACTCCCCGCCACATCTGACTCTTTTTGATGTCAAGTCGCTCAGTCATGTGTCCAAAATCCGTCCATTACTTAGCAGCATTCGCAGCACCAACCACTAAAATAAAACCCCAGAGCTGGTAACTTTAACAAAAAACAAACGTATTTGGAAAGAGCCTTTTTGCAGAAAAGAAAAAACAGAAGTTCTGTTCAACTTCAAAATAAAAGACTGCATCAAACAGACAAAAAGCAGGAGTCTTTACTCCAAATATGGATTTATTGTGACAGTAATTCCCACAGACCAGAATAATAATAATGCAGAATATTCATCAACCGGCCGTCTAATGTTATGAGGATGCTGCTAATAAAGTTGCTCAAACTCTGGATTCATGTTTATTATTATACTTAGAAAATACCACATTTAGTGACCGTGTCTTTGTATTTATCCGTCACACCTTAAAAGTAGGACGACGCTGAAGTTGGCGTCTGATTTTTTACCTTCCCCTTTGACAGTTCTGGGTTAAGGGAAAATCTGCATCACATTTCAATGGTTCCTACAGGAAACCTAGTGAACAAAGTTTAAAGCAGCTGCAGATATTTTACATTTAACTGGTCCGTGGCCTGATAAAGGTAGGTACCGTCGCTCTACATCAAATTTGATAAAACTAAAGATTTTTATCAAATGAATACATTAATTTTTCAAGTTTAAATTCACACAATGATACTTTAAAGTGCACACTAAGGTTGCACACCAAATATTATATATATATATATATACTACTATGAAAATCTGGATAAATATTAGAATTTTCCGTCAAAATTGAAAATATTTTGGTTTCAGTTTTGTAATTTTGTAATAACTGCTTAAACTAAAGAGCTATAATGTTGTTATATTTTATCTGTCCATTTGATCAGACTCATATTTGCAATCTCATCATCTTAAATGAAGAGAAAAAAAAACAATTTTTTGAAAGCTGATTTGTGATCCAAAATATTAATAAATTGTATTTTTTGTGGATGAAATAATTTGTTGTCGTTTTAAAAGGGAAATTAACATGAAAAAGGCCAGAGGAGTGTATTTCCTGCTTATTTTTCTTCCATGTAAAGTTAATGGGAATCTTTAAAACCTTTCTTTAACAGAGTTTGTTATGCTTCAGCCAAATTCAAGAGGAGAGGGAGCAAATCAAGAGGGGAGCATAAAGGCATAAAAAATGTTATTCTTTTCTTCTCACATCATATTTCTGCCAGGGCCATTTAAAACCCTACAGCAGAGGAAGAGGAGCAGACATTTCACTTCATTTTATCTGCATTCCTTTTTTTTTTTTTTGACCTTGAGCAAAGTTCCTTCATTTGCATTTGCAGCAGTTACCGGTCCTCTCTGGGGACTCAGCAGGACCCAAATCAAGATGAAGAAGCCTGTGAGCCTGCACAGTCCCTGAAAAAAGGCTCTTCATCCTCCAGCCGATTATACAGCCACCGGACCCAAAGCTAAACATAATACGTCGAAAAAAGGAGCCCAATTATATTGCTGTCTTTTAACATTAGAAAGCCTGAGATGTTCGGAGTCCAGCCTTCCATCACGGTTCAGGAAGGATCAGACCGCAGAGCAAAGAGCTGTTCCACAAACGGAGGAGGTTTTTGTTTGACTCCTGGTGACTTACGCAGTTACACTGCAGGTTAAACTGTCCAAGAAAAAAAATCAATTTCTTTGAAACAAAGACCTGTACTTTAGTAGGTGAGGTTGGTTTTTGGTTTAAAACAAACATAACAAGAGTTATGACACATAATTGTGACATAATTAGTATAACTTTTGTGTGCAGCCTCACCTGATTTTTTTCAGACAATTCATACACGGTTCTGACTTTATCTTTGTTTTGTTTTTGGATTTATACATTTTTATTTTGTCTATATGTGTTTGATCTTTTGTTATATCAGGTAAAAACTGTTTGACCTCAATTTTTTTTATTTTTGTAGTAAAAAAAATTACATTTATCACTCAAATTGAGATTTTTTTGACAGTTTTAGGTTCATTGTGGAATTATTGTGTAATGGAATGAAATGCATGGTAAAATAAAAAAGCCAGGGTTGTACTAAAACATTGATATCAAGCATTCCATCAAAAAGGTTTTTTTTAGAGATAATTTTATATGAACTTGTAAAGCAGAAAAAAGCTCAAAAAGGCCCTGTGTAACTGAGGGTTAAAAGAATACTACAATTCCTGTGAGGCCCAAAGGAAACAATTATGCTTTCTAAATTATGTGACTGTAAAAAGCATTAGCTACATGTTTTCCAACTGTATCAGAGAGGATTTTATTCATTTGAGCCTCTTTCTTGCTGAAAGAGGGCAACACCAAATCTATCAATCATTTTGAACGTTTGATTTGAGACTACCTTCTTTTACTAAGGTGTCTGATTGGTCAGTTCATCGTTTCAAAAGCTTATAATGAAGAAAAAATATCAGGGAAAAAAGGAGAATTATCAAGAACATGTTAAAAATGTATCAGAGCAAGAATAGTTATTCTGACCAATAGAATGACAGAGTAATAGCTGTTTATTTCTCTGTTGAAGTCAATGGGATTCTAGCTTCTTGGAACCAGTGGGTACTTCCTGTTTGGAAAGGGTCACTCAGTCCAGTTCTCATATACAGTCAACAGTTCAAACACACATATTGATAAAACACTAAACTTTCTTCAGTGGGGGGGGTGGGGGTGGGGGGATGAAACTCACATCTCATCTTCTTGTCTACATGACTGACATTGATGGTAACACACTCAAGATCAGCCTGCATCTCTGTGGATTAGTGACTTTGATCTGGGAGATACTCAGCTTGCAGCTTAAACACATCATCACAATATCACAATGCCCTGCTTGCTGCTACCCCCCCCCCCCCCCCTTAGCACTCATCCACATGGATAAAGAGGCAGTTTGTTTCCTTGAATAATGCGCTTTGTTGGGTGAAAGCGTGAAAGTGTAAATTTGCAGTGAAAACAGTTTTTAACTCAAAAATACACAATGGAAACTTGAAATGTTGAAAATTTGAAAAAGAATATAAAAAAATCTGAAAAAAGTAAATTTTAATGAAAAAATGGGAAAATTAAATTAAAAAAAATTTAAACCACAGTGTTACCAAATGAAAAAAATGTTTAATTGTAACAGCTGCTGTTTTGTATTATCATTTTTTGTTTCTGGTAAGTTTTTACATTTCTCTTACCCTTCAGCTTTAATCCTCATTTTACAGATCCAATGGGCTCTATTTACGACCTACTTCGGCATTCAGTCCTTGACCGCTCAAATTATTTCCGGTTATGTTGTTTACATGGAAATAGCGGCGTATTTGGAGTTAAGAAGACTTTTGGAGCTTCCCGGAGTCACTATAAATAATGTTAAGCACATTGTTCGTCTTTCTAGTAAAACACCCCAAAACAAAAGGCAAAAAGGATTTAATTTTTCGTGTCATCCTGCACAGCTAACTTTGAAGGTAATTTGCCAATGCTGATGTTATTCGCATGTACGACCAGCTCAAAAACGGATGGAAATTCATGTTGGAGACACGTAGTACGTGAAGACAATATGCAGATTGCTGGATTGCCGCACGTATTTTAAGTGCATCCAAGGATAAATGTTACTGGTTGTAGGTAATAAATGTTAAAGTCCTGTGAGCTGAGCACCCGGAGCGCAGTGATCAGCAGATACACCACTCTCGGGAACCATTTGGCATATTAGCCGTAACCGCAATTCTTACCTTTCCTCCAGGTCCACAAGGCCGAAAAAGAAAAAAAAAGTTCAGCCCTGACTGAACAAAAAAATAAATAAGTGCGAAAAGTCACTTTCTATTGGGGTAATGCTAACTAGCATGTATCTAATGACTGCCGTCTTCATCTTCATGAGCTTTTAGTTGTGTTTTCATTCCTCCACAGCAGAGCGTTTCTACATTTCTGTCATTTTCAGTGTCAGATAAAGCAATCTGACAGGTGAGGTGACGGTTCGAGCACGCCACTGCCGCTCTATGAAGAAGACAGAGGCTCCTCATCAGCTGGGAGTAGAACCAGCAGTCTGAAAGTCACTTCAAAGTTCGGTTAAATGTTCAAAGTTCCGTTGAAAGGATTTAAAATGTTCTAATGTCGCTACATTTCATCTCCAGAAGTCATGTGATCATACAGTACATGGTAGTGTTTTGTGAGTTTTCGGTGTTTGGTGTTTCAGGAAGGCAAACGTTGTCTTTTTGGATGTCTGCAGCTCCACGCTGCTCCAGGGGATACGTGGAGAACATATTTCAAGCCCCTATGTGCGTGACAGCTAACGGGACTTTAACTTTAGGTAAAATTTTAAATACGTGCAGCCAACGACAAAATCCAGCCTTGGATGCACATGAAATACTGCGAGCAAAGCAGCAATGTGTCTCTTTGCTGCACGTATTGCTGCGACCAAAGTGAATTTCCATCACTATTTATACTGGTCGCATAAAAATACATGCGAATAACATCGGCCATGTCAGAAATGGACAATAGCATAGGTTAGCATGCACAACAGCATACAATTTATCCCCAACCAGGAATTAAATAGTGGTCTCATTTTAAACCGGAAACACGTCACACAGATCCGTGCATAGAACCCATTAAGAATTTTCCCTTTCTGCTTTGAGGCCAGTTTTATGTGGGGAAGGGGCTTTCAACCCATTGTCTACTGGGACATAATTGATATGGGGTGACAAAGGTTACAACGACATTGTTTTCTCTCCAGAACATCTATTCTTGCTCCGCCTGTGTCATCCCTCCTCTGATGTACCAAACTTTGGAAGACTGTTAGTGTAAGACACAACCATCAAAAAACAACAATCAAATCACAATAAAAAAACCAAAATTTTTTTTAACTCAAGCTTTCAATATTTCTTCAAATGTAAATATTTTTTTTTAAAATATATTTTTCAAGTTTACAATGTATCCTTTCAAGTAGGGATGTCCCGATCCGATCACGTCATCAGAAATGGTGGTTGATGACTCGATCGGTACCGGTCGTTGTCTCCCGATCATAATATTTAATTTATTACTACCAGCACTTTATTTTTCCAGCTTAGTATTCTGGACAAATGCTTCACTAAAAGTTTGCATGTCATGAACGCATCACCACATTGTATTGCCGTAAAGCGGCAGTAGTTCAAGCAGGAGGCTAAAAAAAACAGTTTAGTCAAGCTAGTGAGACTTTTACAGATTCAGACTTGCGGATCAGTAACTCTTAAAAATGTTTTAAACTTATAAAAAAAACTTTTAAAAGTATCTCAATCGACCTGTCTTGATGCAAACAACAACCTACAAATGAATTTCAACAGAAAAAAGATGGGTTTTTTGCTTCTTTGTGATGTTAAGCTCTCAGTGTTGCCGACCGAGAGACGGGTGCACAATAGCAGCTAACTGTGCTAAGTGCTAGCTCCGTGAGTTAACCCGTTAAGACTCGAGCTGTTCTTTGATATGCCTTTTATTCAAATTTCCAATCTGTAAGTAGCAGAGAAAACAACAGCAAAATTCTAAATAATGAATCACACGATGTTAAAAAATGTCTGGCAGGTGTGTGTTGTAGAGGGGAGGTTTGTTTATGTTTGATAAGCTGAGGGACAGCAAGACAAACTGTTTTACTTCTACGTGATTCCTCCTAATTTGTGGTCAGAGCTTATTTACTGCCTCCAAGTGATGAGGCTTTAGGCTTTAGCTTTTGGTACTACAAAGAGCGATGTGTGAAAGCAAAGCAGACCAAATTAAAATGTAAAGCTTTTCAGTGGTCTCATTTTCACCTTTCGCGGTCTCTGTGCTTCATGGGTTTATCAGGGCAGTTTTTTTTTTTTTTTTACACCGCACTGTGTTCTGTGTCCTGATTGGATAGAGACAATTATCAATCAATCCCCTCCGTGTAATACTTCCTGTACAAAATGTGTTCAATTTGCCAAATCTATATAAATCTGTAATCAGATCTTTGTTTTCATTCTATAATGAATAACTGGACTTGTTTTTCGGTGGACATTTGAACTCTGTCTCTCTGTCTGAAGTTAGTTTTAGAACGTAACCCCCCAGATAAATGAGGGAACACCATAGAGTTTAGCCAAAGTCCAAAGAATATTGTCTTTTTTTTCCCCCTTTATTTTTTTTTTATATTTCTTGATATTTCACTTATTGGCGAAATAAGTAGCACTTTAGTCTTGATGATGTTAGGTTTTGGCCGATCAATACAGTTTTATTACACTCACAAGGCCAAAAATACCAAAGTATAAAAAAACCAGTTACCCCTCCTAAGGCTTGGTACTTTTGTGTGTGTGTGTGTGTGTGTGTGTGTGTGTGTATTTCAGTTGGAAGAACGCAAAGTTCTATTGAAAAATGTGGTGCAGCACACTCAAAACAAGCTGAATTGGCATGTTTACCTCATAAAAAAGGTCTATAGGTTGTAGAAACAGGGTTAGCATGTGGCAGTGGTAATAAGTGGAAGGTCTTTTCAATCACTTGGATCAATTGCATTATTACTTTGTCTGGTCTGCTGCTGTTGGCTCATTACCAGACAGCCTCAGCTTAATGATGGAGCTGTGTAAATAGCCCACACAAATGGCTGTGGGGAATTAGACAGGTGTTAAACATTCAGAGTGATGGAATCATCCGTATAATAGACACAACAGGAGAGCAGGTGTTTAATGAATAGCTGATGAGTGCAATCAATATGAGTGGATGAGTAACAAGAGCCGCTCGCTCAGTAACGTGGCATTTTGACGTCTTGAATACATGATAATGGCATCTGTCTTTGGAAAGCGAGCAGAGTGAAGATTAAAGCCGTTTACATCATGTTGAACCCAACTATTTCTTCATGTGAGATCATTACTAATCTACCTCAAACGTTTATATGAGTTTGTCAAGTCTTTCCAAACATCTAAAGTTAGTAGAAGCTTCCCATAGACGATGTTAACGTCTTTTTCTGGCCTGCAGCAGTCCGGGAATACAAAGCCTGCATAGATTTCAAAATGATTGCTTCTAACTGCGCATTTGGAAAAAATGTCGCTCCCGTCACAAAGTCAAAAACTCACCAAATTTACACGCACTTAATACCCAGTGAAAAGGAATTTTTGACATTTCACATTTTTGACAACCACACCCCCCCAAAAATGATGTCATCACAGCGGGAAAAAGCATTAAAAGTGAATTGGGCCAAAATTCCTTACGGGACTCAAATAAACTATTTCAAAATCCACAAACAAAACCAAAGCAAATGTGTCAGGAATATTCAAAGGAAGTTTTAAAATCATTATGGGATGGCAACAAGAACCACTGCTTGGCTGCAGTTTTGAGGCATTTTACATTTTTGAACAAAATGGAAAAAGAAAACGTTCGTTGTAAGCAATCTTCACAAAATTTGAAACACATAACCGCCGGCTTAAGTCTACAACCATAACCAAAGTTTTGTTGACCTTTGACCTTGGGACGAGAGTACCACCTTGAATTTAAACAGAAAAAAATCCCCTTTAATCCCAGCTACAAATTGAAACTCCTCTTTGTGAGTTTGATCTCTTAACTCCTCAAGCATCACTGAAAAGCTCTTTGTGAAAAAAAATGTTGGATTTAGATGTTGTCGATTTTGAACAGCGTTACCATGACAAGATGCAAAAGAGGGTTTCCCTGTAGCTCACACGTTTTACCGAAACATTGTGAAAATCCGTGGCCCATGAACAAAATAATATGACATATTAGAAATGTGGGCGCGATTAACAAAAACCTCAGTTGCCAAGGAAGTCCAAACGTTTACTTTTGCCGATTCATCTAAAAATGTCATAGATTGGTTTGTCACCCCTAAGTGGCCAAAAAAAAAAGGTTGCTATAGACATAAAACCAACAGGAAAGCTGCTATTTTGAACAAATTATTTTTTCAATGAATTTGTCACAAACAGCTCTGATCAGGGTGGCAGAGGCACCCTGATCAACCAGCGAGGGGGGGGTCAAAAGGGGGCAGCGAGGGTGAGGGAGGGTACTACATGCGGGCCATGCAACGCCATTTGCAGCTTAAATTCATCTTTTTTTCCCCACTTGTCACAGTAGTACAACCCAGACGGTTGATTTACTAAAGGTATGGATTGGTCTTGAAATTGTGCCATCCACGAAAAATCTCACCAGCCACATCTCCAAAATGACCTCCATCTTCAAGTCTCTCATCTCCACCTATCAAGGCTTCCTACGTTGACTCTGGAAGGCGGTTTGCTCTGTCTGTTGAGCTTGAACAGATGGGGACAACAACATACATGGTAAGAGGAGGATTACACCGAGGACAGATGGCTGCCATGGACTGCAAGGCAGAAGCCACAGCGGGAAATAAGAGCCATATTGTGATGCCAAAGACCTGATAAAATCTGTCGAAACATTTATGATTTAAATTAAAAAAGAAAAAACAACAGAACTTATTAGCTCAAGTGTAGTTTTAGCTTCAACCCGGCCTTTTATTTAAGTAAATGTTTTTGTTGTCCAAGCTTTAAAAAACATGGATTTGAAAGAAGCAAATCGTTGCTTCTTTCTCCAGGACGATTTAGGCCGAATGCGAATTCATCCCTTCTCCCTTCCACTACATTTAGCCCTCCAAACGGAGGGATAAATTGTGTCTCCAAATTCAGACGCCACTTCCTCTTGATGACGTCACCAATAGTCGCCAGTCAGCTACGTTAGTGCAGAGCTTCCTGCGCTTGAATTTACCTAACAACATGCGTTTTATAACTTTGAAAAAGTTAATGCTAAAACAAAAAGTCATTACTTACATTAAAATGTAAACTTCTGTGCTTCAGAGCACACCGACGTAAATAAAAGAGCTTCTCCCCTGTGACATGGAATCCCCTCACGACGGAGGGGTCTGTATCCCTCCACTTTGAGGGTTGGCCCTTAAAAAAACAATGTCAGTTACCCC
Source organism: Adrianichthys oophorus (assembly GCA_036245035.1). Classification (NCBI taxonomy): domain Eukaryota; kingdom Metazoa; phylum Chordata; class Actinopteri; order Beloniformes; family Adrianichthyidae; genus Adrianichthys; species Adrianichthys oophorus. The sequence goes on along the minus strand of BSAI01000191.1, from coordinate 1,016,318 downwards.
TTCCACTCCAAATGCCCCAACAAATGAAGGGGTAAGTAGAAGAGAAGATTTTTGGATTCGACCTCAGTCTGTCTCAAAGACATTGTGACATTTCTGGGCTTTACCTGGGAAGTTCAGTGTTTCTCCCAGCATCCTCTGATGCCGTCTGCCTCCTGATTCCAGTTAACACCAAGCATTCTTTAATCTACTTTCCTTCTCTGTAAGTTAGCTGCGCTGTGAGACGGAAAAAATCTGTAATCGTGTGATTTAACGGAGAAGCCTTTTTGACTACAACACATAGACTGTTGAATCATTGGACAGCTCGACCTCTTCCCTCTGACGTTCCAAACAGGAAGTACCTGCTGGCTCCAAGAAGCCAAAATCCCATAGACTTCTTTTGAGAAATAAACAGTTATTACTCAGTCATTTTATTTGTCAGAACAACCATTCTTGCTCTGATACGTTTTTACTAACATATTTTTGGTAATCCTAATTATTTTTCATGATAGTTTTTCTTCATCACAGTTATTTAAGCTATAAACTGACCAATCGGATGCCTCAGTAAAAGCATGTGGTTCCCGCTGGTCCCACCTCAAGCGTTTGATTGACATATTCTCCTGAGACTGCTTTCAGTGGAAGAGGTGTGGCCTGCCAACAAGCTCACTCCAGATTGGTGACTGTAGTTGCTCTAAAAGCGTGACTCAGACCAACTTCATTTTGCTCCAAATGGCAGCGACCGTAATGCGAAAATATGGCGACTGAATTGGCTTTGTTTCCCGAGAGCCGGGGGTAAGGCATTTTCTATGGGTGACGTCACACCCATAGACATTTCTGGTCGATCCCACACAACACTGTAAGAAAAATGCATTTTATTAATTAATTTTTCTTTTAGTAATTGGAAACTCTAAATGAACTTCTTTCTTTTACTGAAGGCACTTCACTTTTCATTCAAGAAGTGAGAACTGATGAACCTTCTTGGATGAATGTGGATTGTCTTCAAGAAAAGAAAGAAGCCCAGTTGCCTTTAAGAAGAAAACAAACCTCTGTAATGATTCAAACCTCAAACATTATTAAGGCCTCTTATCCTGTGTGCTTTCAAAACAGGTGAAAACTGGTATGACTTTGTGCATAAATAGCACAAGTTATTGTTGCAAGCAGGAGACGTTGATACAACAAAAAAGGCGTAAAGACAGAGATTCTTTACTGCTCACGCAATACTTTGGAATGCCAAGGACAAAGATTGTTGCGACAATCATCGAGGCTATTGCATCTCCAAAGTTGCACTTCTGTATGAGTTGAGCCCTGACATCAAAACCAGTCACGATAGTTGACATAAATAACCTTTTTCTATTTTACAGTATATCTTCAAGCAGGGGCCTGTCAACTTTTGACGCCTGTTTCCTGTTAACGCCAGGCGTGAAAAGGGGGTTCAAACAGTAGAGACTGATCTCCTTTGAGCTTCGGTCTGCAGTAAACAACAATCTCTAATAATGACCAACATTTCCATACACTACCGTGCTGCTTTAACAATATGGTACTGCTGTACTTATCATTTAAAAGAAAAAAGCCCCTAACTACCATCAGTCCTTTTTAAACACTGGGTCGTACAAATAGTTTTTTGAATAAATATTGTTCTTTACAGGAAAAATAAAAAAATCTTTCATATCTTCCTGTAAATGTGCTTGCACACATTTAAAACCAGAAAACCCCTATAGCAAAGCAATGCAAATATTAAAAGAGAATAAGAGGTTGAATTGGAGGTTAATCCACCGAATGGTTGTGGATGCGGTTGTCACTGCAGCTCACCTCTCCTCACTGCATTAAACAACAGTATCACACCTAATCAATACCACATACCACTACTGTCAGGGTGTGGAAACACACATATGCATTTAAAAAGGTTCCTGCTTCATCCCTGCAGTCAAAAGATCTTGATGAGTCTGCTACTGTTATAGCGTGGCTCTCGTGATACAGTTATACGTTGTTCTTCCTTGCTCGTCTCCTTTTGCTTTCTCAGTGTCCCACTGGGAAAAATAAATGTTACAATAAAGTTAACATCTACACGCTTTTTCCTTAAGCTCTGACTGAAAGGACATAAGATCATCCTTCCTTGTTCATCTCTGTCTGTCACATTTGTTTTCTACTCTAAAGTAGAAAATTATTTTCCAGAATTTTCCTGTGGATGGAATCTTAGCTCATCTAAGGCAGTGACTACATCACTCTAAGAAACTTAAAATACTTTATTAGCTTTTTGTCTTTAAAAGCGTTTTTTGGTGATGACAAATCTTTGGATGCTCCGTTCATTTTTGCTGCTTCTAACTGTTGATTCTGATGACAGCATGCTTAACGAAGGTCAGCTATATATTTTGGGGGGGATTGTTCACAAGTGAGGGAAGGATGGAGCGTCTGGCAGGCTCACAGATGCACTCACTGTGGTCATGTAAGTTACTGTACGAGTCAGATGTAGTGAAGAAGGAGATGAGCCAAAAGGCAAATCTGTCAATTTATCGGTCAATCTCAAGGGTGGTAATTGGCTTTGGGTCATGACTGGGAGGTTAAGATCCCATATACAAGCATCTGAAATGAGCTTCCTCTGCAGAATGGCTGGACGCTCCCCTAGAAATAGTGCAAGGAGCTCGGGCACCCAGGAGAAGATTGGAGTAGACCTGCAGCTTCTTCACACTGAAAGAGGCCAGTTGAGTTTTTTTTATGCATCTCTGGGGATGTATTCCAAGCTAGTCTCAGTGTGAAGAGGTTCTAGAAAAGACACAAGACTTGGTGGAGGAACTATGTCACTTGACTGAACTGGGAGCACCTTGGAACTCCCCAGCAGAACTGGAAAAGTTTCTGTGAAGAGGAAAGTCTGGCATCTCTCCTTGGACTACTGCCCTCATGATCCAGGTCTGGATAAGCAGTAGAAGATAGGCAGATGAACTAAACTATGCTATGGATTGGCTTAGACATGTGACGGTAACACTCAGTTAAAGAATGTGTCATGCCTGCCTTGCTCCGCCCCCTCCTGGTAATCATGTTCTGATACCCGTCACCTGCGTCTGTGCCTACTTAAACCTGCTCCTGCAACACAGCCTTGCTGGAACGTCTCAGCTCAACAGCAAAGACTCCCTGCTCTTGAGAGAACCTGCAATCTGTAAGGCCTGCTCACACTACCCAACCTGACCTTCGTCTGCCTCCACCCCCTCATTCAGCCTGTTCCCATTGTTCCTCTGTGAGTACCTCACCCCTGTACTGGTGGATTGTGGAATTCTGTTTCTGCTGGCCCTTGTTTCAGTCTCGGACCTGCCCTCTGGATAACAGACAGTGACCTCCACATGAACAGTTGCCCCACATGCCTTCTAGAGACTCCCTGCCTGCTTTTTTTTCTGCTGTACCTCCAGCCAAACTCATCCTGACAGAAGACTCCCTTTTCCTTCCCACCACCTCATCTAAATATGAAGTCCTGCTCCTCCTGGTGGCTGGAGGTCGAAACATCTCTGACTCACCTGACTCTGTCTAATATAATAATCTGTCATCTGCTCCTGGGTCTGCTCTCTCTTTTGGCTTGTCCTCTGAACCATCTAACATGACCGTATGAGAGCAACACAGGCTTCATGTGAAATCACCAATAATATTAAAAATGATTTTCCTCTTGTTGCTGTGTAGTCTGAAAAGCTGCAACACTCGGACACATGAGTTTAGTCTATTTCAGCGTTAGTTGTTTGGTTTTAGCAGATCTTAAATTAAGGATGTCTTTTGTCTGTTAGTAGTTTAAATAAAGTTTTCAGTCTTGGGGCCCAATCTGAATTATTCCCTTTGCCCTACCACTTCTCCCTTCCCCTACATTTAGTCCTTCAAACGGAGAGTTATGGGAAAAATAGTGTCTCCAATTTCAGACATCGCTACCACTTCACGTCACCAATAGGCGCTGGTTAGCTAAGTTAGCACGGAGGTTCCAGCGCTTGAATATACATAACAGCAGTTTTTTTTTTACTTTAAAAAGGTCATGCTAAAACCCGTCCTAACTTACATTTAAATGTAAACTTGTGTGATTAATAACGCATCCACGTGAAAAGTGCTTCTCCGCGGCATAGCTCGACATGGAACTCCTTCGATATGGAGGGCTCTGTATCACTCCGCCTCAAGGGTAACCCTTAAAAAAAGGTTTTCAGACACCACTTTCACTACAAATGCCCCTACAAATGGAGTGGTAGGGCAAAGGGAAGAATTTGGATTGTTGCTTGGAGCAACACAGTACCTAACATCAAGCCCTAAATAAACAGAAATATGAACACAAGTGAAAAAATCAATCTGAAATTTGAATAATTGAGTGCTATTTGGTTGTTTGTTAGGCCAATTACATTTTGTAAAAAAAAAAAATCATCCAACTCCGGCCTCAAAACGATTGATGGGTTCAGCTTCAACCCTTATATGAATGTGCTCTTTAAGCTGTAAAAAAAAACCTTGCCCAGCCTTTACCTGCAGCGTACATGACTGCAAGCATGATGGAGGAGATCCATGCAATCTGGCTGTAGGAGACATCAAAGATGATCTGAATTTCTTTGAAGAAGACTGTGATTGCTTTGGGGAAGGCGTACGAGAAGCCAATGGAGATGAAAGATGCTAAGACCACAGCCCACCCCCACCCGCCATCCGGTGGGGGCACGATGGGAGGACTTGTGGCTGGGGGAGGCATTCCTAGCCCACTTTACCCTGGAGTTCTCACTGTAGAGACAGAAAACAGGAATAGATGTAAGTTATTATTGTAATTGAAATTTTGATCTTAATAATCTAAAAATCTTTTCTTCAATCACCTTAAAAGGTTAGGCCACTTCTTTTTAATATCTACATGCTCCCACTGGCCCAGTTTAAAGAGAACAACGTTAGTTACCATAGCTATGCAGATGACACGCATATGTATTACAATAACACCAGGAGGCCTCTGCCTCCTGGTGTTATTGTAATACAATGCATTGAGGACATCAAGGACTGGATGCACATCCAGTCCTTGATGTCCTCAATGCATTAAAAACATTAAAACTGACATTGTTTGGGGCTAAAGAGAAATGGTTGGAAGTCACTACAGAGTTTCAATCTATTCATCTAAAAACCACCAACCTAGTTGGAAAAACTAGTTCACCAGTTCATCTTTGGTCAACTAGACTATTGTAACAAAGTTTTTACAGGACTACCAAAAAAATCCATCAGGAAACTGCAGCTTATTCAGAACTCTGCTGCTCAGGCTCTCACAGGAACCAAAAAAGTAGGAGAGACAGCAAGCACTCCAAACAACTCCGACCTACTTCCGGTGGCTCACCTGACAAGTCGTGCGCTGCGACTCACGAGCCGTGAGTCAGGTGAGCCACCGGAAGTAGGTTAGAGCTGTTTGCGCACCAGCCCCTGCTGAAAAGTGGACCACATCAGTCCAGTTCTAAGTATTTACACTGGCTGCTAGTCCGCAAAAATATCAACTTTAGATTTCTCCTTTGGATTCTTGACTGGAGTCTCTGAAAGCACAGTTGGGTCGGTCCAATGGCCTCCCCTTCTCCAGACCTGCTGTTTACTCCCTGTGATCTTTAACTCCATCTCTGCTTCTTTTCTCCTTCTGGCTCACATTTTCCATGAATCTCCCTGTTTTCAGTGGAACACTATCCTCCTCTTTCTCTCTTTCTACCTCATCTGACCTTTCACTCTCCTCTGGCTGTTCATCTGAGAACAAAGCACACTTTAGCTTTTACAAGAATCTGTTCTTTTATCAGCCATACTTGATGACAACAAGGTTGTTATGATGAACTAAAACTAAACCAAAAAATATTTAACTGAAAAAAAGAAATACAAACGTAAGTGTGGAAAAATAAAACATGTAAACAATAAAAACTAAATTGAAACAAGTAAACCTGCACTGGAAAGACTGAAGAAAAAAAAAACGAATGGAAAAATACTAAACTAAACTAACTCTGGACAACACAAATGAAAAATAAATGGTATAAAAAACACTCTATATATCAGAAACAACATAAATAACTGGTTCATGCTGGTTCTGGATCGTCTGCCTTTAGCCTCATTCTGCTCTTTTTTCCTCTCTTTCAACTTCTCCTCACAGGCCTGTCAGCATAATCATATAAACCCAGATAAATCAGATCAAATTAGAGGCACGTAAAACTACAGAGGAGCAGACACCTGGAAAACATCCTCCATCTGCTCACCTGAACCACAAACACAACGATCAGCCGTGGAGAGCGCAGCTTCCTTCAGCCTTGCGCATCAGCTGCACCACATCCATCTCTTGCCTACTTGTATACAGTAGTGCGCTGCGCTCCGGCTCTGCTTCAGGAAGTAAAGGGGGGGGGGTTCCAGGTATGTATCAGGGAGGGGCTAATCATCATAAATTCAGAATTTATGGTTTTATATGCCTGGCACCAACCCTCTTCCACTGTGAGTACACAGTATTACTAGTATCAGGTCCTGACAGTCCAGAGTCAACACCATATGCTGAAAGCGCATTTAACGTTCAGCGCATTCCTGAACGTGCCTCACACGTGTTCGTACCTTTAAAGTTCTGTTGCTGGAATATAAAGCTTTGAATGTTTTTTTAACACGAGTGATCTGCCGACCAAATATTTACCAGCCAGACCTCTCCGCTCATCTGGTCCATTGTCAGTTCCTAGAGTCCAAGCCAGACATGGAGAAACTGCATTCAGCTTCTGCGCTCCACGGATCTGGAACAGACTTCCAGAAAGCCTAAAGGTGCCTTCACACCAAACACGATTCGTGCAGCAGAGGCAGCCAATTTCAATGTAAAGTCAGTGGTTTAGATGCGAATTGAGGTTCCGCGGCACAAATTGAGCAGCTGCCGCGGCACAAAAGTCTGGAAACAGCGCGAATTGAGTGGCCACCGTGGCTGGCCAGGGTTAAAAAAATCTGAACTGAGGACATGCAGCCATCTCCTCAACACTCTCGAGAGTCTGTCGCAGGACCTATGGAGCTGTAGTGGACACGCTCACTATGCCGGCTCCTGGGAGAGGAGCTCGCAGCCAGACAAAGGGCCGCTGCTGGATGGAAAAGCAGTCTGCTCAGACCTCCTGAACTTTATGATTTTTTCTTATTTTCGTTGAGATAACATTAAAAAAAAGGTCTCCTCATTTTATTCTTGTTTTTATTTTTGCCCTCTCATGTTAATGCGCGACAGTAATCATTTGAACTCGGTCAGAGAGAGACGGAAACACAGCAGAAGCGACTGTCAATCAGACACAGCATCAGGAGAGAAACTCGCTGTAGCAACTGGGAGACTCTAAATGTTTTCATGAACCAAAACACGGAGACGTGGTCACCGATGTTTTTGTAGAGCTCTACAAAATAAAAATAAAAAACCTGATCTCTAAATAACATATGTCTCCCATGCATTGTAAATGAGAGAAACAGATGCAGCTCTGTGTAGAAATAAGGCTAAAAACATTAGCTGCTAGCTTCATGTAGCAATCAGGATAAAAATATTAGCTGTTAGCTTCATGTAGCAATAAGGCTAAAAACATTGGCTAAAAACATTAGCTAAAAACACGCGGTGAGCAGCGTATTCTGAAGGAGGGGCGGGCAACTCGAAATGGCCGCGCGAATTACGATCGGTAGGAGTGGACCTTTAGATCAGCTGAAACACCCGGTTTATTTAAATCCTGGTTAAAGACCAACCTGTTATGCGTTGCATTTTATTCGTTTTATTTTATTCAAGAGTTTACATCCGCACTGTTACTTTAAGCTTATTTTGAATTACATTATTTTTAACTGTTTTTAAACTTTTATTTTAAAAATCACTCCTTAAATATTTCTCTTGAATGTTTCTTTCAAGGTCTCTGATTTGTCATTGCACGCTAAATATGCTAAACAAATAAACTGGCCTTGCTTAACTTTTTAAGGACAGAAATAATTTAAGCTTGAAAAATCATTGTAGGAAAGTTTCTGATTGTTTTGTTTAAGCTGCAGCTCATATTGACAGTACAAAGACAGCTGTGAAGTTATCATGTTTTGTCCTCTATGTCATTCACAGGAGGCTCTGCCAGCAGTAAAGCAACACGGAAACACACAGCAGAGCTCCACATCCTGGAAAACAGGCACAGAAACAACTGGCACACGATTACATCATTCCAAACGCACACACTTCACCTGATAGAACAAAGTGGCCTCGCCCACAATTCACCTTGAGCGCTTAGGAGGAAACAGGAAGCCAACTGACAAAATGTTACTACAGTTTATGATCGGGCGCTGCTGTGGGAACAAAGTCACACACCGTAATGACCTGCTTTAAAGACTAAAGTCTGATCACCCACAAACACATTTACACAAAAGCACTAGAAACAATGTGTGTGTGCAGTGTTTAACTAGCTTCACCTTTCTAATCAACCAGGAGTCATTTAAAGCTGCATAATTAACTTATGTTGATTTTATTTTTTAGCTAAATTTGTTATGTGAAGCTGAGCAACATTATGATGTTTGCTTATGCATAATCACAAACAATTAGCGGAGATTAACACAGCTCGGGATGAGTATAGCAGGGAAATGATTATCACAGGTGAAACAAAAAAGGCCCTCCTTTTAAAATTTCAGCTGAGTTGAGTCACTGTAGCTAATTCTGTAAAAATAGGTCATTTGGGGCTTTCATTGGAAGAGAAATTAACCTTGATGATGCTATCTGCAGTGCAGGCAGGCGCTAAAAACGAAAAAACCATTACGGTATTACATTAAATAAAAGGAAAACACTTTGCAGTTGAATCTTGATGCACAACAGATTTAATAAAAACTTTTGTAGGTATTTTTACATGAATAGGTATTGGAACTAGATGCAGGTTTAACCTGGAAACTAGCTGAACAATGCCATCAATGCAGACGGTAAACAATTTACTTTTGTTATGTCTTAACTGAGCCTATGCTAAAAGGTTTTTTGAGTTTACTGATTAGCGTTGTGTTTCAAAGGAAGAACACAAAGAACACTGGCATACATACACCCAGCATTTGAAAGTAGCTGATGACAAAATTGTTAGACAAAATTCAAGAGTTTGTGTTAAGACCTAGGAAACTTTGCTGCTTAATTTAAAATTTAGCACATTTTTATACCCAAAAATTAATCAAAACTATCAACAAATTTTCTGTTTTGTGCCTGATTTAAAGCATATTGTTTTTACTTCTTGAAAAGGGCAGCAGGTGCTGCCATGATGCCCTCCCACAGCAAGGCCTTGAACTTCCATCTCCTCCTCCGACCACCAGAGGAAGCCATCCCCTGAGTATTGACAGTCTCCTGAGCATCTTCCTCACTACTTCTCCCATCAGCCTTTGCCCTCTTCCCCCAGGTCCCACCAGCTGTTCCTCATCTAGCAATCACTTCAAACAGTATTTAGTCTGGCACTGAGCTGAGCTCAGTGTGAAGTCTTGTTTTGTCATAACATACAGGCTGAGTGTTTCTATTGTCTGTCTCGCTGGTTATTTTGACTCCCGCCTGGTTTTTGACTTCGTCCAACCTTGCCACACGATTTGCAGTCTACTTGAATCACTTCTGGTCAACACTTCTGGTTAAAAACAACCAACGATGTGTCGAGAAGGAGGTGTCGAGTTGGACGTCTCTAGTTCTTCCTCACCTCAGCATTTTAATGTTTTCTTATTGTTAGATCATTTTGATGCTATTTACTTTTCAGCACATTCATTAGGTTGGAGAAAATTACGCAACAGTGGTCTACTGGTCCTTCAATTATCGTGGGAGTTGCATTCTAAAAATAACTGAAATCTGTAAGTTAGGACAACAGATGTTTTAAGGCAGTAAAACTCCTCACCACATAATTTCTACAATTTCCTAAGACAAAAAAAAAATGTTTACACTTTTCTCTTTTGTTTAAACGATCAAAGTTCAAACCTTCATAGAAAAATAAGTCCAGTTTCATAGAATGAAAACAACTCTGCTCGCGGTCGAAGATTTATGCAAATCTTGTACATTTGTTAATTTTGCAAACTGAACACATTCTGTACAGGAGACAAAGTTTGAAGAAGATTGATTGACAGCAAACAGTCATGATCCAGAACATAATATAATGTCATGAAAGAAAAAAAAAATATTAAAAATTGCACAAAAAAATGAGATTGAGAAAGATGAGCCTCTATGTAGCAAGAGACCACAGTCTTAAAGTACAGTTTTAAACTGGGTGGTCATGTTTTTTTTTTTTCCTGGAATAAAATTTTTGTTTAAAAAACTTTTTTTTATTTGTGCATAGTGTCTGTTGTAGATTCTTAGGATAAGTACTACAATCAAACATTTGATCATCGAAAAAAGTAATGCATTTTTCCAAACATTACTAGGAGTTTAATCCTTTAAACTAAAAACACTGTTAAAATGATAAATGGTGTAGGACTTTCCTACTTTGCTTTAAAGCCCAAAGCTCTTTACAGTCACAGTCCCATTGACCCATGCACAGACAGTCACACACCGATGGTGGCTAGGCTACCAAACACTGGCACTAACCTATAACTACCAGAGGCAATGTGGGGTTCAACGTCTTACCCGAAACACTTTGACACATGGGCGCACAAGGCGGGAATCGGACTTAAGATTCTCTGACCAGAAGTCGCCTGAGGTATTTCTACACCACAGCCCATTAACTTTTAGCATCAAGCTGGATACAAGCAATCTGATTTTTTTTTTTTTTTTTTACCTAGGCTGGGTGTCTAGCTTCAATTTAATTAATGAAGTTAAAACTGTTGATATCAGTCCAATGTTAAGTACAAAAACCATGAAAAGAAAAAGATGGACTTTAATGACAGCTTTAGTTTCCATGTGCTCAGACTCACTGCGTGTTTTGTCCACAAACATGTCCTGTGGATCAAGTGACTGCGGGCCCGCACAGAAGTTAGCTTGCAAACACCACCATGACCTGAGTGCACTGGCAGAGCACTGTGTCCTGTCTATTTATGCTCAACAGTTTACTCAAGTTTGAGGTAGATTTTTATGCAAATGCACATGATCAGGTGGATTATTCCGTGGATTACAATAAAAGGTAAAACAAGGTCATTTTAGTGGCAGGCCTCATTCATTGTGAGTGGTTTCAGTGGATGAAACCAGCATTTTTTTTAAGCTGAGCCATGTTTAGACTTATTTAAAAGCCATTTGACGTAGGTCTCCTGAAGGTTTCATTTAGTTGATGCTGAAGGAGGCATAAGAAAGGAAGGCCTCAAACACCGCTCTCTGATCAAGTCTTATGGACGTCTTGAAGTTGAGTCATAGCATCTTCCATAAGTTGCAACGGCTTCATGATGAAGCTTCTTGGATGAGCGGTGAAACGTTTCAAGACAAGAGGGCTATATGTTCAGATGCCATGACTCAAATTCAAGATATCCTCACCTACACAAATGACAAATAATGTAGCTGTTAGTAATAATAAGATAACTTTTATGGATGGTGATTTGATCTTTGCATTTTTCTTCAAAAGACGGATTAATTTAAAATAGAAAAGAAATAATTATTACTTTTTTTTCATTAATATCCCCCTTCAGGGGGTCTTTTCAACTTCCTCAAGTCATAACCTTTACCTCGTACTACAGTGGTTTGCAGTTTACAGCGTAGCCCCACCTGCCTTTACGGGTGGACACGGTCTGTTTGTAGCCCAAACATGATCAAACCTGTAATGGGCATGCAGATGACCCACATGAAATATCTAGCTTTTAGGCCATGCAGTAAACCCAAAGAGTGAAGTTGTTCAAGTAGGTGAGACGCGGTTGTGTCACATGGACTTTTCTTTTTTCTACCACCCCAAATCCTGCGGACTGTGCAAGGGTCCCATGAGTGATGTTTCTGTGAGGATTGTGGACTTTGAGGCTGGGTGTCCAACCTCAGTTTGATCAATGCAGTCAAAAAAGTATCAAGTTCCTGTTCATGTGAGGATTTTAACTTTGGTTTGGTTTTTGTCAGTTTTGTTGTGGTTTATGACATGTTTTGAATTGTTTCCTCTATCATTCACTTCTGGTTCATTGCTGTCAATTACCCTCAGTCTATTTAAGTGTCTGGTTTTCAGTTCTACCTTGCTCTGCTGTTTCACCGTTTTGATTTTCCATGGGTTTTGTCTTGTTCAAGTTTCATTATTAACTTTTTAAGTTTTCGCCACCAGTTCAAGTCTCCTGCATTTTGGGTCCCAACACCACCAGTTCTGACAGTTCCCATGTAGGTGGACTTTTTTTTTTTTTTGGCTGTGCTCTGTTTAAAAAAAGTGCTGCACAATCTGTAAAAAATGGCCACATACATAAAGTTGTGAACATTTTGGCTATTTTATCCCAATTTGATGCATCTAAGCAGTCTCACATTTTTCATACTGCTGACACAAAATTTTATAGTAGGATGCCACCTTTACTTTTACACAAAAACTCAAATCTATCCACATACATTTCTGCGTTATGGTAACTGAGACTTCTCGCTGTGGAAACGTGTAAATAGCTGAGGTGGCTTCAGCTTCTGTTTGAAGTTATAGAATGAGGCATTTATCTCCATGTACATGTTTTCTGCCTGTTTGACTGGTCGTACTGTCAACAGTCTTACAGCTCAGATCCTCAGCTTTATGGAGCATAAGAAAATAGCAGCATTTACCACAAGTTAAGAAATATTTAACTTTACTCAATAACTGAGATGGGGACTTGGACTTGAGACTGACTTGAGTCGCACTTAAGTGTCATGTGATGCTACGTTCACACCAGGCTCTGCAACGCGCATTCAAACGACCACTTCCAATGAAAAGTCTATGTAAACATGCGTATGTGCACGTTTCAGGCTTCTGTGTTCAAAACTCTTGCGTTCACATGTCGCTAAACAAGTTCTTAAGTCTGGTTTCAGGCGCTAGGTACAAAATATGCAGCCACTGAATGTCTGTTTGAAGTAAAACCAGTTCAATTTTGACCAATCTGGGACTCTGATTTGGTAGGGACGTTTGGGTAGTGTAGTTATTTATTCCTGAAGTACCAATCACTGGAAAATTTATCCATCTTCTATCCATCTTCTTCTGCTCATCCGGGACCAGGTCGCGGAGGCAAAAAGTTGCAAAGAAGCAAACCCAGACTTCCCTCTCCCCGGCCACTTCCTCCAGCTCCTCTGGGGGAACCCTAAGGCATTCCCAGGCCCACTGAGAGACACCACCTAGTGGGACGTGCCCAGAACATCTCCCTAGGGAGGCGTCCAGGAGGCATCCAGAGCCACCTCAACTGGCTTCTCTTGGTGTGGAAAATTGGTCACGGAGGAGAAATTAATAATTGCGGTTTGTGCCGAGCTGGAATTCTATGACACCAAGTCTGTCACCATAATAAAGCTATGAAAGAAAAAGCTCGGAGCAAGATTCATGAGATTTGGACCACTTTGACATTTCACATCTAGTTTCTTCCAACTGTGAGTACATGCACTAGTGTTGGGTAGCGACAGACCTGTGTGAAAACATTAGATGCTGAAAGTGCGTACAAAAACCCATGTTCAGCGTGTTTTTGAATGCGCCACACATGCCAGGTGTGTGTGTAGCTCAAGAATCTGTGTGCTCACTGAAACAACCAAGAGTTTGTCTTCCTTCCCAGGGTTATATTTGTGCATGCCCCAGTTTCCTTTGTGATACCTGCTCACAAGGGCCAATGAAACACTGGTCAGATTACAGCAGGTTCAGTGTTCCTCTCTTACAGACCATTTTGATCTGTTATATCAAGGGTCCAGCAAACTCTGCTTTGTTCCTCCCTTGATAGCTGTGCTTTTAGCACACTTGATCATGCGTTTGTCTTCACAAGGAGCCGAGCACAGACATTTAAAGGGTGGAACATGGAGTTTAAGTGTTTCATGGCGTTTTCATGTTTTTAGATATTTTTTTTTTCTTTCAAACTTTTATTTATCTTAAATGCAGAATTCAGACTTTTTCACAGAATAGAGATTTTGTCATTTTCTCAAGATTTTCCATCTTTTCCTAAAGATGCTAAATTCCACTTTTCATGTAAATGTGTTGGATGATATATACTTCTTATCGCCACTGTCTACTTTACCAACAGGTTTTTAGTTAAAACCAACACAGCTGTGTGTTTTGTGAGACTAAAAGTCTAAGATAAAGCTTTTATTACATTTTTTAAAATAATTTTTGTCTTTCACATGATAGCCAAGGAGTAAAATTCAAACATACTACATGAGTGTACTGAGTCTTCCTGAATGAGTTCACTGTTCTGAGCAGTGAAACGCGGAAAATCTCAACAAACCAGTTTGATTTCTTTTTGCAAGAAATGTCCGTCTGCCTTCCACGGAGATCAAGCAGGGCTTCCAGCAACGGCATGCTCGTAAACGTCATGTGACAGAAAGCCAGAAAGGCACACGTGTGCATTCTAAACTGTTCCAGTGTTTTATGAACATAATGGAACATGAAGCAACGCTCCAAATGAAATGTTTGGCTTTAAAGAAAAACTAACTTCAGATCTGTTGCAGTAAAAAAAGCCCATCCATCCATCCATCCATCCATCCATTCATCTTCTAAACCTGCTAAATGATCTACAACTTTCACATTCCACTTCTCAGCCTCACACATCCTTCATGGTTCATACCCCATTGAGTTCACTTCAGGCCTCCAAACATCCTGAAGCCTTCAAATTAATCCAAGAAGAGTATAGAGAGCATCACGGAATGGGTTTCTGTCGCCAAGCGGTCAAGCCACAGATCTCCAACTGTAAGTATAGGTGTGAAACACGCTGCCACTACAATCTAGAGCAGTGGAGATCATCTGGTAACTTGATGAATGAGTCTGGGTACTGCTACCGATGGGAACCGAAACTCAATGCCAAGTTGGTGCGAGTACTGACATCCAGTGAAACTGGTACAGCATAAAAACCCAGCTGTTGGTGCTTTGTTTCAGACGTGCCAGTTACTTGTAATCCATTCAACTTCTAGCCAATTGTCTTCCAGCAATTCTGGGCCGGTTCATATAAGAATGGCTGTGGCCGTGAGGGTGGGAGGAGCTTCATTCAATATGCTGAAGGCAAAGCAAGTGAAAGCTTGGCTGTACTTCAAAATTCTAATCTATTGACCTGACGTTCAGCGCCACAAGTGCCCAGTGTGTACATAGCTCAAGACTTTGTGTGCTCATTGAAACTTAACCAAGAGTTTGCCTTTCTTCCAAGGGTTGTTTTTGTGCATTCCCCTGTTTCCTTTGGGATACCTGCTTACAAGAGCCAACAGTGGTCAGATTACAGCAGGTTCAACGTTCCTGAACCTGGATGAGCCACTTTCGTGTGGGAGAACATGGCTGGTCTCCACAGATTCCTGACCTCAGACCAAAAGAACATCTTTGTGATGAATTAGTATGAAGACAGGCCTTTTTCTCCAACACTAGTGGTCACCTCACTCAATGTGCTTTCAAATAAAAAAAAGGTCAAAGATTAAACCCTACATATCGTGGATAGGATGTCAGTTAGGTTAGGAAGGTCGGAAGGGCAACTCTTTTTGGCACATGGTGATGTGTCTAAAGATGGACACATCAATGGACTCTGGGCTGCATCCGCTTTAACAACCAATAAAGTCACACAGCCCTTAAACAGGTAAACCTTCTTAAAGAAAACACTTCTAATTTTAAGTGTCATGGACATACAAACATAAACAGCTTCAGTTATATTCCCAACATCTGAAGGTAGTTCCATTTGTTCATGCTACCACACAATGCTGCAAACTTGCAAGAAGTGGTACAATCCAGTTTGCTGATGCGGTGATGGCAACTTACTCTACATTTAACACTGATTACTGCAGCTTTATATATTTAGGTTAAAATGGAATTTGTTCATAAATATATCTGTCCGTTTTTCATGTAAATCTTTATTTGCTAAAAAATATTCATTTAAATGCCAATTTTTAAAAACAAAAGTTTCACAAAGATAATTGGCTGGCCTATAAAGGCCTGCTGAATGAAAGTATAATACTACACAGTGTGTAGTCTCTTCAATTACAGTTAGAGATTAAGTCTTTTTTAGAGTGGATCTAATCTAAAATAATCAGATTACAGGCCGTCTACAGCAGCGTTCTGTTAAGATGCTGGTTTTGATTGATTGAACATGACGACGATGGATCCTCAGAACTCGTAAGCAGCTTAAATTGATGGATTGGAATATGAAGCAGAAGACAGATTGACCATAAAAGAAGCTAAACTGAATTGGAAAAGTTCAGCTTTATGGAGCTGCTTCATGAGGGCCATAAAAGTACAGAAGAAGTGTAGCAAAGTCAACGTCTAGTCACTGCAATGTCGACACTTTCTTTTGATCCTGCGGAAACGCTGCCGTGTCCTTCACCTTACTTACTGCTGTAATCACGAAGAAGGGTGGGATTGTCAGGGGACGCTTAAAGATGTCGTTTAAAAAAAACACGGCAGAAAACCTTGTCAGTTAGAGAGCTCATGCAAAAAAAAAGAAAATCAATCTGTCTAGTGATAATATAATTCAATGCTGGCAAGAATATTAATTTTCAACTGAGACAATCCAAAAGGTCAGCATGCCTTTTATTTCCCCAACACTCATGCTGGTAAAACTAAGAGAATGAAGCAATCCTAATGGGATTTTTAACCTGAATATAAAATGATCCAGTCCTTACAAGTGTTTGGAAAGATGCAGTTTAAAGTAATGTGTTAGTAATGCCATTCATTTGTTTTAATAACGAAGTCATCAAATTAATGCAGGGCCTGAATTTCGCTGTGGGATTGCGGGGATTGCGCATATGAAAATTAATTCCCACAAAATGAGCTCCTATAGTGCGGGAAAATCTTGCATAACATAATAAGTAATAATCTACAAGTTTACATCGCAACTACAAGTCAGAAACAAAGAGCAGGACTGAAACGATTAAGTTGTTCCTCCTCCCTGCGCGCACGTACACACACACAACCTTCACTAACCTTCACCATCATGTAGCATTCTGTTTTGGTTTATGAAGGAGTGGGAAATGAGGCAATTTTTTCCGGAACTCATACTGTCATGCTGTGATGATATGCTAAACACGCTATTCCAAGTGTCACCTATATGTAATCACGGACCGATTTAAAGTCAGCAGGGCCGGACAGGACCGGCAAGTAGTCAATGCCGGTGAAAATTCACCCTCTACGAGTGAAGCAATCGCCGCCTACTTTCTGATGATGAACAAAAGTTTCATTTAGAACCTCACAGCAAAAAATCAGTGTGTGATGTAATCATAAAGTCATGTTCACTCTGAGAACATTCAGCTTCTTTTGGTGAAGCGTTTTCATGCTCCTCTGCTGTCTGCGTGTGAGGAAGCGATGCGTTGATGATGTAATCAGCGGGTGGAGTCCAAAACAAACACGGAGGACAATTTGATTGAACTTGATATTTGATATTGAAATATGATGGTTTTCTTATTAGTATGAAGAGAGAAAGATGCTGTAATTTTGTTTCAATCCTTATTTTTTCCCTCCTGTAAATAGAACAAGACAGCAAGTCCTCAAACTGGGTCACAGAGAGACTGAAGAACCACTGAAAGCGCCATCATTCAGACGGACATACAGTATGCTTAGTTCCACATTAAGAAATACAGAAAAAAAAGACGGGGAAAAAGCAGTTTTTTTAGTTCAATGTGAATTAATTGAATGTCTTCTCAACAGCTTGACTTCTTTAAAGATAAATGGCTTCTGTCCAAATCTACGAGGGAAGCTTGGTCTCCATGGTGAGCACTTCATCAGCATGACCATTCCTCCCCCACCCACTCCATCCGAGTCCCATGCTGAGACTTTAAAGTTATGGCAACGCATGATTAGCTCTAAGGTAACCTGAGAGTAACGCTGTTTAGAGGGTGGTTCGTTATTAACACAAACAGAAACTTGAACATTCAACTGCAACATCTCTGTAAGCATTACGTAGGTTTGATCTTGTGATAAAGATTTTTCTCCAAAACGTAAAGGGACACCGACAGGGTAGAGGGTGTTCCCATACAGACCTTGTTTTTTTAACACCTTTGCGCCTTAGCTGTCGGGTTGTGGGCTCTAAAGCCCTTCAAGCTAATTCCTGGGAAAGCCTTCACTTCAAAAGTTCACTTCAGTTTTCCATGTGGGCTGCCAACACCCACACTCCACAGCCAATCCAGAACTCCTTTCTGCCACACACCTCTAATTGTGTTGTGAAGGTCAGACCGTCTTGGTTCTGTTACCGCCTCATTGAACCACAGAAACCCATCAAATGTCACCAAAAGCAAAATGCTACAATTCTGCAGGAGTAAGATCACAACATGTACAATGAACATGAATACAAATGGGATTAGGAGTATTAACTTTATGATGATAACAATCTACCTACTAGTATAAACATTTGTCTTTTTTTTTAATCTACTCAAACCAAAAATAAAAAATATTTATCATATATTTATCATATATATATATATATATATATATATATATATATATGAAAAATAGTATTATAACTCCACTGATTGCTTATTCTGAATTACTCCTGCCTTTGTTGATTCATTCATTTTGTTGGACATGACCATTGAAGGATAAATATTATGGTTATATTTGCATATTTCATAGATGCAGAAGCATTTTGTGTAAAGCTCATCTCTGTTTGAGACATCCTTGACAAGTAACACTGTTAATATATACAATATGTATAATGCTTGTCAATTATTTATAGTTTATGGCAAAAAATTAACAAACAACTAAAGCTAAATGTTCAGTAACAGCAACAAATCTGTTTAAATGCTCCTGACTTAAGCTGATCACTTTATATGGACCAATAAGTATGTCGGTCACAGATTCTGCAATTTGTCCCAAAGATGATTCAAAGATGAATTTGGTCTGTGATGATCATCATAAAGACACTCCAACAGTAAGCGACAGAATGTACAAAAAAAAATCCAGAATCCACTATACAAAAAAAGTGGTATAATGGTGCAGAAAGTAAAAATTTGATCAATGACAAAAATTAATCTCAATACTATGTAATGAAACCGCGGTTGTCAATGACAGAGGTCAATTAGTTCCTGTAGGACTTCATCAGAATTTCAAATATTTTAGCTGCCATTTTGGTCCATTCTTCCATACCGATCTACTCGAGAGCTGTGATGGTTTGGGGCTGTTTCTGGAAAACACTGACTTTCAACCTCCTCCGCACATTCTTTATTACAGGGCTGGCCAACCAAGGTCCCCAAGAGCCACAATCCCGCCTGGTTTCCAGCTCTCCCTGACCAACTGACTGCTAATTGGCTGACTCAAGTGATTTCACATCTTGATTGACTGGACACATCTGGTTTAGGTAGTCAGCAGTCCAGGAAGAGTTTGGAAATCAGGCAGGACTCAGGTTCTTGAGGACCAGGGTTGGCCATCCCTACTCTATTACATTGAAGTCTAGAGACTGGCTAGACCACTTCAGAACCTTAACATGCTTTTTAAGTTGTCACTCCTTCATTGTGATGTGTTTGGGATCATTGTCATGCTGGAAGATCCAACTATGTTTCATCCAAAATGTTCTCATTGATGGAAGGAGGTTTTTGTCCACAATCTCATCATACATGGATCCATTCATCCTTTCCTTAAATCCACTCAGTCGTCCTGTTCACTTTGGAAAAAACAGCAACAAAGCATGATGTTTTCAGGCTTCACAGGGGGTAAGGTGTTCTTGAGATGCAACTCCAAGTAGAAGGCAAAAAGATGGATGGATGGATGGATGGATGGATGGATGGATGGATGGATGGACGGACCGACAGTTCTTTGGTCTTGGTCATGGTGGAGAGGGTTGCAGTCTGACTGTTTAAAGGTGTGGCAAAGTGTCTTGGCCAGGTGGCATTAATACAGGTAACCATTGGCGAATAGAAGAGCTTTTTAAAAAAGAAGTTACAAGTCTGTGAAGACAGAATTTTTGCCTATTTGTAGGAGCAAAATACCTGTTTTCTATAACATTCTACAAATAAATTCTTTAAAAATCATACAATGTAATTTCTTGAATTATTTCTTATTATTCTGTCTCTCACAGGTGAAGTGTTTTATGGTGAACATTGCATACTGTACCTTTCTCAGTTAATTAGATGGGAAAACTTGCCGAATATGAGAATGACAAATACTTTTTTACCCTAAAATATAAAAAAAAAATCTATCACAGTCTTGTGTCAACGGATTCCTGAAATTATAACAGACATGTTTATTCAGCTCCTCTACATGTATGCAGCTTGTAGACTGGTGCTAAATTATTGTTGACAGCTAAATAGATAATTATTCGCTAGCCCTTAAATCAGGGTACCTCTATCTGTTGAACATGAAGAAAAGGTTTGCAGTAACACTTACAAAGACGTCACTGCTTTCCAGTAAACAAGCAGTGTGGAGGGTGTTAGAGATTTTATGATTCTTATTATTCTGTTTTCTTCAGTTACTAATGGTGACTCCTCTGTGGAATGGCAGTTCTGAGTGTATCTTAAGAGGTTGTGACCTTTCCACACCAGGGGCAGGACAAACAGGGGAACCTCAAAGTCTTACATACCAGAGCTGCACACTATCAAACTTCAAAGTCTTGTTGTGTGACCCCTATCTCAGGAAGGGGCACGGTTTACCCCTCCTTTTCTCTTCTTATCTACAAACTGCTTCAGCCAGCCCCCTTTTTCCCCTCCCTTAGAGGCTGGACCAGCATGTAACTAGGGTGTTCCCTTTAATAAATAGCAGGGGGAGGCTAAGATCGGATAGAGTGTTAAGAGGAGCTTGTAACTGAGCGATCTCTGGCACTCTCCCTGCAGGTGAAAGCCATACTCAGCTCTCTTGTGTTTCTTTGCAGATTTACTAATGTTTGGGTTTTGAACCTAACAGAGGGTGTCAACCAAAGAGGGTTTAGGCTAGCTACAGACGCATAAAACAGCGTTAAAAAAGACATTACTGAATTTAAAAAGAAAGAATAGGGCTTACTCAACCCTGTTTAAATATGCTGTAATGTATCAATTCCGTTTTTTAAATAAAATAAACAAAGGTTTGTAGGAACAAATCAATATTTAAATGTTTTGGTTATTTTAAAATACAGGGTTTTTTTTGTTAAAGATTGAAAATCTATTATCAGCACTAATTTAGCTAATTGTTAATTGTTTAGCTAGCTAACAAGTAGCTATCACAAGTTTAACAAACAAGTAGCCAGGAAATAGATAAACCTAACTTGCTACTGAAGTCATTTTAAGGTAGGCTTCAATGTCAAAATAACTAAGGGTACAAAAAAATAATGCACTAAAAAAGTTTTAGACGTAAAAAAGAAAAAATATTTGACCCATTAAATGAATACATTTAAAAATGCTTTTTTCAACATCACCAAACCTTGTAATTGTTATCACATTCAGCCTTTTAGCTAGCACAGATGCCTAGCTCCAGGAAATAGCTATACCCAGTTAATTCTCAACAGAGTTCATGCCTCAAAATAACTGAATAAAACAAGTTAAACATAGGGTTAATATTCCCAAATGAAATATTTCAATCTTTTTTTTAAATTAAATATAAGATGTCTACCACAGCCAAAAATCAGTAGTAATAGTTTGGCTAGCTAATCTTGAAGAAGTACTTTATATTCATTCATGGGAAGTTTACTTGGCCAAAAAGTAACTTAATGTACAGTGGAAAAGCTTTATATTTTTAGAAAAATATACATTTTGTTAATTAATTTAATAAAAATAAGATTGTGACTACACCCCAAGTGGTCTTAGGATAAAAGTCTCACTTAAAGCTACAAAATTCTAATGAACAGGCATTCAATTACAGGTGACTCTAATGACTCATTTAAGATGTGTCCAGGACACAGGTGACTCTAAAAGAGCATTACTTAACAAAGAAAAGTCCTTCCTAGCTCAGAAAATAGCTCCTTGTGGAAGAAAAATGTCACAAAATCTGAGAACTTTTGGAACTAATGGATTTAAAACTCTATGGCATCGCAAAGGTGAGGATTTCAAAGGAAAATGCATGGTGCCTACAGTGAAACATGGTGGTGGTAGTGTCCTAATGTGGGGCTGCATGAGTGCTGCTGGTGTTGGGGAGCTGCATTTCATTGATGGTATCATGAACTCAACAATGTCCTGCTCTATACTGAAGGAGAAGATGCTGCCATAATTCCGTGCACGTGGTCGCCGTGCACTTTTCCAACACAACATCGATCCAAAACACACATAGAAAGCTACTGTTGCATTTCTGAAGAAGAACAGGGTGAAGGGGATAGAATGACCAAGTATGTCTCCTGATCTGAATCCAATCGAACATCTGTGGGGAATTCTGGAGCAACAAGTTGAGCATCTCTCTCCATCCAGCATCCAGATCCTAAAGAGGTTATTCTTGACAGATGGAAAAAGATTGATGTTGAAATATGTCGCCAACTTGTTCATTCCATGTCCAGACAGGAATCACAATGATCATACAAAATATTAGACGTAGTCGTTTTTGATGCAGGGTGTATTTATCTTTGCTTCAACCAGTATGAGTAAAACTGAAGATTTTGTGATCTAAGTTACTTTATTCACCTTCATTTCATGTTTTGGAGTCAAAATAATAATAATGGGTAAATTGGCCCTCATCGACCCTGTCAGTGTTTACTGTCGCCCTTGACCACAGAGGTCGCTGTCTGTCGACGTTAAAAAGACGCGATGCTAAACAACCTTGACAGATGTCAGCAAGGCAAGGACCTGCGTAAATTGTACATTTGAACCTGTTAGCCTGCAGTATTAAAGCTCGCTGACAGACCAGACGGGCATTTACTCTATGTACTATCCTACAGGGAGAATAAAAACACCCTACGAGGCTTTAAGCTGCTCCAATGCAGCTGATGCAACAGTGAGCGGATTCCTTACCACGGCAGCATAATCATATGATGCTGCTGCTGATGTAAGGACGGGGACCGGCTCAAGCCAGTCTTCATTCCCGCGGCCTGCACGCGCGACGGGACGTTTGTTGACACGAATGCAACTGTAACAATGAAGCGGGGGGACCTTCGGCATTCAAATTCCTCCTCTCTCGCCGAGCCCCTGAACGCATCATAAAATGTCTTCACTCCTCTCGCGAGGAGACTTCAGTTTATTCTCCATTCAACCCGGCACGAGCTCGTCTCCAGTGAAAGCACGCGCGGCTAATCCTCCAGTAAGCGTCTGCTCTTTGTTAGACAGGACTTGATGTTACCTTTGAGGGAGTGAAGATGCCTGTGTGGTCCCGCGCGGGCTGCCGGCTCGGTGACCTTGGAGCTGAGAGATGAGTGTTTCCACGCGGCGGAGAGTTTCCTGAGTGCGCGAGGCACGAGGCTGCTGCTGCTGCCGCTGCGCGCGCGCGGCGGAGGGCGGTGCTGACCCGCTTCCAGCAGATCCGCGCGGGGCAACAGGCTCACGCGGACACACGCAGACTGTGGTTTTAGAAAGACAAACCACTCAAAACGTATTTCTGGACGTTAAAAACTTTATAAAGAAATTTAAAGGTGTCGGATATTTGAAAGAATTATTTCATGGAGACATACTCAAAGCTGTTTGTAGTTTTCTCCATGTCAGTCAATCCAAACACACAGTGAACATTGTGTGTTTTTTTGTATGATTAACGTCCCTTTCCGGTCATCTTTTGATCTGTTGTCTCTTGATGACGTCATATGTTGCCCAAATCAAAAACCTGCGTCGTTTTCTAGAACATAGTTTCTGCAGAGCGGCAGGAGTTCATCAGAAATTCCCCTCTGAGTTGTTGGCCGGACCGTTAAAGCAGAGCAAGCCTGCCCTAACTTCCCACCATCCCTTTCTTTACACTCGTCCCTGCTAGCTTACAGCCGCTCACAATTCCAACCTAACATTAGCAGAGCAATGAAAATGGCGAGCAATTTTAGAGGCTTTCCAGCTGTACAGCTTTGAGCCAGATTCCAGCTCAGAAGAGGAACAGAGACATACAGTACATGGGTCTTCTTGTCAGTAAATGAATGCATGAGAATGGGGCAGAGCAGAGAGCTTGTGACCCGCCCAGCATATTTTCTACATCACAAACATGATCTTTTTCAAAAGCATTCTTTGCACCTGGTCCTAATTCACAATGATTTTAAAAAAGAAATACTCAGAAACGCAATTTTATCATCTAATTTTTCTCTAAAAATGTCCTCCATCATCAGAAAAATGCCACAAGAACATGTTAAAAACACAATTTTTATCTGAGTGGGTCTTTAAGGCCCCAAATCCTTCACAGTCCCATTTACCCGTGCACACACTAGTGTTAGCAAGGCGCTAACTTGGTACCACCAGGAGTAATGTCTTTATCACTGAAGGACACTTTGACACATGAGTAGAAAAAGCAGGAACGGAACCTGTAACTTTCTGATCACTGGTTGACCACTGTACCTCTGATACACAGCCACCCAAAATAATCCATTATGTAACTCCTGTTAGCTCTTAAACCGTAATAAAAGCTGTGAACTGGACTGGTGTGAAGAGTTTCATATAGACCTACAACATGTTCCATTTACTATGTCATTTGTCCTTCATCAGCTGATCAGAATCACCCTTTGAGCTGCATTCACACAACGCAATTTGTGCATCAAATTCATGTCAAACACCTCAAAATCAAATTCGCTGCTCGGGACCTGTCCCAAATTCTCCTGGAACGGTGAGGTTCACTCCTGCTGCAGGAGCTGCACCTGAATGACGGCTGCTGTCCGCCACTACTTCCTCTGGCCTCTGTGACCCAGTTTAAAGACTTGCTGTTCCACATTAGTCCAAGAGGAAGAAAATAAGAATACGGGTTGAAGATCTTTTTTATTATTGTTTTTTACTCTTGTATTTTTGTTGTTGCTTTCAATCAATTAAAAAAATAATCAGATTAATCACACGTTTGGATTGGGATTAATCATGATTAATCACAATGTTTTACTTTGTAAATTTTATACGTCAATATGCAGCTTTTGAACAAAAAAAAAAAAGACCAGAGAGAACATTTTTCCTTCCTTTTTATTGTCTGAAATGTTTTAATTTGAAAAGTGTTAACTCAGTTATCCCAGAAATGTAATTTATGTTCACAAAACAAGTCAACAGTAAGATAAACAGAACCGTAAAGACTTTAATGTCTGCAGAATCACTCCAAGAAAACAAAAAGACGCTGACATACAGCCATTAGAAACAAAAATTGTGTTTCTGCACTCTAAATGGGGCTGGGTGAATACTCTAATCTGATTGGCTACTGGGTGTTGATACGCACATTAAAAAGTAGTTCTGGTCACAAACCCAAAATGTTTTAGATCACATTTGTAAGTGACCATGGTATAAGGGGAATAATGCCAGACCCAAAGTGGGATACCATCACTGCTGATGTGTATTTAATCTGCATAATCACGCATTATTTTTTTCCATTAATCGTGTGCATTAATGTTTACAGCTCTAATTATTCTTATAAAGTTCAGGAGGTCTGAGAAGACTGCCTCCTCATGCCACAACTGCTCTCTGTGGGCCTTGTAGCGAGCACCCAAGCTCCAGCCCCATGAGCCCTGCGACATATTGGCGACCTGTCCAGGGGGTACCCTATCTTCACCTAACAGTAGCTGGGACAGGCTCCAGCAACCTTGTCACCCAGAAAAGGATACAGCGGGTTAAGATAATGGATGGACGGAAGATCAAGATGAAAACAGTCGGGTCAATCCTCCACCTGATTAAGCCACCGAACATGTCCCGTGCTCAAAGGTGAGTCCCTGATTGGCTGACGTGACACGTTGACCTCGCCAGAGTTCAGATTTTTTTAACTTCTGGCACACCACATGTTATTGACTTAACATTGAAATTTGACGCTTCTTGCGCTCGAATCGTGTTCAGTGTGAATGCAGCTTTTGGTATCTTTGAAGGGACGTGCTACCAGCCGGTGATGTTCACGCCGGACCAGCACCAGACAGGCAGGGAGGAGCAGGGAAGGGGCTTCTTCTTCTTTTGTCTTTTAGTGTTTACTAGCGCTCGTCCACCACCTGCAGTCGGATGAGGCTTGATGTAAAATGTTAAAGCATGCAAATTCTGCAAATCTTGCACCAGACTTTCTGTTTTCTCAGCTCTGTTCCTATAACTGTCCATCTTTGTGTCATAGAATTCCAGCCGGGCAGGAAATGTCAAATATGAATGTCTCCTTTATGGTCATGTTTACAATGGTTGGCACTTCTATGTTATAAAAAGGACACTATACACACACGTCACTACCAAATCCAAGTCTCTGATTGGTCACAGATCAGCGTTGTTGCGATTTAGAGTCAGGTATAGGATCAATAAATGCCCGTTTTGTACATAAAGCCCGCGACCAGACTTAAATACCCGACTTGCCATTGAAATGCGAGTCGTTGCAGACGGTGCAAAGTCTTGGGCCAATCAAGAGAAATGTGATGATATGTCTTACTGTCTGCTGAAATGTGTTTGAAGCATTTAAAAAAAAAAAAGCTTTTTGCTCAACTTTCAAAAAAAAAAAAATTACAGAGAGAAAAACTTTATTCATCCCAATAATTCCCACGTCTGTCAGCACCCTGCAAAAGGAAAAGCCAATTAGCAGATGGAGTAGAATCATGTATATATAAATAATACACGAATGAAGAATATGACAACGTACACAATTTAAAAGTGAAATTGAAAATTGTTCTTTAGAATGATCACAGTTTTGCCTAGAAGAAAAGTACATCCTGTCAACTTTATGGGCTGAGAAAGTCTATCTAACATGGTGGCTGACAAAACAAAAAAGAAATCTTTGTTTTGTTTCACTCAAAGACCCTTTTTTTACTTTAACTCATATTATGTTTCACCAAAAGTTCTAATTACAGACAGAGTTTTATTATCATACACTGCATGGTGATGGTTGTGAGGGATTTGGTCATTTCTTTCAGGCTGGAATGAAAATCACAACCTATCTATTTGCAGATTATGATCTTCCTTCTGTGGTAGAATTACTTCTTTTCATTCTCCTTAACCTCCAGTTCAAAAGTTTTTTTTCCCCCCCAAGAATTTAAAATGAAATTGTAAAAACAGTTCAAGATGTGTGGAATTTGCCTTGGTATTCTCTGGATTTCCTGGTAACTTTTGTGGAAATTGCTAAAAAAAAAAAGAAAAGTCAGTTTTTATAAAATCCAATTGCCAGACATAGTGACAGTCAGATTGTTGTGTTTGTCACAACTGCCCTTAGAGTATCCAGGATCTGCTTGCGAAAATTGGGCAAACCTGTAAAGCGCATGCAGGCGACCCGCACAAAACATCAAAGTTGCATTCTGCTTAGTGAGGCCATGGAGAGAAAATGTTTATGCACAGGTCATAGCAAACACAAACGCAAAGATTAAAAACAGTACAACGTCTGCTAGACTCTTAGCTTAACATTTTTTGACAGTTGCTGCGATCGATTGATTTTCAGGAACTATCGAGAAGACTTCTGCATTAGTCAGCAGTTATTTTGATTTCATCCCTGAGGTCAAACTCCTGGAAATGTCTGAGGTTTGGTATAGCTCCTCCCACAGATGCTCAGAACAGTCTAGTGCTTTCCTCTGATCCATTCTTGATGTCTAGCTGTTTGTGTTTTGGGTTATCATCCTGTTGGCAGACCCATGACCTCAGATGTAGGAAGGAAGCGGCTCATTTGACTCCATTGTCTTGACCGTCTTGTCTTGAAATGTGTTGGGATTTCCTTGCTCTGGAACAGCACGGCGCTTTTTACAGAAGTTTGCACATCCTGTGAATCAGCTAAAAACTTAAAGCAAATTCTCTGAATTTATTCTGGTAGTTTAGACCTTTGCTGCTGCACAGAACTTAACGTTATTTTTTTACCGGAGAATTATTGTCTATTTCAGTCTGAGATTGAGCATGCTTGGTGTCAGTGCTTCAGGTGATAGAAAGGTTGGTGGTATTTCCAGTTTTAGAAGGAACATGTCTTCTGCACATCTTACAGTGCACATTACTCTGCTTTTTCTTTTGTTTTGTTTTCTTTGTCGACTTTCAACGAACTAATATCTCCACACAGGGGCCAAAGTTTTTACACAGAAAAGGGGTTTTACTTTTTTCTGTTTTTTTTTAAGAGAATAAAATTGCATCAAAGTCATTTCTAAATGGTATAAACTCGTCTTTACTGTCATCTAACTGTAAACTCAATTTCAAACATGCTGAGAAAACAAGGACAGATTTAGTAGATATGTCCTAATTCTGCCTGCAGGTGATCACATTTTATACTAAATCATAACAAAAACTGCCTGAAAACAAAGTTTTGAGTTTTTGTCATTATATATCGTTGACATTCAAGCTGCAACTCTCTCACGATGCTCAACACCCCGGATGCATGTGGGAGGAGCTAGCAGCTAATGTTTTTAATTCAATTCAATTCAATTTTATTTTTATAGCCCAATATCACAGCCACAGCCGTCTCATTGGACTGATTATCAATATATTGCAAGAAACAACAAAGAAATCAATCATGTAAAAGTAAACAATAGCTGGTTTTTAAACACACTAAGCTGAACAAACATCTCTGCCCTCCTTCACGGTGAGGAAAAACTCATAAAAAAACCCTATCTTTTTTTTTGGGGGGGGGAACTAAGAAACCTCAGGGTTACCCACATGAAAGAGAGATCCTCAACCCCGGACGGACAGGTGATGCACTAGAACTATTAAAGAAAAGTGAGCTTAATTAATTCTATAACTACATGGCTGAATAACAAGTATATGTCTAATAAACAAACACGCCTAGATAAACAGCTACAAGTAAAGGTCACAGCTAAGCATTAAATAAACAAAGACATGTTTGAATAGAGTAGCAGATGGGCTTCATCCAGTAGGAGTTGTGGAAGCGGCTGGGTTTGCTGGAGGAGCCAAAGGCGAGGTCACGGCCAAAGACAAGAGCGGGAAGAGCCAAAGGCGAGGTCACAGCCAAAGACAGGAGCACAGGCGAGGCGAGGTCACAGCCAAAGACAGGAGCACAGGCGAGGCGAGGTCACAGCCAAAGACAGTAGCACAGGTGAGGCGAGGTCACAGCCAAAGACAGGAGCACAGGTGAGGCGAGGTCACAGCCAAAGACAGGAGCACAGGTGAGGCGAGGTCACAGCCAAAGACAGGAGCACAGGTGAGGCGAGGTCACAGCCAAAGACAGTAGCACAGGTGAGGCGAGGTCATGGCCAAACAGGAGTACAGGTGAGGCGAGGTCACAGCCAAAGACAGGAGCAGGAAGAACCAAAGGCGAGGTCACGGCCAAGGACAGGAGCACAGACGATCCACCTGAAATCAGAAATCTCTCCCGCTCCCCCGTGTGGGAAAGAGGGACAGCATGTGAATTGAACTGCACCAAACAGAGGCATGATAAACAAAATAAAATAAAGCAATGGCAGATGGCAAGTGATGTAATGAAGATTGCAGGTGGGGGGAGTGGGGGTGGAAGAGGGATACAGACCCTGGTTAGGGTGGGGGTGGGGTGCAGACCCTGGTTCGGGTAGGGGTGAGGGGGAGAGGGAGAGGATACAGACCCGGGTTAGGGTAGGTGAGACAGGAAGGGGGGGGGGGTGTAGGAGGCGGATGAAGAGTGAGTAGGAGCGAGTAGAACCAGTGTGATAAACTTCATGACAGTAGGTGAGGTAGAGGAGCAGTAAGTCAAATAATCCCTGATTGCTAGCTAGCGTGGCAATAAACCTGTTCAAAGAGGAATGTTTAAAAGCATAACTTTGAATGTAGAAACTGTGTCAGCCTCTCTTACATGAGCTGGGAGTTTATTCCATAAAACAGGAGCTTGGTGGCTAAAGGCTCTACCTCCAACTGTGCTTTTAGAAATTCTAAGAACCACAAGCAGTCCTGCATTTTGTGAGCGAAGTGTTCTGTTTGGTTGGTAAGGCACTATGAGATCTTTAATATAGGATGGGGTCATACCATTCAAGGTCTTATAGGTTAGCAGGAGGATTTTGAACTTGATTCTAGATTGAACTGGGAGCCAGTGAAGTGAAGCTAACACAGGAGTAATGTGTTCTCTTCTGCTGGTTCCTGCTAACAATCTAGCTACTGCATTTTGAACAAGCTGCAGACTTTTTAGAGAACTTTTAGGACACGCTGCTAACAAAGAGGTACAGTAATCCAGCCTAGACGTAACAAATGCATGGATGAGTTTTTCATCATCACTTCTAGATAATATGTTTCTGATCCTAGAAATATTGCGTAGGTGAAAAAATGCAGTTTGCAAGCCTGTGATATGTGAGCCTTAAATGATAAATCCTGGTCAAATAAAACCCCCAGGTTTCTAACTGTGGGACTGGAGGCTATATTTACACCATCCAGGGAGACCATCTGAACAGGCAGGACCTAGTATAATGACCTCAGGTGTTTCTGGGTTTAGGAGGAGGTAATTAACTGTCATCCAAATCTTGATGTCACTAATGCAGGCATTAAGTTTTTCTAAGCGGTGATTCTGGTCGGGTTTAATGGATAGATACAACTGTGTATCATCTGCATAACAATGAAAATTAATCCAGCGTTTCCTGATTATATTCCCTAGAGGCAGCATGTAAAGCATAAACAGGATGGGTCCTAGAACTGAGCCCTGAGGGACTCCATAGCTAACTCAACTATGATGGGAGGAATGTCCATTTACATGAACAAACTGGTACCTATCAGATAAGTAGGATTTAAACCATTGAAGGGCAGATCCTCTGATCCCTATGTCATGCTCTAGTCTCTGGAGTAAGATGCTGTGGTCTATAGTGTCAAAGGCTGCACTAAGATCTAACAGGATCAGAATAGAGATTAGTCCCTTTTCTGTGGCCAGTAACAAGTCATTAGTGACTCTAACTAGTGCAGTTTCAGTGCTATGGTGAGGTCTGAACCCTGACTGGAAATCTTCAAAGTGACTTTTGTCCTGTAGGTGGCAGTATAGCTGTTTAACTACAACTCTTTCTAATATCTTTGAGATAAAGGGGAGATTTGATATTGGTCTATAATTGGCCAGAATGCCAGGATCTAAAGTGGACTTTTTCAGAAGAGGTTTAAACTGCTGCTCTGAGCCCAGAACCTGTCCCTGGGTTGTCAGGTTGAACGGTTAATGCTCGCAGAAATGTTCTTAGAGAGAAGAGAGGCGCTGTCAAAAGTGGGATGGATGCCATCTCTCTTTTAGCCTGATTGCTACATGGAGCGGTGTTTCTGTTTATCTCATTTACAATGCACGAAGACACGGATGATGTTTGAGATCAGGTTTATCATTTAAAGAGATTTACAAAAGCGTTGGTGATCCATGTCTGTGTTCATGAGATCATTCAGAGATTCTCCCGGTGCTGTGAGCTTCACCATGACGGTGGTTTCTGTGGTTTTTTCTGTGTCCCTGTGACCCAGTTTGAAGACTTGCTGCCCTGCGTTAGCCTGAGGAGGGAAAACATAAAAATACAATTAGAGGAACTTTTTATTGTTGTCTCAATGAAAATAAGAAAAATGTCAAAGTTCAGAAGGCCCCAGCAGGCTGCCTCCCCATGCCACAACCGCTCTCTGTCTGCCGGTACAGGCTCCGGCAACCCTGGCACCCCGAAAGGGGCTAGCATACAGTGGATGCATCAGAACGGAGCAGGAAGCTTTGGTCCAGCCAGAGTAATTTCTTTGTAACAAATATGATCTTTTTCTAACAGCATTTTTTAATCTGCTCCGAATTTACTCCAATTTGAATGAAGAAATACTCAGACATACATCATCAGAAAAATACCATCTTTTTTTTTTTTTTTTTTTTTTTTTTTTTTTATCGGCAGGTAGGTGATCCCAGCAGAGCTTTGACCTTTACTTCGTTCGAGCAATCTCTACTCAACGTGCCCCTCCCACTTCAGGCCTCACACGGATGATGTCATAGATTCTCTGTCCAGTCACGGATCTAATAGACAGCCACTAAAAGCGGCAGGTTTTTTCAGCGGACTAATGGTCAGCTCAAGCATTCCCCTGATTTACAGAAACAGCTTTGAGACGAAGAAACTACCAATCTGCTGCTGTAATGCCCCTGTGGCCGGCTTGGGTTACAAGTTGGAGATCTCTTAGCGTCAGGTTGGTGCTCAAAAAG
Organism: Adrianichthys oophorus; assembly: GCA_036245035.1. Classification (NCBI taxonomy): domain Eukaryota; kingdom Metazoa; phylum Chordata; class Actinopteri; order Beloniformes; family Adrianichthyidae; genus Adrianichthys; species Adrianichthys oophorus. Next base: position 984,354 of record BSAI01000191.1, on the reverse strand, counting down.
TCTAAACAGAAACCGGAGCTGGACTCAAACTGCTAAGACAGTATGAGTTCAGTGCAGTTCCCATGAGAAGTCAGGAGGAATAATAATACAAACAAAATAGGAGGACCTTTTCCCACACAATCTGTTGTATCCTCTGCAAACGATTTCTTTTGAAAATAAAAAGAATTTAAAAAGTTAAATGTTGACGTCAGGTATTCCAGAAAACTGCAACTTGTAGTCCAGAAGCATCATCTGCGTCAGTACTTAAATATCAATATTCAAAGTGACATTATGTTATAGAAATGTGTCATCTCCAAACAACTCAAATTACTTTATTTGACTAGAGGTTTGCTTAAAAACAACCCTATGCTGAAAATTTGGACAAAACTCCTCAAAAAAGTTTTACCTGAATTCTCAGCAGCTTTTGGTGACAATTAGTCATCACCCTATTAATTGAAATTTCATCACAACTATGTCATTGTTCCCACATAATCCTGGGATTACATTAGGCCATGATAATAGAACATTAAGTTGAGGAAAAAATCTGAAATAGGAAGTTTTTTTTCACGTAAGAACATCTGAATTCCAATAAAGAATTTTGTTTATTTTAAGCAATCAAAACAAAAATGAGGAAATCAAACAAAATGCACAAAAAACAAACCCCCTCTCACCATCCGCAGGTGGTTTGGTTGCAAATGTTTGGAAGCTCCTTTGTTGATTTATGGTTTATTCATGTTTCATTCATTGATGGGTGGCTTGCAGGATCTCTGCAGTGCTCGTTGATGAAGCCACCGATATCCCTGCAGCTGTCCACTGCCACTTCCATTCTTTTTTCATGAAAGTCAAGATCTCCTCCAAGTTTGTGTGACGTTTTTGTCTGAAGAGGCCCAGTTTTCTGCATTTTCACCGTTCTTGTGCAAATGAAACAGACTATTTCAGTCATCTTTGTTGTTTTGTGTTGTTATAACTTGATTTTGAGTCTCTCAAAATGTTCCGAATTTCTTTGTTTTTGATACCGATCTAGAAATAAAGCTTCACAAGATGCCCACGTCTGTTGTCTTTGACCATGGCTGCGATAAACAGACAACTGGTTCTTTTCTCGTAAAATTATGACTTTTTTCTCGTAAATTTACACAGTTTTTTCTCAAATTCACGATATTTAAAGTAATACATTTTTACAACTTCAAAACACGTACATTTACAAGAAAAAAGTCATAAATGTAGCTAATTACTTTTAAAGTCATAAATATACAACTCTATTCTCATAATGTAACAGTTATGACTTTTTTCTTGTAAATTTACGAGTTTTAATGTCATAATTAAAAAAAAAAAGTTGTTTGTAAACTGGCCTTAATACTCCAACATAATCACACAGAAAAAAGAAACGAAGAAGAAAAAAACTTTATTTAACAGCAAACTTAGCCTCTCCCATCAAAACGGTTGATAATATTTGAGCAATCTTTACTTTTCATGCTACGTGCACACCGGCCCCAGAAACATGTGTCCAAGCTGCCACTGCCAATGAAAAGTCTATGGAAATGCGTGCATACCGGTGTGTTCGTTTTGGGCTTCAGCGTTCAAAACTCGTGTGTTCACGTGTAACTACACTAAGTCCGTTTTTGGGCTCTGCGTACAAAATGATGTATCATGACAAATTCATTAATTGCCGTTTGTGCCTGGCTGTAATTCTACGACACCAAGTTTTTCATATATGGTAATAGAGCTGTGAAAGAAAATGCCTGGAGCAAGATTCACCAGATTTGCACCACTTTGGCACTTCACACTAAACCTCTTCCAAACGTACAGTAGTTCCATGCGCTAGTGTCACCTAGCAACAGATCTGTTGAGAAGAGTGCCTTTAAGAATGCCCATTAAGCACCTTCTGTAACGTCCGCTCCACACATGCCCAGTGTGTGCTTAGCTTTATACGCATGTAGGCAGAAGTCATGAAACTGCAAAACTACGGAAATCAGAAATCCATTGAACCATTTGTTAGGTATAGGTGCTTCATAACGTTGAGAAAAGATCCCCAAATTTCCACAAATAGATGCAGCTTAGCTTGATGGATATAAGTTATCATTTCAAAAGGAAGGCACCACTGGACCACATTAGATTCATTGATAATTAAAGGTGGCATTCAAGGCAGAAGGGTGTTGCTCGCTATTATAGATTCAACCAGCAGATGGTGCTGTTGTCACTTAATTAAAGATTCCTTTGAAGATTCTGGGGTTTTTTTCTCAGATACTTCAATGCCACATATAAAAAGTTCCACTAGAAGATAAAAAAGGAGCATGCCATTGGTTTATATAGTAAAATATAACATAAAATAAAAATAAAAAATATATAAACATCAACTTTAATATTTTAAAGTTATAACAAAATCTATCTTTTACATTTTTAAGATTTTTCTAAATATACTTTCTCTTCAACCTTTTGCTAATACTGGGAATGCGAAGACAATCAACCTATCATGTAAAATTTGCTCAAAAAATAAAAATATTTCAGCTAAGCTGTACTAATATGTAAGGGTTGCCACAGCTGCATGATTTGCACAGGTGGTTCAGCAGAGAGTTTTATGCCGGATGCCCTTCCGAACGCAACCCTGCATTTATCCTGGCTAGGGACCGGCACAGGGAGACCCAGGCTTAGGCTCCCTTTTGACTCCATAGGTAGGCAGTAGCAAGAAAGGTTTTACTGAAGGACCCACACTAGATGAAGCTGACTGCGCGCCCTGGAAAGCAAACCCTGATTTTCTGCGCCATTCCTCACACGACCAAATATGTCCAAAGCATTCATGATAAAACCCTGCTAATGATTTCAAAATATTTGTGGGATTTGTTTATTTGTGATGATGGACATTAATTCATTTTTTTATTTGCACAACTTTGGTCAGTTTGTTTCCTCCGATAATCCGGAACAAATTTTCAGTCTGAATACACCCAAGCAGACCCTGGTCCAGGACCAGGAACCGCTCTCAGGCCCATCTTTCGAGGTGGTCTTGGTTCGTTTCCAATTAGACTGAGCTTCGGTTTGCTCTGACTTTCCTCAGTCTGAATAGGCTCTGTGCTCAGAGTGGAACAACTGGACCAAAACGGCCACCGTAGCTGGGTATTACGGGATGCAAACAGAGTGGCAGAGCAATGATGAGACACAGGAACTCAGGAAATGTGGCTCGATGAATGCAGGTATAATAAAACAACTTTTAACATGATACACATTGCTGCTCACTGTTTATGACATATGAATTGTAGGGAAAACACTTATCAGTAAACCTTCTTAGCCATTTGCCTCCTCGGTAACTGCCTTACAGCATGCCTCCAGCATACCAAAGCAGCAGTAAAAAGTGTGGTGCAGACGTTCGAAAATGATCAGAGAAATATAAAGTTTGATTCAGTAAAATACATCTACAAGGACTGCAAAGCGTAGGACTTTTATGATTTCTGCCTCTAGTTGCTTTGCCCCACCGTCGTGATTCTTGGCCAATGACTGAAGACATCTTTAGTCAAATGGTTTAATTTTACAAGCTTTGGTTTGAAACAGAAATGTCTGGTTGACGACAGTCTGAACACAAGCCAAACGCAAGGTTCAGGACTCGATCCAGACTAAAAAAAGTAGAGCGGACTCGGCCCAGACCAGCTTTCCAGTCTGGATACACCCTAAGTTAAGTAGAATGGTACACTGGGAATTGGTAACGTCTGACATGAAAGAGTTACATAGCAACTTTTGCTAAAAAGACGAAGGAGAACAAAGGTTACAGCAGAACCAAATCAGTTCAGGCATAATTTTTACATACTGGTTTGAGACTGGTGTCAACCTGATTGTAAAAAGTACATTGTCAGTTCACCCAGAAACCACTAGGGGGCTGGTAAAAACATTTAAACATTTATGAACTATATGTGTAATTACATTTGTGACTTCATAAAAGCCTAAAAAGTGTGTGTTGTCACACTAAATGTATTCACAAAAGCATGTTTGATTAAGATGTGTGAGCTGAAATGATAAAAATCCAATATGTCAGATTTATTTCTATTTTAACCCTGTAGTATCTGAATCTCCAGGAGCTTAAAGCAGAAAAGTCCTGGAGGAGAAATAACAAGGCCAGAAAACAAATCCCATGTCCTCTCCTTTCATCTCTAGAGGTCACTATTCACCAGAGAGCAGCTCGCGGACGCTCCAGAAGAGCTTCCTGTCCCCTCACATTGTCACATCACCTTTCACATAATTATTTCTCATCTTCAGAGCTTGGTGTTGGAGCTCGTGGCCTCCTGATTTAGAGGTGTATTTAAGCCAAGCCGTGCTGTGGACGTGTGGAGACCACCAAGGAAAGAGTGAGCTTCTTTTCTTTCTTCACCTTGATGTTTACTTTTCCTGTCAGCTTGTTTCCACAAAGGCAGTGAGGGCTGCGTGGGTCAAAGGAGCTGCAGCTGCAGAGGTTTGGATCTCCGGAGTGGGGTTGAAGGAGCAAGGAGACATCCACCAGCTGTGGTCACACTACACCCCCACCTGCACAGCCTCCTCCATACATGTAAAACCTGTGTACACAACTCTAGACACAAAAGAAATTCAATGAAAGCTTGCATCAGACTCCCTAGACTCACACACATATATATATATATGACAAGATTTATCAGCTAAACCTTCACTACGTTGTTTTTTTACATAGTAAAGTTTTTGTCATTGAAAATCCCAGAGACTTCAGAGTAATAGTAATTCGTGTGCTACCCGAAGGCTGAAAATGTTGCTAATGCCTATTTAACCACAGACTATGGCCAGTCAAACATGGAAGACATTAAAGGTCTAAAAGAGTCTCTGGTTTCTAAAAGAGCTCCTGAAAATACAATAGTTATCAGCCACAAAGCACCAGCTTTCAAATTTAAGCTAGCTCTTTTGACCGTTAGCTAACAGTATTCAACAATTTGCAAATTCCAATGCAGAAGTGTTAAACCAAGGTTATGTCATTGCAGGAAAGTACTTTTTCAGATATGTGGATATAACATATGTAGAATAATATAAAAATGTGAAGAGAAATCATCACTATAGTGAATTTGAGGCACGTGTATAGGCTAAAACTCACTGTTGGATCTAGCATGAATGTATATTAGCTCAAGTGACATTTTTGATTCAACCTTTTTCAAAGGCCTTAGTATATGTTGTTTATGTACTGTATCTTTTCTTTTTTTTTTTTTAAACTTCTCCAGTCATCACTACGTTTTTTTCACATTTCCAGAGCTTTCTGATTCACGGTCTAAATAGTAAGAATGTGTTTTTAAAAGGGTTCAAAAACCATCGCAGCAAGTCCATTTTCCTCCAAAGTTTTGACTTTAAAGTTTCAGATTTATAATATTTTTGAGACATTAAAATGATAAATATAAGGGTGTAGTCAGACTGGGAAAGTCTGTTGGTTCGGACCGAGTCGACTTAATTTGGTCCAGATCCAGTCCTGAAGATGGCGTTTGGTCTGTATTCAGACTCGCGTCTACAAGAAACTTCTGTTTCGGACCAAAGCTTGTTAACAAAACTACATGACTAAAGATCTCTTCAGTCATTGGCCAGGAGCTAGGAGGCGGGTCGAAACAACAAGCGAAAGTCAGACGTGGAGCTTTAAAGTCCTCGCTGGGATGGTTAACTTACTAAAAATGTATATTTGGATTAACAGTTTTGAACGTCAGGAACAACAATTTTTACTTGTTACTTTGGTACGATGGAGACATGCTGCAAGACGGTTACTGACCAGAAGACGTGCAGCGTATGCTTTAACGGGAAGTTAGCAGCTGCAGAACTGAGATAAGACGCTGAGTACAAAAGTAGGACGATAAGTGTTTATGACATAGCTTGTTGGGAAAACAGTGAGAAACAATCTTTTTCACGTTGAAATGGGTTTTAAGCAGCCTGCATTCACCCAAACACATTTCAATGAGTTGCTGTGTCTCGTCGTTGAACTTCAAGCTACGAGCTAGCTTTTAGATTGAACTACAAGCTTCAAGGTAGTTTTTAGGATGACGTCACAGGAGCGCATGCGGCGTAGCGAGACAGAAAAGCATGTCAGAGGCGGTTTCAGCGGTGTTAAAATAAACGTTCTAACAAGTAAACAGTTGGACCAGTTATTTCCTTTTTGAAAACACAACAATCAAGGCTTTACATTTGTCCGTCAGACGCTTCATTCCTAATATGTTTACAGTATGTGACTTTCGCCTGCTGTGGCCATTTTGGTCCAGTTATTCCGAACACCGGAGCATTTTGCATTCAGACTGAGGAATTTCAGAGTGAGCCAAACCTCAGTACAATTGGAAACGAACTGAGACCACCTGAAAAGATGGGTCTGAGAGCGGTTCCTGGTCCCAGACCAGGGTTTGCTTGCGCGTATTCACACTGAACATTTGTTCTGGATTATCGGGGGAAACGAACTCTGGTTCAGATGTGTCCAGTCTGAACACACCCTATGATTTTATAAAGAATCATTTTCATTTGTCATTCAATTTCCCTCAAAATATATTTTTTTATGGAAGTATTAAAAAGGTGTCAGTGTTGTTTTTTTTGTTGGTTTTTTTTTTTCATTATGCCAATGGGGAATTTTTTTTTATAAAAAAAAAAGCTTTTTAATTTGTTTTCCGTTGATTAATTAGATTGTCCCAACAACTCTAAAGCAAAAATGTCAAGCTGGGCTTCAGTGGTTGGATTTAAAGTCAGCAAACAAAAAGTGAGGCAGGAACAACAGAGGAGGTGACAGGAGGAGGGCATCCATTCAGGAGGTGAGCAGCAGGGGGTTTCTTTGGGGATACAAGTTGGTTAGGGAGGGTGGATTGAGGCTTTAAGAGTCCCTGGGGAGAGTCAAAGCTGCAGCGTCCCCTTCAGTCATTTAGAGCTGCTCACAGTAATGATGATGGTTTGATAATTACGCATCTAAAAAAAATGTATTCCTCAGAAAAATTCCATTGAACCAACACAGACGTTCCAGAAGAGACTGACATCTTTGGGAACGTCCATAAAAGTGTGGCGGTTGTTCTGAATGGAGGCTTTAATCATCCGCAGACGGTGAAGTCCAAACAATCCCATTGAAACTGAAAACAAGAGTCCCCTGCAGGCTTTTGCTCATTTATCTCCCATCAGATATGCTGACTTCCTCCATTCTATTCAAAAAAGCTTCACTTATTAACAGAGCATTGTTTCCCACCGAGGCCATTTAACCCATGAGTGACCCAACAGCCAAAAGGTTTCATCTGACAAATGTTCTTTTAAATGCAAATCCAAAAGCCCAAGCTTCAAAAGGAGGCTTTTTTCCTCCCCTACCAGTGATTGTGTGAACTGTTTAGAAAGCTTGTTGACTTTTACTAACACGTTTTAATTATCTGTTTGAGCCTGAGGCTGTTTTGAACTTTTTTCTTCCAGTTTCTCTGCCCGTAAGCTTGATCACAGCTGAAGCTGCAGACCAAAACGCCCTGCAGTTGAATGCAAATTTTTCTTGAAAGACTGAAACACAAACTTAAAACTCGTCACAGTGAAAAGTCATCATGAGTTTCTGGCAAACATTTTTGCTGACAACAAGTTTAGTCAAGCTAAAGTCACTTTTTCCACATTTATGGTCTTCCAAAAATAGTATCAGTGTCCAAGTCAATGTCAAAGCGTCATCTCAACAACTGACCATAGTTTTGATGTGACGTCACAGCCTACGCACAGCCTACCCATTTATTTACTGTCAATTAGCACTTGTCTTACTTTTGCTATTATGGCCAGCTGGTAGGAGGGAACCTGGAAGAACTCAAACCAGAAGATTCCAAAGATTTAATAACAAAATACTGCCTCAAACGTGGGAAAAGGGACAAAAAACAAAATAAAAACAACTAGAAAAATCCATGGTACAGGGTTGCCTCGTTTGTCATTGGACTTACGCTCTAAAAGTAATCCCTGAAGTAGTCATCTCTCACTTTTTTACAATAATTATAGCAGTTTCAAGGCTGTAAAACTATTCACTACACACTCTTTTCTCAGGCAGACATGAACATTTTCATTCTTTTCTCTCCTGAAACTGTGAGAAACCATGAGAGTTGAAATTCTTAAAGTTAAAGCCTTCATAAAAAAATAAGTCCAGTGTTATCAAATGAAAACTGTATTTTAAAAAAAGTATTTTTCATAAATTATCCAAGTTTTCAGCATCAAAACACACCGCAGATTCATAAATACTTTAGTATTCATATTTATTAGGTTTTTACTTTGGGAAATGGGTGACATCATTTTTCAGTAAAAAAAAAAAAAGTACAGTATTTCCATAACTATACGATACACTTGAACCCAGCCAGCAAGGCCAAGCGGGGACCATATGGTTTAAAAGTTGGCCAAATATGTGGGCCCCAATTGGGTTTGTCCAGCAGAGCAAGCGAGTGCCTCTGTCCAGGAGCCGGTAGAGCTCCATCCAGGGGCCAGTAGAGCTTCATCCAGGGGCCAGTAGAGCTCCGTCCAGGGGCCGGTAGAGCTCCGTCCAGGGGCCAGTAGAGCTCCGTCCAGGGGCCAGTAGAGCTTCATCCAGGGGCCAGTAGAGCTCCGTCCAGGGGCCGGTAGAGCTCCGTCCAGGGGCCAGTACAGCTCCATCCAGGGCCTATAGAGCTAGCAGGGTTGCTGCCCAGAGACCGACAGCCTGGGCAGCAGAACTAATGTGGGAAAACACAGGTGGGGCCCACATGTTCGGCCCACTTTAAAACCATGTTGGGCCCAGTTAACCTTGCTGGCTTAAAAAGCCTTAATTTTTTTCGAAAAAACGACAATGTTCCCTATAATCCAGAGCACCTCATATATGGATTAATGTGCTTAGTGATGATGAACAAATTTGGAGAGGTACACGACGCTCTGTCAAAATGTCAGTCTGTATCAAGTAAATTTAGGTATCATTGTGAATACGCTAATGTGGCTAATGTATAGCGGTGTTGACCTGTTTTTTATGTACGTTATTAACAAGGTTGGGGGTTGGCGCAGTCACAGTAACGCTCTTTTAGCAGTATCCGTCAGTTTTTTTACATGTTGCAAACAAGTTTGAGAGTTGCAGGTTTGGGAAAATGCTAACGGGACTAATGTGTAGCAAGTTACTGGGAGTACAGTTATTAAGGCTGACTGACTGACGGACTTATCTCAGATACTTTTGTCTGACTTTGTTCGGTCACAACGGCGCCTGGATGATAGAAGTTCCTGTCGACCGCCTCCGTTTGAAAAAAGACCATTCATTGACTGCGTTCCTAATTGTCCGGTGCGCCCTTTAGTGCAAAAAGTATGGTGATAGGCATATGTCTAGATTGCTTTAAAATTTGCAGTACAGGATAGTCTTGCACTATTATGCTATATATACACCAGACATGTGATGTGGGAACTAACTGCACTTATTCGTTTCTCTTTCATGATCAGTTTTCCAACTGTTCACACATTGTGAATTGAAAAGGACGCTGTCTATGCTTCCTTACCAAAGTCAAGACCCTGATTGGTCAACTGCTTTAACTTGTAGTACATGTTCAGTGGCCAGGCGTTTTTTTTTTTCGTAGAGCCTGAAAATTGATTTAAAAACTTTCCTAGCTCCGTGTGAACACTAGAGTTTGGACGCTGAAGCCCAAAACACGAATATATGTGTGTTTACATAGGCTTTTCATTGGAAGGCCGAGCTCAGTGTGAACGCAGGATTATAATCTTTTAGGGATTAAATTAAGGAATAATGAGGGAACTTGGACAGAGCCATAGTCTTCTGCTTCTGCTCTTCTGTTCTTAGGTTGACCCCTGCCATCAATCATGAATGTAGACTAGCTAAGAGCAGATGGTGTACGAATTAAAAACTGGATATCTAAAACAAATACATGAACCCACATTAGGACATGTGAAGGTAAAAACGCAATGAAGACCAAAAATTTAGATTGATTTATGCATGTAAAGTAAACCTTAAGGACCCCCCCATACCCCCCACCCCCCAAAAAAGCTGGAATTGCCAAAACTGCGGTCAAGTGTTTAAACAGCTGGCCCACCTGTATTCCAGCTCTGGACCCACCGCTTTCTCTCCTGGGGGGGAGTTAGTTAAGCGGGGGGTCCTGGGCAGGAAGGAGATCTAGGATTACCGGCTTGTTAGACTGCAGATTCCATCTCAGAGTTACAGGACTCTGTCTTCAGAACTTAAAAGCCAGCTAATAGAACCGAACTAGAAGGCTCATGTGAGACTGCTCTGCCAGTCCTCCTAGAGACCAACTGGATCTTCATGAGGGATCGTTCTAAGAGCATTACCAGTCAAACAAGCAGCACTGGGGCCTCTTTGGTATATTTATTTAAGTCACTCACACTGACTGATTCAAGTGAGCTTTGTGAAGTAAATGCCAGAGAGGGAAAGTGCAGAAAGGTTGACATGGGAGTCAAATTGGATATTGAACTGGCTTTTCTGCACCATGTGTCTATGTACAGACTGATCCGATCAGAGGCGCACCACTCTAATAAGACTTCACAGACTCAGGACGAGCTGTGAACACATCAGCAACAATTCCAGCTCAGGGATGAAAGATAATTACAATCAATAGCAACCTCGGGCTAAAGTCCTATATCCTGTGTCCTTCAGTTTAAACTAATGACTTCTGCTCTGGGTATTCTCACATTTTAATAACTAGAATCGACAGCAGAGCTGATTACCCCGTTAGAGCTGATGCTCCCTCCACACCAGAGTCAAGAGAAAAGCAATTAGATTAGAAACCTGATCAGAGCAGAAGTTGCTTCGTGTTTCCAAGAATGTGTGTGTGTGGGGGGGGCATTCTAAGACCATCTCTCTTTTCACCAGTTTCTTCACCATCCTCAATCATATCATCAATTATAAGAGGCAGGCATCCCAACCGCGCCGTGCACACTGCCTTGCTTATATACCCGCCGGCCTGTCTGCACAGCAAACATCTTGTCTTGGGGTCTGAGACTTGTAATTGGCAGTGGTCACACAACGCAGACCTTTACTGGCCCACTTTGGAGGCTCTCAGCGAGCCGTCAGCGTCAGCCTCGCACAGACGTGGCTTTGACAACACGCGCTCTGTTCGTACCAGTAAATGCGCCTGTGTCTGGTGGGGGGAACACGGCGCGGCACCTGCAATGAGCCCTTATTCTCCCGGGTCCACAGGAGGTGAGACGATGCACATGCACTTCGAGTAAACATACCTGTGGGGTGAGTGTATAGCTGTGAATCCCAGGAATTCCAAGGATACTTGCTTCTCCAGCTTATGTTGGGAATTGGTGGACGTGAACTGACTAAATCGGGGGAAAAAATGTGCCGTGAAAGTCCCACAGAAGACTGCCAGTAAAATGATGTCTTTAAGCCTGATTTTCTCAGAAATTCACAGTAATCTGGGCACATTCACACACACTGACAGGTTTAATCAGTACCAAGCAGGGCCGGTCATATGAGGGGCAATGGGGGGGAACAGCTGCCCCCCAGCAAAAAGCTTTGCCCCCCCCCCCCCCAAGTTTTGAGTCAATATTAGTATAGTTATTGATAAAGATTAAGAAATCATCAATACAAGCTTCTTTAAGGATTAGTAATAGCACCTCAGCTAAAAGAACTGATCTTTCATTAATATAATAACAATAAAACAGATTTAAATGCTTGTTTTTGACTTTTTCATTTGGAAGGTGTCTGCAAAGTCTTCTGCCCCCATCCCTCTCCCCCCATAGAAAATATTCTAACTCCACCACTGGTTTCAGGTTTCATTACCTCAGATATTTGTCTTTCTTTGCCGTTGTGAACATTTAGCTAGTCTCTGGTGTGGGTCCAATAAATTAACCCAGATTTCTTTTAAAACTTTTAATCTTGGTTCACTTGCAAGTGAATTCTGGTACAGTTCACCTCAGTGTGAAAACACATGGACCAAAAGGGAGAGATGAACCAAAGGGACTGTTAGCACCATGAACTGAAGAAAAATACATACACATGGCTGGAGAGACTACACAGTAACATGTTTATCATGAAGGTTCTCATTCCTCCAGGTGATGCTGACATGTTGCTGAAACGAGTCATTCATCCATTTTCTAACCCTGTTTCATCCCTGACATGGTCATAGTTACCGGATCCTAACTTGGCTACTGTTGGGTGAAGGCGGGGTACACCCTGGACAGGTCACCAGTCTGTTGCAGGACCACAATCACTCGCGCATCCACACTCACAGTCACACCTAGGGACAACTGAGAGCAGGGCTGTCCAACCCTGGTCCTCCAGAGCCTTAACCCCGCCTGTTTTCCAATTAACCCTTTGAAGCATGTTTTTAGACCAGGGAAGGAAGCTGGAGAAACCCACGTATGTACGGGAAGAACATGCAAACTCCACACAGAGAGGTCTCAGCTCGGACTTGAACCAGGGCCTTCTTGATCTGCGGCAAGAGCGCAAACCATGCTCTCAACCCATGAGTCAACCCCCCATATGGGTACATGTGTCTAAGGCTAAGGGTTTTGGGATGTTCAGGCCAGTGGAGGGTCAAAGACAGGAGCAGTCACATCTTAAAGGTGTATCTTGCAGTTCCCTTAAGGGACATCATGAAATATGATGTGATGCTGTTGTAGTGTCCTTATGCCCCACTATAGTCGTTAGTAAGGTGTGAGTACTGCATCCTTACTGACCGCAGGCAAATGCCACACAAATGTCTTGTGTACGTGATATGAAAGTACCCAAAGGATGCCCACACAGATAACACTGACTAACTTCCTCATTGTGCACATTAGCGTCTCAGCAAGCTTTGAAAGGACTGGCACAGATTCTGAACCAGCAGGTTCAAACCAACCCGAGGCGGCAGAGAACAGAGGCGATCCACAGGAAGTTCTGTCATCAAGGCGCCGTTCAGACCGAACAAATCAGCCACGGCGGCTAGAAAAAATGATCTCACCGTGAGAAGAATGGGAAAGCTGGAGCAAGGCATCATGGGATAGGTCGATTACAACTGATGAAGATGCTAAAGAAAATCTCATGCTTTGATGGAGTCTTTCCAATTTCTGTGAATAAAGGGGCGGGTCAAACCAAATTACAGCCACCTGTTCCATCAAAGAACACATCAGCACAAGGAAGCAATCAGTCCATCGATAAGGCCTGCTGGGACAGTCTGACCCCCACCCCCCAGAGTTCACAGGGGTCCAATCAATCATGACACTCCTAACCCTCCATTCCTGCTACGCTGGTGCCCCCACCCCCGAGAAGAGAGCGTGCAGAGAAACAAAAAGAAAAGGAATGGTCCTTCAAGATGGTGATGCTGTATTTTCCCCCTCATTTCATTTTCAGGGCGTCATGGAGCCATAGTGGTTAGCGTTCCCGTTTCAAAGCATGAAGGTGATGGTTCAAATCCCGTCTGATTCCTTTCTGTGTGGAGTTTGCATGTTCTCCCGGTGCAGGGGTGTCAAACTCAATCGCACAGGGGGCCAAAATCTGAAACACACCTGAGGTCACGGGCCGAAAAGGAGAAACATTTTTTGAACACACTAAGACTAAAGTTTTAAAACTTCTAAGACGGAGCTGTTTAAACATAAATATGACTAAAAACAGTCATGAATATTATTCCACAATAAATCAACTTAAACCTTTCATGCCTTTAAATATTTTGCCATATTGTTCTGTCAAAATTATACAAGTTAGAAATAAAGTAAATGTTGAAAGAAAAAAACAAAAATTCTTTACTTTTTAAAAAAATCCTAAATATCCCAAAAGATTTTTCTTTCCATAAAATATGACTTATCACAATCATACAAATAGAAACATGCTGCAGAGCAAAACGAAGTCTGGAAATATAAATAAAATGTGCGTTTTTTAGTAAAAACCAATCAGATCGTTCCGTTTTCTTTGCTTTTGTGTGGTTTTATCAGAGCTGGACTCCTGCCATCGTTTTTAACGTCAAGTTCATTTCTGTTTGGTGTGTGAGTTTCTGTGTCTTTGTGAAACACATCAGACACATGAATTGATTTTTAAAATCCTGCTATTGTCAATATAATTCTTCAGGTGTTAATAAAACATTAAAAACTAAACCAAATTACTTTAAACTTGAGATTACTGCAAAAATATTTGGTGTTTTCCTAATTTTACACAACACCAACAATAAAAATCTTCCCAAAAATTTCTATGTTTTCATAAAGAAATGATCGAGTGTTTATTTATTAAAATCTGAAAAATCGCAGCTGTTTCACTGCCTTCATCACCACAGCTTTCTGTCAGATACAAACACCAAACAAACAGCAAACTTAAAATAGATATTATATGGAAAAAAGATGCAATAAAAATGTCTGCAATGTATAAATAGTTCATGAAGAATTACATTATTAGCATACCGCTGGTAAACTAAAGACACTTGATGACCCAGTTTATTAGGGATTGCGCAATCAAGGCTGTTGGTTTTTTTAAGTGTTCTGTTGTCTGGCTGTTTTACTATTTTTTGCTCTTAGTTATTGTATCTTCTTATGTTTTCTTCTTTCGGCACCCTGAGTGAGAGGGAGGGAGAGGATGATGAACCCATTGTAATATTGTATCTGACAGTAGAGTTAAGAGTTACCAAAAGCTTACCTCTTAATACTCATCATATTTTGCTACATTGCATTATGCTGACACCAGCGTGAAATATTGCCATATTAATAAGATGGATTGCTCTACCAGGCCAGATTGCATTCGTCGGCGGGCCATATGTGGCCCGCGGGCCTTGCGTTTGACACAAGGGTTGTCTAACTCTACAGGTTCACTGAGCGGTCTATGACATAGATATGTTGTGCGGATCACCTGTACAGGTTTGACCATTTTTTACCCACAGACCGCTCAGTGTGACACTGTTTGGTGTTGTTTTTTTTTTTCTTACTGCCTCTGCGTGTTTTGCAGGTCAGCTGTCACTCCTCCTGATGGTTCCTCCCTCGCCTACCTGGTGCTCTCTGTGGAGGAGTGCACAGCTGCCTGCACTTTGTAATCCAGACTATTTAAATGGAAGTCTCTCAGTGTCGGTCCCTGTAAGTTCTGTTGCCTTCCTGCTCTGTTTGTAGTTCTTTGTAGTTTTGTCTTGTTGCAGTTTGCGCTCGTATGAGGCGTTTTTCTGTTCCCACCTGTGGCATTTTTTGTTATATAATTAAAGACCTCTTAGCGCGTTCTAGAGTCTCAACCTGATTCCTCTCTGCACCTGGGTTCCCGTTATTCCAGCTGTGACACCGTATCCACCTGTAAGGACAGCTGTGACAAAGGCCTAAATTAGACTCTCTGAAAGCGATTTTATTTTGTACATTGTCCTTAGTAAAAACTTTTTAATGTGAAATCCTTTCTCTCTTCAACGACATGACTTTTTGTGATCAGTACTTTCTGCTCAGTTCAGATGAGGCTTCAGGGTCAAGGCACAGAGCAATACAGAACATTTCATCAGACTGCTGTCATTTCCTGTCTATAAACACAACAGGAGAATTGACTCATTGACCCAACTGTGGTTTGTGTTGCGTTTCTGCAGGACGGCCCAGGATTCTGATTGTGTTATTGATGTCTTTACAGTTGACCTGTTGTGTTACAGTGGGGATCGGAAGTTTGGGCACCCCAGGTAAAATGTTATATTATTGTGCATAAAGGACCCAAGGAATGATGGAAAAATCTCCTAAAGGCATCAGTTTACAGATGAGACATTCTTTTAATATGAGCACAAAAAATAAGGCTTTATTCACATCGTTGACCCTTTCAAAATAACAGAAAACAAAATATTAGCGTGTGCAAAGGTTTTGGCACCCTGGAGAATTTATAGTTTGCATCGCCCCCTTTGGAAAAGCTGAGACCTGACAGTGTCATGGATTGTTCACAATCATCGTTTACAAAGACCAGGTGATTTCAATCTCAAAGATTTGAAATAGTCTGAGTCATGTGACCTTGCTCCAACAATCAGCATCGTGGGTTCTTCCAAGCAGTTGTCCAGAACAATGAAACTGAAAATAGTTTATGCTCACAAAGCAGGAGAAGGCTAGAAGAAGATAGCAAAGTGTTTTCAGATGCTAATATCCTCTGTTCAGAATGTCATTAAGAAAGAGAAGTCAACAGGAACAGTGGAAGTTAAAGAAAGATCTGGAAGATCAAGAAAAATCTGAGACAGAGCAGCTCACAAGATTGTGAGAAAAGTCCAAACCCACGTTTGACTGCAGCATCCCTCCAGAAAGACCTGCAGACTCTGGAGTTGAGCTACACTGTTCTACTGTCAAGAGATACTTGAACAAATATGGTCTTTATGGAAGAGTCATCAGAAGAAAACCTCTTCTATGTCCTCACCACAAAATTTAACGTTTGAAGTTTGCAAGTTCACAGTGGCCTTCCCAATCACCTGACCTCAACATCATTGAAAATCTATGGATAGACCTGAAAAGAGCAGCGTGTAACAGACATCCCAGAAATCTAAAAATACTGGAAGACTTTTGGAAAGAAGAACGGATGAAGAAACCTCAAACAGGAATTTGTTTGAGAACTTTCTTATAAGTGGATGAATCCTCAAAATGAAACAAATTCTTTGTCTTTAACATCAGAGCTATGGTGTTTTCATTCTTTTGACTACAGTAACTCTTCAACATCCAAAGGATTCTGAAGTAGATAAAAGCAGCTTTGCACTGATCTGCAACTAGGGATGGGGATTGTTAAGATTTTATTGATACTACTTCTCTTATCAATTCTTAAGAACTTATCGATCCTGTATTGTTATTGGTATTCAAATCAATACTTTTATAAGTATATTAATTTAACATCCTTTGTAACAGTAAAATCAAATGATAAATAAATGCTAACGTGTCTTTGTATTAATAACAAACAACTTACGGTAACAACTTAAATTAACAGTACAATTGGGAACCAAAATGTAGATATATCAAATGGCCTCACTTCAGAGAACAACAACAGTGGTCATAAAAATGCACAAAGTTCTATTTGAATTAATTTCACATTGTTCATTCATCATTCATTCCTTTTCTTAGGCAGCACACCGACGGGTTTAGACTATAATTTCAGGAATTAAACAAGTTTATTTTAAAGGTTTAAAGCCCCATCTGTACCGGTCAAAAGTCAAAAAATTGGATTTACTCTGTAGTTGCCCTTTAAGCCATAGGAAAAAAAAAAGATGAATTGTTGATGAATGAATGATGAAAGGCACAATGAACGTTCAGCCTGTTTGATATTATATGACCATAGTTTTTTTTACAGTGCTGGTCGCCATATTCATTTCTCGTCCTTTACAGTAAATTTAAATTTCCTGCTCTTATTGTTGATAAACAACACTTTAGTCGCATGCTCCACGTGTACCGCTAGCATATACACCTGTTGGCACTAGACGTCTCACTTGGACAGTCAAACGCTGCGCACCTCTGCTAGACTCCGGTGTATTTTGGTACTGTGTTTGGACAGGTTACCAACATTACAGCCACATTTTTGTTAAACCTGAGACAGCGTGAACTTTCCGCATCTACTTTGGAAAAATACAGACACACTTTGGACCTTTTTGCTGGCAGCCGCTCTGCCATCCGCATGGGTTTGTTGATGCTGTCAGGTGTGTCTGAGTGAGGGAGCCTGAGCGGCCCCTCCCTTTCACATTGGAGCGGGAAGGGATAAAAAAGCAGCAATAAGAGAGAGAGAAAGAGAGAGAGAGCCCGTCTTTTTAAAGGGTAACACAACAGGGCAGTTGGAGGCTGACTCCACTTTCAGCCCAGATTTGAAAAATGCAACAATTAAAATGGGGGGGGGGGGGGGGCGGAGTGGGGGAGGTGTGGTCTGCATTGGTGATTGACAGTGAGGTTAACTTGTGGTAACTAGGGGTTCTTTTTATTATTGTTTCCATGAAAATAAGAACAAAATCATAAGGTTCAGGAGGCCCGAGCAGGCTGCCTCCCCATCCCGCTGCGGCGCTCTGGCTGCCGACCAGCCAACGAGTAAGTAAGCTTTGCTGCTCTTTGCATCTCAGAGCGAGCTCCACCACCTTCAGGAGCATTCAAAGACGGGCGGGGCTTTTACACTGGAACTGCAGAGCAAGATGACGTGAAACTTCTGGAACTACATAAGAAATACACCAGTTGACCAATCACCAAATTCAACTTTAATACCTCTTTTTTTCAGCCACTATGGGGCAGACAGATGGTTTTAGACTGTAATTTCAAGAATTAGACAAGTTTCTATTATTTGTCAAAAATTTGGCAAAGGCCATCAGTCAGCACCTTCAAATTCCCATCTGTACAGGTCAAAAGCCAAAAAAAGTGGATTTACAGTTTAGTGACCCTTTAAGCAGTATGGACAGAAAAGTCATACACGCCGTGTCCGTGCTGTTGCCACGCCGCTACGCTGGCACCGTTAAGCAGTAACGGTAAGGCCGAAACGTATTGTCTGGTAAAAATTGGTGTGGTGTGTTTTGTGCCACCCTACCTGCAATACCCCGCGTCTCTATCCGGACCTGATCGTCTGTTCTGACCCTGCTTATTCTCTGATTGCCTGCCGATTGCCCTGAGCTCTGTCTGTCTGACTCTGATTTAGATTTGTGGACTTTTAGCCGTGCTTGGTTCCTGTCTGAACTAATAAACTTGCTACAATTGGAACCAGCTGTTTGCCCGTTTGTGACAGGATGACATCCACACAAGTGCCTCAAGTCTCTGGATCCTGTGGGTGTGTCTTGGCTGACATGTCTTTGTAGCATTACAAACAGTTGGGAACTGTATAACTGGACTGGAAGACAAGGGTGGTGGTTCCACTTTTCAAGAAGGGTGACCAGAGAGTGTGCTCTAACTACCATGGAATAACACTCCTCAGCCACCCTTGGTATATGCCAGAGTACTGGAGAGAAAAGTTTGTTTGATAGTTGAACCACAGATCCAGGAACAACAGTGCAGTTTCCATCCTGGTTGTGGAAAAGCAGAACAGCGGTGGCGGCAAACGACGGTGGTACCCTGAGCAGCTGAGGCAGAACGTGGCAGTGACCTACAGGCCTCTACTACTACGACAGGCCTCTACTTTACGACAGGGTCTGGTCCATTCAGCATCCTGGGATTTTTGAAAGTCATTCAAGGAGACTGGGAGCGTCTGTGTCTGCTACTGCTAATACTAACATCGGTGCTACAACTACTACTACAGGTGTGTGGAGGGCCTGAGACTACTGCTAGTCATTCAAATTACAATGGCAGTAAGTATTATTCGAGCATGTCTGGTACCTCAAGTGTGACCATTGTTCTACTGCTTTATGCATTTACACAAAAAGTTGCACTCCCTGGGATTTATCCTTCTACCCAGAAATCAACGAGCAGTGATTTTTCAAGCACTAGCTACTATCAAGGAGTACATAACTACTGGAAGAAAGTAACCAACAGCATGGTATATTGAGAACATGCCATAGCAAACTTATTTTCATATAGTTGTACAAAAAACAGGGGAAAGCAGCGACTGTACAGAAACAAATGAGCAATGCTATTATAATACTCATAAGTATTCACCACGGGGCGGCCGTGGTGCAGTGGAAAGGGTAGTCGGCCTGGGATTGAAGGATTGCAGGTTTGATTCCCGTTTTGCCCACTTAAGTGTCCTTGGGCAAGACACTGAACCCCACGTTGCCTCTGATAGAAGGTTGGCGCCAGTGTTCGGCAGCGGAGTCACAATCAGTGCGTGAATGGGTCCGAGACTGTAAAACGCTTTGGGCCTTCAATGAAGATAGAAAAGCGTTATATGCGCCATTTACCATTTAAACACAAGCTTGCTCCTTTCAGGTGACGTTCATCAATGCCCCTGCACCAGGAGAACAACTTATGCTGCCAATATTGTCAACAAAAAATGCAATAGTTCCACAGACCTACCCGGTATCAATGAGTTCGCAAAATACATTAGAGATGTATACAAACATTTCATTTAATGGTGCTGATTGTCAGATTATATCACACACTGTTGACAACCCATGAACTGTAAACAATTCAATGGAAGTGGAAAGTGTTCCAAACAGTGAACAATTAAAGAACTGTTTGGGACTCTAAAGCAAAACCACCTGGAATCTTAGGCGGGCATTTAAATATACGAAGCTTGACACCAAAATGTGATCAAATAAATCATCTACTTGTGAATTCAAATTTAGATTTTTTTTTTTTCTATCAGAAACATGGTTACATAAAAATTCACCCTCTGCAAAAGTAGCACTATGAGATTTATAGAAAGGACCGGATTGAGGCGAAAGGGGGTGGGGTCCTAGTCTATGTAAAAGACTCCATTCGTTGTACTGAACATCAACTGAATGTTAGTGACTTTGAAGGCATATGTTTTAATGTTAGCCTGTCACCACAAATGTCCTTAACACTTTTAGTAATTTAAAGGCCTCCGTCCTCAAGTGTAAGTTTTTATGATAACAGAAATTAAGTACTAAGACAGTGTGATTTCAATAAAGAAGTGATTCTTATGGGGACCTAAATGTAAGCTGGGAAGACAAATCTGCAAGGAAAAAACTGAAGCAAATAACTGATAGTTTTAATCTAACTCAAGTTGTCAAAGGTCCAACACGCATTACAAATACCAGCAGCACTCAAACAGATTTGATTTTCAGTAATAAACCAGAAGGAATACCTAAATGCTACAAAATGATGACTGGTCTTTCTGTTCATAATATGGTACTAATCTCAAGAAAACTAAAAAAAAAAAAAAAAATCTTTAGTGATCAATTTGGTAGAAAGGATAATTATGGTATCCCAAAAAATGAGAAATAAGATTTTAAAATAGCAATAAAGTCTAAAATGAATGAATTATCAGTCTTAGCAAAACCCAAGCACGGGAAACAAACTTACCTCTGGGTAAATGAAAAGATTAAAAAACTGATGAAGAAATGGGACAGAGCTAAAAACAAAAAAGCAGCTGCAAAATCAAAACTGACTCATGAACGATACAAATTTGTATCATTAAGAAACAGAGTAGTTACCGCAATTAGAAAAGCAAAGGCAAATTTCTTTATCTCAGTAATAGAAAATTCTAATAACAATTGAAAATTGATTTGGTCCCAGAATAAGAAATTAACAGGTCAACAAATCCTTATCACTAAACCAAATGAATAAAAAAAGATGGTGTAATCTTACATAATCTACTGGATGAGGCATTGAATCAGTATTTACACAACTATTTCACAAGGATTTAGCATGGAACCAATAAGTCATATAGCTAGTCAACCTGCTGAGATCATGGATGATGATCTAGTTCCATGTTCTGTGACTGAAACAGAAGTCACAAAAATAATAGCATCCCTTAGATCTTCTAGAGCAAAGATGTCTATGGAATGGACACATGCATGTTAAAAGAAATTGGCTCGTCAATAATCATTCCTGTGACACACATCAACAAAGTTGCATTAAAAAAAGCAACATTTCCAGCCTCATGGAAACCTGCTTTGGTATCCCCGGTGTTCAAAAATGGTGACCCAAGCTTGGCTTCTAATTATAGGCCCATCAGTATCTTACCAGCTGTCTCAAACATTTTTGAAAAAGTAATCTGTCAGCAAATTATGGATCATATCAATCATAGCTCAGTTCCACTGTATCCAATGCAGTTGGGATTCAGGAAGACCCATTCAACTGAGACTGCTACATGTTTTTTGAATTTTAAAAATGTTTTAATGTTATGTAATGTTATGTTTTTACTGTAATTTGTAGTGTGTTTTTTAATTATTATTATTTTATTTTTCCATCTGGCAGGGGGACTGCCGATGAAAACTAGCCTTTTGGCTAATTCGAGTACATTTACATTTGTGTAATGTTTATTCATGTACACTGTCCCACTGAAATAAAACTTAAACTCTACACCCTCTTTAGGGTGCTGGAAGGTTCATGGGAGTTTGCTCTTCCAGTGAGTGCATCTATGTTTTGTGGATTTGGAAAAGACATTCGAATGTGTCCCTGTGGTGTCTTGTGGAGGATCTGTGATTTTACAAGGAAGAGAGCAGTTTTGCTTCATTGCAAACATATTTCTTTAGCATGTTTTGATGTCTCTTACCTTATCAACTACTACACCAATGTACTACTTTAAAAGTTTAGACTATGACCAATGAAAAAGAGAAAATCAAGCTCTTTTTGTAGGTGGCTCTTAAAGAGCCGTTGTAGGTCAGTCCTTGAAGGACAGAAACCATGATTCTGTGGGTTTCCATAGATCTGCTCCCTCTGCAGAAAAGGGGATCATGAAGGATAGTCTCAGCCAGAGAGCGTCTCTGGAAGAGTTGTTGGCAGAAAACCTCTTCAGTTACCACAGCATCAATCACTGCATGATCCTGTGTTGCTGAGGGCCTGATGAAGCTGCCCAGCCTTCATACTGTGCTCTGGAACATCTGGGTGGACTTCAATCAGGCTTTGATTCTGACCCCACTCTACAGAAAGCATCTAAAAGACATTCTTCACAACCAGCCGGGGTGTAGCTAAGATGCATCTCTCTATGGCAAGGAGGCGTCCAGGGAAAGACTGCATCAGACATTGGGAATGTGTCATTCTTTAGGGATTTGAGACTCATTGGAAACAAATTGGTTGAGTGATCCACTGCAAAGCACTTAACCAAAAGTGGAGTTGGCCAGGGCCCCACTGTCATTCGTCCTGCCCCAAACTCAATCACCTGGAATGTACTGGTGACGTCCACAGCAGCAAGAAGAACTTTAGAAAAGTTCCCTTGTAGTCGTGGAGCCTGGATCCCCAGTTGGGGGATGGGGGTTGGGGGAGTTCTAGACACTATGCTTGCTGTCCACTGCACCACAGCAGTGGGAAGGAGCCACCAGACGAGAAATATCTGGTCTGGCGCCAGGTTGAGGCCCCAGCTAAGCTTTGTTGAGGGGTAGGAATAAAAAAGTTTTTGGTTGAATCGCTCTTAGTCTGGCCCGTCAATCAGGAGCAGTTAGAGGTGGCACATCACCTGGCTAACAGCTTCTGAGATCATTCAGGCACGCAAACCCTTCCACCACGATAAGGTGGCGATTCAGGGAGGGGATTATCAGTCACTAGCCAATTACTAACAATTACTGTGGGGAAACCGAAGTCCTCGGAGAAAACCCACAAGACTTGAATTTTGGGAATAAACTATTAATTTGGTGACTGATTTAATCTATCTAATTATCTGGTGACTGATTTAATCTATCTATCTATCTATCTATCTATCTATCTATCTATCTATCTATC